>CM076415.1:841729-945065 GCA_038363315.1 Mugilogobius chulae
GTTTACCTTATAGTCACTGTAAAACACAAAGTTGATCTAAAACAACTTAAAATAGAAACAGCTCTACTGACTTCCTGTTCAAAACTGCAGAACTGATAAGCACCACCTTTTCATTTAAAAATGTAACTGTAAAAAGCAACAGATTTTTAAAAACTATTTTTTATTGTTGGAAAGTGGATATGGGACAGTTTTTAAACCGCATATGCTTCACTTTGAGTATTAATCTTTTGAATTATAACAAATAAAGACAGATACGTGGGAGGGGATAGGTGGTAGGTGAGAACGGGGATTTCTGAGCACTTGAGCTCCAGCTGAAGAACAATATAAGATTACTCAAACATGTATGAATCAGTGCAAATATAACTTTGAGTAAACTAATAGTGAAGGGAGGCCATTATAACAAGGTTAAAATCTTAGAATAGTGAATTTGACATAATAGGTCCCCTTCAATAATGATTGTTTCTGATGTTCCAGTGTTTCTGTTGGTATTGACCAAAATGTTTTTGTTTGTTAAATCAACAATCATGTGAAGTCCTCTGAGATAACTGCTGTTGTGCTTTTGGCCTATACATATATACAAATTTAATTAAATAGAAAAATTGAATCATAGCAGTTATAAATCATCTTTTTCTATGTAACCAGTAATAGAGCCATGACATGTGTAAATGAGTAATTTACTTTTAATTTGTAAAAACAAATATTGACCTCCAGTGGTACAGCGGTTAGTGCTCTGGCCTCACAGCAGGTCCTATAAGTTTGCATGTTCTTCCTGTTTTTACATAGGTTTCCTCGAGCACTCTGTTTTCCCTTACCACTAAACACATGTCCAGTATCACCTCCCTTCTCCCATCCCACTGGGCTAGCCTGAAAAAGAAATTCTGAATCTCAGTGGGACTTTGAATAAAGGTCAACTAAAATAAAATTAAAAAAAAGCTTGAAAACATGTAAAGGTTCATTGACTTTATAACTTCAAACCTGAACTTAGCCATTCAGTCCCAAAAAACGTCTCCCCAAAACACAGGATTACGAAAAGTATTTAGCATGTCACCACAACTCTTCAACTCAAGCATCATCTACAGAACAACACAAGATTACCCAAAACGAAGGAATCAATCTAAAAAAACAACTCTGACTAACCATTGATAAGAAAAGTAGAACCAGAAAATAAAAACTCAGAAAAGCAGATTTTATATAATATGTTCCTTTTGAAAAACTTTCCAAATGACTGTGCCGCTTGTTTGTTGTGAACATCAAAACACTGAAAACAGTTGTCCCCATTATCTGCAGCTTTCATCCAAAAAAAACACAAACCGTCTTAATCTCTCCTGCATCCAAACTGTAACATCTCAAACCACATGCTGTCGCTCATATCTTCGCTTCACAAATGGTGTAATTTCACTCACATTGAACCATCCTCGAGCTACTATCACTTCTACTCTCCTCGCCTGGCAAATGGCTTTTACACAACAACAACAGCCGACGTCATCTCAAGCAATTTAGCGCATCTATCCACGAGTCATTTGGCCGGTCACGCTGTCTGCCTGCGCCCATCCGCTTTACAAATATTATACGTTATCTATATGTATACCTCCGGATGTGATGATGCATTCAATAACCCTAAGGCAGCTGCGGAAATTGGAATTTTGATTTCGGTCTTTGTTCATTCTTCATCTCTTCGGTTGAATCTGTCTTTGTCCACGTAAATGCAAAAGATGGGATGATTCTGTTTTGTCACGATTCGATTCTTGGCTCGATACGCAGGTCACACTTTTGGGTGTGGTTAAGCCTCACAAAAACAAACTACTGTCTCTTTGAATTTATTAAGATGATATCTAAAGAAGTTCAGATTTTAGTCATATTTTAGTTGATTTTTGTGAACAAAAAAGAGATAAAATGTCAAAACTCATCTCGATAATGACAAAAAGCAGCTGTTTACTTCTTCTGTTTTGTCTTTTTTCCTAACCAGGAAAAAAGACAAAACAGAGGGGACACATGAGGATCAAACCTAATATGAGAATTCAATTGAAACATCACTTTTGGATGATTCAATACTAAAGACTGAAGACTTGAATTTAGGGATACACCAATCTCATACTGGGATCGTATGTTGGTGTCGGCTCCATGATATAGGTTTAGTCAATGTCATAGTTGTGCTTTTAGCTGAACATAATGAGACTAATTTACTGGCTGATGTTGATCCAGAATGTCTCTATCAGCCCGATCTTGCCCTTTTGTCACTGTGTCACTTATCACAGGCGTGAGCATGTGTCAGGTTCAATGAAAAAACTGCACCCTCACATCTGGCTGGAGCCACACCTTCTATACTGACAGTGTATAGAGCTTGGAGAGAGCCACTAGTGGCCAACAGAGGAATAATTAAGACCAAGGCTAAGACCGGCTAAGACAAAAGGGCAAGATCGGGCTGATAATGTTTGACATTTTATTTATTATGTTTTGATAAGAAAAATAAGGTATTTCAGTCCGTACACTAGTATTAGTTGATATCGAGTATCGACAAACACTTAAAGCTGAAGTATCGGAATCAACAGAAAAAACTGGATTGGTGCATCACTACTTGAAATTACTTGAGTATGACTTGTATTGAAAAACACAAACAATGAAAATGTATAAAGCTCACAGTGATGCAGAAATCTAAAAATAATTTTTTCTTCATTGTGTGCGTGTGGCAATTTGAATACTGTATTATACTTCTAATTAACATAGTTTATCTTAGAGTAAATACAATTTACTGAAAAGTAGTCTTTTTTAATTATATTTTTTATTTATTTATTTCACCTTTAGTTAACCAGGAGAGCCTCATTGAGATCCTTTTTTCAAGAGTGTCCTGGCCAAGAGGCAGCTAAATTCCAAGACAAAGATACACGATTGCACAATTAGTAAAACAAACACATTTCATATAAAACATTTACAAGATGAACACTCTTATATATCTAGAAGACTCTTATATGTGTTTAGTGATAACAGATTATTTAGACCAGGGGTGTCAAACTCATTTTGACAAAGGGCCACATTGGCATCAGGATTGTCCTCGAAGGGCCGGTTATAACTAAAATTAACTTTGCTAATCTTTGACATACGACAAACAATAGTTTCTGTATTAGATTATAAGATATTTATTAGAATGAAAATGACTGAATACACATTGCATTAGTCTGAGTGAACTTTAAATTTGAGACAAATCATTTTTAGGTTAAGACAGCCAGATTACTTCTGACACTATAATGTCAAATTAAAGTAAGCATTATAAGACCTCGAGGGACCTTGAGTTTGACACATGTGATTTAGACCAATTTCAGTTTGTAGTTATACTTAATTGTGACTTGGATGTTATGACTTGAGACTTATAACTTGAATGTTACGACTTGAGACTTGTGACTTGGATGTTATGACTTTAGACTTTCGATATTGTTCCATCTCTAGAAAATGCATTTTTAGTTGATTGAAGTAAATAGCCCTCCTGTCACGTCAACAAATTATAACAAAAAAAACAAAAAAAAAAAAAACATCAACTCAAAACAGACGTCTGATTTTGTTGTGGAAAAGCTTTGTTCAATTACAGACAGTTACTGATGGAGGCTTGTGATGTGTTTTTAAGTTGATTTGGTAGAAAACGTATTTTTCTTCGACCCACCGCTGAGCTGCATTGTGCGGATGACTGACTGCTTATTTGATGAAAATGTTTGAAAATTGAAGCGTATTACAAAGACCTGAACATGCTTGTTGTGTAATTGTGGATGGACAAAGAATAACAAAAGAGTAAAGAGAAGTTTGAGAGAAGAGAAGTTTGCACCCATCGACTGAGTGCAAATAATCAAACTGATTCTGTCTGACATGCTAATGGTCCAAACGAGTATGTAAATGTAAAAGTTTATCTTTGGCATTGAGAACAGTGCTTTCTTCAGCCCAATCTCGGAAAAAAAACAAAAAACTTAAATATAACAAAAAGTCAAAAACGTATGATGGGCACATAAGTAAATATGTTACAAAAAGTCAAAACGTCAAATAACCATACATTTTGGGTGAAGCCACATTTTCTTTAGGTTTAATGAGTAAATCTTAACCCCAGTCCAAACCTTATCTATATCAGTTACTTGAAAACGTACCCGTGGGTAGGCCCACCAGCATAAAACAGACCTGACTGATATCATGACCACACGAAGTCAAGCTCAGGTATTTCAGAACAAATATTTGACCTAAACCACACATCATCCACACAAAGCAGGAGTTTCAAGACACTGAAAATAAACATTTTTGAAACCATGTCCCAGAGTGAAAAGATTTCAAAACTCCAGTTAAGGATCTTCTCAGTTACGCTGCATACACAACTTTTTTTTTTTTCCCATGATGACATCACTTTCCCAGCATCACGTCTCATCTGGAGAATGTACTCATCTTTATATGATGTTCACAGCTAAAATCTGCCGTTTGATTGCTGCATAAACGTCTCCACAAAGTCTCCGAAACAAAGTCTCCGCTAAGTTTCTGGAACTTTATTACGCATGCTCAGTGTCATTTCTAGTTTCTTTGTGTCAGTGTCACCGGCTTCAGGCTAGTTAACTGATTCCGTGTGGACGCTCACAAATCCTAAGACAGCATTTTTAAAACTATCTTTGATTATCTTCATGTGAACAAGGCATGAGACAGTCTTCATCTTCCCTCACCAAGACGCTTTCAATATTTGAAATAAATTATTCTGCAAACTCCATCTTCTCCAAACCTTGAGCCAGTTCGAGACACAAGAAAATGTGTTTTTGCCAACAGTAACTCATAAAGTTGAATAAATGCAAAGAATATATTTTTAATGTCAATCAGTAAAATGTTTAATCTTTTCTTTCTACAAAAACAAAATCTTCACTAATTTCTGTTGAACTGAGAAGTGGAGCTGTTTAAATCAGGTTAGCTTCAGATTAAACAAATCAGTTAACTTCAGTATGTGTTGATGGAGTTTAAAAACACAAAGGAGCACTTCTTGTATTATCACAGACCTGTTCTGATCAGGCCTGCAGCACGTTTTAAAGATGTTTTAAAGATTTGTCTGCACCAGTGTTTTTAATAAACATCACAATATCACTGAGTGCTTTTAGTTTATGTGAAGTATACAGGCTAAATATACAGTATTTATGTGTTAAATAGATGCGGATGAAGCAAAACACAACTATTAATATATGTTTTAATGAGGAAGCAACATTTTGACAGATGAAAAAAAAGTCTGAAGTAGGATGTTCAAAATTCAGAGCTAAACTTGGACTTAAATAAGCAAACTAAGTCTTTGTCAAAACCAAATGACAAGTGCAAACCCAACGCTGATGTCGCTGCGAGGAGTCGGACTAATTTTCTGCATGAAAAACGTGATTCTGCCTCAAACGTAGTAATTAGAAAACTGGGATATGATTGTGAAAGGCAAACGACAGGCATTTAAACGCTGATACAAAGACCAGCAAAGTGAGCAACAACAAGGAAACGGAGTAAACACATTAGCAGCGTTTTATCACATACAACTTTAATTAGAATTTAAATACTTATGCTGATTATGGATGTAATTATTTATGCTTTTAACAGAGCCGCGGTGTTGGGGAACAAGAAAGGAATTACAAATGTGAGACAGCTAATTAGCGCAAGGTCATTTTGTGTGGGAAAATATATATTATAGTCAGTAATACAAACAAATCAATGATACTACTTCTGTTGCTGCAAGTATTAGTTTGCATAAAAGCCATTATTACAGATTATCGGCCTTGTACAGTCAACGGTCCATAGTTGGTTACAATTTATGAAGACATTTTTCAGGAACTAATTTGAGCTTGAAACACATACAATTGGCATCAGAGGCCACGCCCACTAACAGGCCTTTGTGGGGGAAACTTAACATTGAGAGTGGATCAGAACAACAGTTTTATCACTCACTGCTCGACAATATAATAATAATGTAGGATATTTATAAATGGGGTCAAATATACAGTAGATACGAAGACAAAGAAATGAATAAAGTGATCCAGCAGTCCAAATATATAAATATATCTCTAACAATGCTAACGGTTGCAACCAGCGAAATGCTAATGTGATGCTAGTTTCGCCTATAGTGTGTTTTAACTCTTTAAAAGCCAGAGTTATTCAGTTGAAATACATTTCTGGAAACATAAAGTCGTACAACTTTCACCTAGAAGATCAAAGATAATATATTTCTGTATTAGTTTATAAAAATCACTAGTATGGAGCTGTGAATGGTATTTTTCCACACTTATGAAGTATAACAGAAACAGAGATTATGAAGTATAATGAATCTGAAGCAACTTTGGCACTTAAAGGGTTAACATCTTTCTGTAACATTGTTTACTTTTCTGACATCACGCCACTTCAACAACTTCCATTTAGGTGTGTTTATCACTTGAGTTGAATTAGTTGTGCTAAAAAAAACACTACAATCGCCAGAAAACATTATGAAAGATGCAAAAAGTTTAGCTTCCTATGCCTTAACATTGTATTTCTTCCACAACTTTCCCTCTTAGCAGGCCACGCTCCCATGTATGACATGTATAAGTTATAAGCTTACATTTGGATCTGGTGTGAGTGTGAATGGTTGGTGGTGGTTGAAGCTGCTGTTGGTGCAAAATGGCATCCTCACGTTTGTCATTCAGAATCATGGCGGTTGCGGCTACTACAGCAGTTTACTACTATATGTGTGGAGTGAATGAACAATGCAAGTTGTGTCATTAAAAGTGCTATATACATGAATGCATTAATATTACATAATGTCATCAAAAAGGGTCAAAATGTAAAAAGATTTTACACACAACTGACACAATTTCTTGGGAGTTTTAAACAATCATTTAACTAAATAAAAGTGTAACAATGTCATGTCTGAAATCATAACATCTGTGTCATTTATAAGGCATTTGCATATTAGTGTTGCTAGATAACAGTTGGACCATTGCATCATCTGAACAGTCACATTTGATGAAAACAAGCAAAATGTTTATACAGTCATAAGTAAGATGGTGTTCACTATGTTTTATTAAAAAAAAAAATTCACATTTTGTATTTGTTCACATTGAAGTCCAAGACACAGTACGCTGCTGCTCCAGTCCTGACCAGAACCAGGAAGTACGATCACATTAGTCCTGTGCTTAGGTCTTTGCACTGGCTTCCAGTGGCTCAGAGAATAGACTTTAAAACAGCTCTGCTTGTGTTCAAGTCTCTCCATGGACTAGCACCCCTCATATATTCTCTTCACAGGTGGAAAACGTCTTAGTTTTAGTCACGACATGGTCATAGTCCGGAGCATTCCTCCTCCTGACCTCTCCTCTACACTCACACAAACACATAAAGCGCGTCCACAAAGACAAACTTGTGTCTGAAAGTTGTGTGTAAATGCGTTCCGCTCCGTCTCACTCTCTCACTCTCTCACTCTCTCACTCTCTCACTCACTCACTCTCACTCACTCTCACTCACTCTCACTCACTCTCACTCACTCTCACTCACTCTCACTCACTCTCACTCACTCTCACTCACTCTCACTCACTCTCACTCACTCTCACTCACTCTCTCTCTCTCTTTATGAAATGAGAGAGTATTATTAGATGCAGATTGGTTACTGTCAACTATTGACCCTATTTTGTCCCGCCTACTTTTCTAGGACGTGCACTTCCTGTTTAGCTGCATTCAGCCTGTAGATTTCAGTCGATGGGTTTATTTTAACTGTCATTATATTTAATTTAATTAATTTAATTTAATTTAATGTTAGCTACCTTAACAGAGCTAAACAGGAAGTGCATTTCCAAGCCGAGTGGGCGGGACAAAATAGGGTCAATACACTCAAATAGTTATTTTGATATTATATCTAGGAAAACAGGTTTTAAAATAATTTATTTTGAAAATCAAATAATAATTGGGCCTTTCCTCCAATCCGGTTACACAATAGTTTACAAAATAAACCATTTTATTTCACAAAGCCGAGAAAAAGAAAGACTTGGGGTGAGGAAGCTGGACATGTTCTGATGTATTTTTAAACGTGTGCTCTGGAGAGGCTCACACGTGGGTGTTTTTTTTTTACACAAGTCAACATATTTCTGTATCAGAGAGCAACATTTAGCCTTTACTGCCTCCACTCACTGTCCCTCACAGAGAAGATTGTTCAGGAAAAAGAGACAAATATAACACCATGAAATATATTTTGTGAACCAGCAATATTTGTGAGTTCAGAAACTTTGGCACTGCTCCTAGTCGAAGATTTGTGTATTTGTGGAGAGAAAGATCAATTTGTCAAACTTTGATTTCTTGTCTTGTTCTGTTATTACGATGGAAAGTCCAGAAGATTTCTCTCTGTATTGAGATATCCTCCACCATGTTCATCTCCCAAACTTCAGCGTGTGTGACTGACGGATGAATTAGCCAGTCATGAAAGCACACAGTTCGTTCTTACTGAAGCAGGCATTAGAGAAAGGTAAAAATAACAGTGGATTCTGCAACAGTCTGGTAAGTTGATGTTGCAAGTGAGGCTGTCAATTTGCTCTCCCAGCCACCTCGACCACCACCAACCTTTCACACATAGATCAGATTTATACTAGAAAATGTAGGTGAGGTGTCTTACTAAAGGACACATTAACTCTTAGTAAACAAACGTGGCTGTGTGCACATTCAGGAGCCTTGAATATTGCAGCAGTCTAGGGTTTTTTCAAGCTACGCAAGTGCATTGTCACGTTAAGATCGCAAAAAAGGTTCACTTTAACAAACAGCAAGCGACTCCCAGATCCATGAACAGTTACTGAATGTAAGCATGACATAAGTAAGTCCTGTCCTGATATTTAGTGGCCTGATGAGTAGTTGTCTTTGTTGAAAAAAACTCGTCTGCACAACAGAAAAGCTACGAGCATACACATCCCTTGATGAGTATGACTATTTAACTTGCGGAAAAGTACAGGAGGTGAGTTACAATGACATTGATAATGATTTTTTTTTTTTTTTTTTTGTAATTTGTGTTAATTTATAATCAACAAAGTGGAGAACTACAGACTGACAGTAAACTGCATCTGTATTTCTCCAGAAGGCTATTGCATGAAGGACTCAGGGTCTATGATATACTTTCATGACTGGGCGAGCCACTGTATTTGTTTTGTTAAAGATTAGCATTAGCGATCCCTTACTAATCCTATGGCTGTTAGCGGCTAGCTAATAGCTCACAGACATCAGGAGTTATAAAGCGTGTCAACTGGTGCCAACCTATAGAAAACATTAGGAGAGGTCAGAGCCTTGTTAGAAGTCATTGGACGGGTGACACATTTCAAACCTGCCTCTTTTAATGATGTAAGAACTGAGCTGGTCTATTCGACTCATTGTGGCTCCACAGGTTCTAGCCGTCTCCCATCCAAGTACTGCCCAGGCCCAACCTGCTTAGCTTCTGAGATTTGATGAGATCAGGCATTGGCGAGCTGGTATGGTCACATAATGTGAGTTGTTGACGTGTGACTTTGTTCTAAATGACAGACAAATAAAGTTTCACGTAACACATTAAAAAAAAAAAGATTGCACACTATGTTTTAAATTTGACTTGAGACAAGAAGAGACCAGAGAAGAGAAGAGTAGACCCACTGTTTGTGAATACTGTAAGCCATCGTCTCTTCCACCTCGCCATCCTTTTCCATTCAACTTCATGTCCAGAACTTGATTCTACAAATGTGGATAAATGACTTGAATGTTAAACTAACTTTTGAAGTGGTACAACCTGCTTGTGGCCCAAAGATACATTTTTGTATTTTAATTCAGTCTTAACTTTTTATAAATAACTTTCCAAGTAATTTCAGTGAAATGTGATAGACAAATAAATATCCTTGCTTACAAATCCAGACTCAGTTGGTGGTTTGAAATGGAACAGCTCTGACAGGGAGAACATCTGATCAAACGTACTCTCATTAGAAAGACTGTGTGTTGTTGTGTGTAAAACAGCAGACTCTGTCCAGCTGCAGCGGCTCGTCTGGTTTCCATCTGTTTCTTTATGTTTGAAATGAATCGTCTCGTCACACAGATGTTTTAATTACTTTTCATAATATGTGAGTGGAAAAACAATAACAGACACTAATAATCAGTGGAGAGTTTGGTCACAAAACATATGGATGAACGTGTTTGTGAAAGATGCTTAAAAACAAGTAAGGACAGTTTAACATGGCACATGTTGTATAATAAGTGTAGAAGTCTTTACTGCACTAATTAAGACCAAGACTTTTCCAAGACCACAGTGTCTCACAGTGTCCCAAGACCGAGACAAGACCAAGACTTTCAAAGGTTGAGACTGAGATGAGACCAAGCCTGTGGTTCATCCAAACCAAATCAAGATCATCTTTGTAATTTTACACAGTTTTATGATCTTGAACATGAAAGTTTAGCAGAGGTCAAATGTGCTCGAGTCCGAGAATGATCTTAAGGTACTCCAACACTACATATAACACTGTACACAGAGACAAATCCAGGTCTAAGCAGTAGGTTTAAAACAAGACTTCAGTAAGAAATCAATTGTTACAGTTGTTGGGCCAGTTTATGGGGTTTCTTTAGCTCCAGCCTCCCTTTCTCTCCAGGAAGCTCTTCCCTTGTCCTGCTAGATGAGATGTTTCCTTCTGCAAATGAAACTCTGGCTTTACAAACGGAAACTTTACTAAATGATGATGAAAACAGGACATGAACATGGTTCAGTAAATACATAGTAATGTTGAACTTTGAGTTACTGAAACACATTTATTTTGAAGCCGTACTCATTAGAAATATTGGAACAAATATTTTGCACACTGGATTAGGCCAAAGTTTCTATAACTTTAAGTTACACCATGAGGTCTGAGTTTTTTTTTGTTTTGTTTTACAAAAATTCACACGGGGATAATCAAGGCCTTGTTTTTACAGGATTGAAAAAAAAAAAAAAAAAAAAATGATTGGAGAAAGATCCATAGCGAATAGTAATTTAGTTCAAATTGGAAAGTAAAATGGACAGCAGAGTCATTATTAATTATTTTAAAGAATTCACAGATTGAAAACACAGACATACACATTCATATGAGAGAAATACAGGAGGATGTCTGAATCTGATGAACTACATGAGACATTTTTTACAGACATGGACAATTCATACAGGACTAGAATCTTAGATGACGTCCATAATATTTACAGTTTACATCAGGTCCCTAGGTACATATTATGCTGTGTGAATAGAACATATGACACCAATTACATTCATAAGCTGCACTTTCCTCACTGATCATTGCATAACAAGCTCAGCCTTTGCCTCTGTTGTAAGTCATAGACAAACCTTCACCTCTCAGCTCCTGTAAAAAACAACCAGATGCCCCGCCAGGCCGTCCCATCCATCACAGCCCAGCAGACACAGTGCACTAACAGCTCCCGGGCCTGCGTACTCCTCAGAGCCTGCGTTTAGTGCACCTATCGATCGCTCTACAGTATGTAATTAACACGTTCTGCGTCTGGGAATAAATCTGCGCTGATCAGAGAGTTTGTGTGGGTTTGTCTGGAGTGTGTGTAGTGGGAGGGGTGTGAGGGGGTCATTAAGGTGACGGAGCGGTGGGCCGTCCCACAGAGAGGACGAAAGGTGAGGTGAAAGGAAAGTGCTCCGGTCAACAGTGTAAATCTGCAGCACAAAGCGATCAAAGCACAGACGCCTGAGGGAGAAGAGAAAGGAAATGAAATATGAGAGAAAAAACACAAGATAATCAAAGATCTCATTGGTCTAAAGCTGGAGCAAGCAACTTTTCCTTTTATCAAATATTAGCAAAGTCTGTTCCTCCTGCAGAAAGTCAGACCTTCAACTAAATACCATTTTCTTTTTAAACTTTTCAAATAAAAGAGCCGTGACTTTTTCGGATGGAAGCTGACAGGGTTTGCAGAAGGTTGCACCTTTGTTGCAACAAACAAGCGTTTACAAATCTGTGCTTCCATGTTTTACTGGAAATAAGATATGGCAGCTTAAATAAATAAATTTATTGTGTACAAAATTAAACCTCTTGTACAAATAATCTCTTGATGGAACACAACAGACCAATTTTTAAAATAGATCAAGTCATTTTACTTGGATTTACATAGACTTTATTTAAAAAGGAAAATGCTTTAGCTGGAAAAGTATTTCTAAACTTCCAGTTGCTTTGAGCCTTTACAAGCACTTAAAATGGGGTAGTTGATTTTCGACACTGCAAACAACTTACTTTTATAAATTCTTCAATATCGACAGGTATTTGGTTGCAAGTACAAAAAAACTTTTTATTAACAAACAAAAAAGTGAAACTGGAGCAGGCCATCCAGGCACAGCCAATCAGAGCACAGCATTCGGCTCCTGATGAGAATATTGTTCAACTCAGACAGAACACAGTGGTCTCATTTTTTCATAGTGCTGCATTTACCAGCTCGTTAATGTCAGATCTGCCAAATCTTGTCAGAAAGCTGGGCCTGGTCAGTATACTTGGATGGGAGATCGCTAAAGCACAAGGTGCCACGACTCGAGACAAAACTGTTGTTGTGCCAGTGGGCAAGACACTTTACTCACGTTGCATATACCGTCCCTTCTGCTTTAATAGTATCTGACCACCATGTGAGGTGAAAGAATAATGCAGCGTGAAAAGTCTGAAAAGCCTTTTATTGCATTGTCATTGTTTCATTATGAGACGCATGTGATGCTCTAAACTCAATTTCACCTGGAGAGATATTTGGACAGTATAACAAATTAGAGATGAAAAAGACTGACAGCTCGACTTCCATCCAAAAATCATCTTCAATCTGATGGAGGTGAAACTGTTCTTAGTCTCTACATACACTTTAGAATTAAACATTACTTTGAAGAGACATCCTCGCAGCTGTAACTCTACCCACAATAATCTGACTGTGACATAATGGATTGCTTAAAAGCACATTATACTGATCATTGTGTAACATCTGGGATGAGAGGAAAAACGTACATCTTCTCTAAACGTCACAGTCTTCCAGGCTAATCTAATTACCAAAGACATGACACTGCGGCGTGTATGTGACAGAAAACATGTGTTTAGTGGTAAAACCGTGTCTCTGGAGCTTTGTTCTCCTCTCGTCGTCTTCTTCTTCTCTCACATAAATCAGTGATGAGTGTGTTCACATACACAACCTCCTCACATTCTTCTCTTTTCTAATTCTTCTCCTGTCACTGAGCTCGCACTAAACCCGTCAAACCCTCGCCAAAGCTAAATCTCACCAAGACAATTCCATTATAACCAGTCCTGCTTTATTGTATTGCACAAGCAGCAATCCAATTACAAAGTTAATTTAATCAGCTGTGTTTTTATTAGCCAATTCATATATATATAAATGATTATGCAAGAGGGTTTTAATTTCATTTGGTTTTCCAGTGGACGCTTCAGACTTGAACCGTTGAATAATTGAATTTCCACACGTTTTAACATGTTTGATTTCATATAAGCGTTCATTAGTTGAGTCATGGGTTAATGAACCATTCTGAACCCTTTTTAGATTGATTATTAAATCTACACTGAGTATGTTTTACAAGTTTGTCTCCAAATGTCTGAATTATACGACAGAAATGGAATCACAAGATGTTTTTGTGTGTTGGCCGCTATGAGCTCCAGAGGCAGTCCCAGCACAGGATGCACAGTTTTGTCTGATCCCAGTTCATTTAGTGAACCTTATTATACATCTGAACATGACAGAGGAGCAGTGCAAGTTCATCGAAAAATATTACCGATGTTTTGCTATCAATTCTAATTGTGTTCTTTATTTGGTAAGCTGTTATTATATCAATACCTATAATTGTCAAAAAAATAAATAAATAAATTCACTCTTGATTTTGCTAAGCATGTGTTTTTCCTTTAACAACATTCTGTTATGTCAACCTAAAGTTATAAAAAAAATGATTAGATGCGTACAAAGGGTCTTTTGTGCGTGACCGTGCAGTCCCGGCACAGACGAGCGCGGGGTTGTGTCCACTTTGGTCTGGTCTCCAGTTGCACGCGATGCGCCCCTCATGGTCCAGGTAAAACACAGTGCAGGGCTCCGGTCCGGACTGTGCCAAACAATTCTGTGAGCTCTTCATTGTGTCCTCGCAAAGTGTTCATCGCTATAAAACTGGCCGCTTCTAGTCTGAAACGAACGATCTAGGTGCGTGGCCATGGTGATCCATGAAGTGCGGAAGGAACCGGACCTCCCGCTTCAACGCGCTCTCCTGGTTTCTCATGAGTCTGTGCTCTGTTGTGGGAAGATTCACACTGACACTGTCCCATGTTCACTCTCACATCTGTTTCTTTTTAAATTAAGCCATTAGGCTTTATGTAAAATAATACATTTGAGACAAAGTTATTAAAGCCTGTTTGTTAATGCACTGCTCACTTGTCACAGACGTGACACATCTCAGGTTCACTGAATGAAATGGTGCCTCACATCTGGCTGAAGATGTGAGGCATCATCAGTTTTTTTTTCTATTAACTGAAACATCTGCAGATTTACATTTAGGTACGGGTTTATAAATATAACCAGCCCCAACTTTTTAGCTTTTTATAGACAAGCAGACAATTATTCAATCACTAAATTAAATGATTATTTCAATAACTGATTTGTTGTGTAAAATGTTGCAGTCTTAATCTAAATATAACCAAAGCAAGCGTAAATACTTGTGTTTTGGTTTGAGTCAGAGAAGGTCAAGGAGAAAATTGAAGTTGTGCATCAATTTACACTTCATTTTCACTTAAGCGGAGCTGCGTTTGTCGTGTTGAAGAGGGTTAAGAGCTTTTCCGTTCGCGCAGGGCAGAACAGGCGCGAGACAGATAATAACGGGACCACTTCAGGGTCGACTTTTTGATGTGCAATTTGTGATTTTTTTGGGGGGGCGTAGATGAGGAAAGATGTGGTTTCCGTGTGAGTGAAGTCAAGCACAGCGAAGCGTGACTGACCTCAATAGGATGGGTAAATATATGTTCTGGGGTCTGGCGTGGTGTAAACGTTATGGATGGTGTTTCCCGCTTGTCAGTGAAGTGAGTGGCTTTTGAGTGGACGTTAGAGCAGCGACGTTCAAGCTTTTCTGAGGCGCGGCACGCTTTTGTGGTGAAAAATACTCCGAGCTGCAAGGCCTAGTAAATGTGACAGGATTGTGCTTGTTGGTTGAAAGAATGCATCAGAGTCATTAGTGCAGATAAGCTGGTGCTATTCTCCTGTAGTTATGATTATTATATGCTTAGATTATATTTACATTTAGACATTTAAAAGACAATTAATACAGGATAATGAAGATTTGCAAACAAAACATACTCCTGTGTGAATAATATGTTATTTTACAATTGTGATTACTTTGCTTTTGTTTTTGAAGTAGACATTTGTTGGAAAATAATTTAATTAAGTAAACGCGTGCACAAGATTGGAGTTTTTCTCAAGGCACACCAAGAGCATTGTCACCTTTTTAAGAAATAATATATTTTAACAAGGTTCTGGTGAGTCACATTTGTTTTTCTGTCTGAACAGGGAAGTTAACACCTTTGAGTATCTATTGTTTAAAGTTGTTGAAATTAAGTTGAAAACATATATTTTCATATTTACTTTTATTCTGCCACATACTGTATAACAAACACATATGTTGTGTTTGTTTTGCAGAAGAAGCTCTTGTGCATGAAAGGTTATCTACACCTCTGATAGGAAAAAAAATAACATTAGGCGCAAATGAAAGTACCAAGAACTAAGTCCCCATTCCTTTAGCTCATGTTTAGTCAGAGAAACCCTGTTCCCATTGCTCCTGTTCTGTGTGAACGCTCCTAAAATGGGGAGTGAAACTAAAACACGTACTAGGAATTAAAAAAAAAAAAGTTTCTACATGCAAAAAGGCCTGTTCAGTGCCTGGGCAGCAGCTCTGGTGCTGACGACATGCTAAAACGTTCCAACATCTGGTATTAAGCTAAACATCTTTTATTGTGTAACTTTACTTTTTCTTGTAATAAGAAAGTCGTAATAAGCTAGGTGCTCATTTTATTGTGACCAGCCAAAGGCACCTCTGCAATATTCAGTATTCTAATCAGAATCTTGAGGTTGATTATCTTGGCAAAGGAGAAGTGCTAAATAGAGCTGCATAGTCAGAAAGTAGTCAACCAAAATCTATGTTAGTTGACAAGTTTTTTGTATTTACATTATCAGGATTTATACCGAACATCATAAAACGTGAGCAAACTGAATGTTTAAAAGCAGCTCATTGTCTAATAAACCATTTAAAACATGCTTCCTCATAACTTTTTGTGTTTTTTCATAAACTCCATTGCAATGTGAGTATCAGTAATGCAGTTTGGGTCTGATACAGGGTCAGATAAAGAGATAATTGTCAGCTTGAAAAACATTGCCACTTTCAATCAGCATGAAAGGTCCTTACTTTAACGGATCAAAGATGTCTTTGATTCACCAGTTCACACATATAAGGATACAGGGGGCCACATTTACCAACTCAGGCGCTAAATTACAACAACAAACTGAAAAAAATATATATAATAAAATCAAGCTTGCACCACCTCAGAATTAGGTTTTTTAGTATCTATGTGATTTTGGCCGTCTTTTTTGCATTCTCGTTTTCTTATGAGCAGATACTTGTTACTAAATGAGGCATTTACAATCTAAACCTGTGATATTGTTATAGTTTTTCTATAGTTTTGACTGAAGCCCAACAAAATTTCCCAAAAACATACATTTAAATCATTACTAAACAAACCCAAGCCTCCATGATTAAGCTGCACAGCTGTTTTTAGTGAAAACACAATTCCCACACTGCTGCTGCTGTTGATTACTGCCTCTCCTCAGAGTATTCCCGAGCCTAAATGAGCTATAGGCTGCACAGATCTGGCAACGCGCCCCGGCCAAAACAGCCCCATCCGTTAGCTCTCTGATTGATCGCATTACAGTTAATTAAATATTGGCAAATTGCTCCCATCCAAGGTTGGCCCATTAAAGTTTACACCCAAACGCATCTATCACTCTCCACGTCTGTTTTATCACCGGCTCTCGTCGCTTTAACCCGGCGTCGAGTGGAAAGTGATGAACGCAGAACCATTTCACTGTCTTGTACATTTTTACTTCCCCGTTTTGGCCTACGCTTGTCCGCTTTGTGCTTTAGGTGAAAGAAAGTGTGACACGTCCAATAAAACAGAGCGTCTTTTCAATTTTTCCTTGTGTCTGTCTGAGAGTGTAATCTGAATGGGAATCACAAAAAGAGACAGGGAGCGGTGAAATGACAGTGTCGTACATAAACAAGTGGAGGAATGCATTTGTTCAGCTGTCAGATGTTTTAAAGTACCGTAATATTGACAGACAAGGTGCACTCCATTCTGCCTTTTCAGTGTCAGGGGAATCATCTGTCACAAACTATGATGCAGTTGTCTGAAGCATCCCTTTTTCTCAAAAATGTAACTGGATATGTCCAGGAATTTCCTCAGGGGCAGGTCCATTTATGGGGGCGCAGAAGGTTTTTAGGGGTGGCGTGGGGAACAGTGCTACTGCGCCCTTTTCTCTCCCTTGTGCTCATAAACAGTCCACAGAGGATTTCTACTGCTGCAGTTTGTGCAGGTGGCATGAGGAAAAGAGCTTGGCTGTACTAACAGAGGGACATGCATTTTTAAATCATCCAAAAGACCCAGGAATCACAGAGATATAGACTATTAAGGTCTTCAAACCGAGAGTGACGCTAACACCTCATTAAAATGCATGCAGAGAATTAGCGCTAAATCAGCGTTGATGCGCAAACTTTAAAATCTACAGTAAATCGTGTTTGAAGTGTGAAAATCAACTACTCCATCTTTAACACCCTATCCTGCAATGAACTAGATAGTGTCCAGGGTGTTCAACCACCAAAGACCCAAAGTAGGTTCCAATCGTTCACCCTTGAAACAGGAAAAACAGTAGAAAATGGATGAATGAATCTCACTTGGTCAAAACATTTTCAGCGCATTTCTACAAGCAGGATATCCCAGCTTAGAACCAACACCATGAGTCATTTGCTTTTGACCTCCAGTGATTGCGTTTCTCGTCCCGTCTGATATTAGGCTATAAAAAGCGACGTGACCCCCTTTTACGCTGCGAGAGGGTCTATCCCAGCGGTCTCACAGAAAAGCTGTCGGAGGAGAGAGCTGATAGGGATGGACACAGATTGTAGTCCACTTGGGGAAACAGTGATTCATTACAAATGCGTTGTTTTTATGGGCCTGAGGGGAGGAGGAGACAGCAGATCAGCCACGATAAGTCTCAAGACAGCTCTGGAAAATCCCTTTCATTTGGGAGAGCTCAGAGGGAGGCAGACGCACCATTCAGCCTGGTATTCTACACCCCGAAAATACTCACAGCACTGCACCAGCTGGGTTTTAAGGTCATTGTACATTGTTCTACTACACCTTAGTCTGACCTATTGAAAAGTTCTAATTTTCTGATCAAACTGGTTAATTTGGCAAGTAACAAATGTAGACATTATGAAACCAAATGAAAAAAATGAAAGCATAATTTCCAACAACATTTCTTTGTTTTGCTGTGAGCTAGCACAGTTTACATTAAGAAAACAGATCACAGCTGATTCAAAATGTAACACTTTTGGTCTACGTATAACCCCTTTAAAAAAAAATAAAATCAATAAAAGGAAAGATTTTATTGAAACTATATATCAATTTGCTGCCTCAAAGTTTGACTTTTGTTCCAAACAACACGTTTTTACTGACAAAAGATTGGTTTCGATTCAAAACCTGCCAACAAATAATTGATGATTCAGTTTGATTTGATTTCTCGATTTTTCGATTAATGGCCCAGCCCTAGTTTTACTTACTCTGATCATTTTTGGATTGCTCACAGAAGTGTATTTTTTTCTCGTTGAGACTCGCTACAAGTGCCTCAGAATCCTAGTCCAGTACGATTGTATTTTTTTTTTTTTTTTCATTTTAAAGATCAAATATCTGCTCTACAATCAACAATGTTTTTAGTTCAAGATGTTTTGCCTGTAACCTGTTTGAAAAGAAAGCTCTTTAGAATCAGCTGATCACATAAACACAGGCAACTGTGCTCTGTTGTGTCAACAAAGATCACGTGTGTTTTCCGGTCATGTGACTTCCTCTGTGCCCCTGTGCTCCTCCATTACCCCCCCATCCCACCCCCTGCTGGTGAATCTATGAAAATGCACCATGTAATTGACTGCAGGCGAAGTCAGCACATGTATCCTCTATCACTGCATATAATAAAAGGTCTATAACAGAAATGGACGTCACTGGCAGGCTACGGTTGACCTTAGTGGCACGGGTTCGATTCCCGCTCAGGCCCTTTCTGTGTGGAGTTTGCATGTTCCTCTCCATGTCTGGGTGGTTTCCTCCGGGCACTCTGGTTTCCCCACCAACCAACAACATGCATGTTAGGGAACACTTGGTGGTTGTCGAAGGTTAAGGCGCCAGGTGTTTGGGAGAATCTCCTCTGAGGGCAGCTTACCGTCACTGAGTGGGGAGGGAGGGGTTCTTCTCACTGTGATGCGCTTTGTGTCTCTGTGTCTGTGAAAAGCGCTATACAAATAAAGACTACTTACTTACTTATTTACAATGACAGATACGATTACATTTGCAATTTAGAATGACTAAATTGCAAATGGACCAAATGACAGACAATGCAGACGACCAACAGAAGCCCTGTGTGTATCCTCCTCAACACAAAGATCACAAATGAGCATTAATACAGCAGCTGCACATATGTAAGCGACCTGTTACCTTCACCTGGTGCTGACGCTTTGGCTGTTGGCTTCACACTCGCACTCATTAGACTTCCACAGAGCGCTACAGTGACATGGTGTCTAGGTGATTACAGTAATGCGCCTCTAACAATACAATGATGAAATAATTGGGTGCAGTGTCGACAAACATCTAATTGGTTTCCCACAGTAACAGATAACATCCAAAACGAGCGGAGCAGATCCCAGGCGCGCGCGCTAATAATGTGTACGGAGCCGAGGTGCAAACGATATTGACATTTAAAAACCTATACGATTATTACATTTGGGTCTGGCTGGCTACTGAAGCGTTGGACAAACAAGGAAGTTATTTCTGCACAAACAGAGTGCGGTTTTATGCACAAAATAAAAGGTCAGCTGAGGTTAGCATTTGTTAAGTTGACACTGGAATTAGCTGAAGTAATGTGGACCGTGTTAGCAAGAGCTGTGATGTGGTTTTACAATGATAAAATAAAAGTAAACAAATCCTAGATGTGATTGGTGTGAAATGTTTGGGAATCACTGACATATTTTGACCTGAAGCTTACTAAAGTACTATTCACACGGCATAATATTTACCTACAGACTTCACGGAAATGGCGACAGGTAGTTTATAACAACTACATTTAACTTCATTCATTAAAGTAGCATTTCTTGTGTTTTCGGTTTGTTTTAACGTGAATCAGCTAATCTTACCTGAGCTGCGGCAACAAATGTAGCTCCTCATCATGTTGACAAGTTTGTCGTTCAAAATCACATCCACAACATCAGATTTCTTACAAAACAGCCGAAGACTCTCTCTTTTAATCCATTTACAGTGGTAAAATTCAATCATCCAAACATTTCAGCGTTCTGTCCTGTTCTGTCCAAGCTTTTCCTCAAACATCCATCTTCTCGACCGTCCGTTGCTACGACATCGAAGTTGTTATACTTCCAGTTCACAGACTTTAATTGTAGTTTGAATAATATTTAGCGTTTTAATCATAGAAAAAACAATAATTTCACTTAAAAAAAGATCCGTAAATAATAGTAGTAATAATTTTGGTCAAATCTGAAGGTAAAATAAGCCACAGATTCTTTATTAATTCATTTATAAACCTTTCATGGATTAAAAACACAGACATACACATTTGCACGGCTTTAGAATTACAGGAGGACGTCTGAGTTTGGAGAAATACAGGAGGTAAAATTCGAAGGGAAACTTTACAGACATTTTTACAGACATTTTTACAGACATGGACGATTCGCACAGGAGTAGAAATGTCTAAAATGTCTTGAACAGTAGGCAATGCTAATATATACACAACAACAATGCAGTTGGTCACATGACCTCAGGACTCTCACTGAAGCATAAGGAGACAACATTTTTTGACAAGTACTGCAAAGATTTAAAAACAAGCAATAAGACTTTGAATTGAATTCTGAAAAACACAAGAAGCCAATGAAGTTCTTGAAGCACAGGGCTAAAGTGCTCAAAGACAACCGTGCTGCTGCATTTCAGACTGACTGTAATTGTTTTAGGAGAAAAGAGTCAAGGCCATAGTAAAAAAAGAGTTACAATGATGAGCACAATGTCACAAACATGAATCAACTTTTCAAATCGATTGCGTGGTCTATAAGGCTTGATCCCTGAGAGAACTCTGAGCTAATAAAACATGTTTTAATCACTGCATTAGGTTGCTTTTCAAATTTAAGACAGCTGTCAGTATTACTCCCAATTGCTAACTGACAAACTAACAGGAGAAACAGTTACAACAGTTATTCAATGTCTAAAAGGTGTCAGTCTGTGATTTTAAAGGCAAATAGGTCTGAACATTATTGGCAAAAGAGTGAAAAGAAATAGTGTTTTCTGAAAATATTACAGAGTAGCAACATACAGTATACAAGAAAAACAAAACTGGTCCTAAAACTGAACCTTGAGGAACTCCACAAGTTAGAGGAGCCTTGTTAAACGTGAAGGAGCTAATGTTCACAGAAAACTGTCTATCTGACATAAGATCAAAACCACTGAAGGGCTATGCCTTTAATTCCAACACGAGACTCTAGTCAGGCCAATAAAATACTGTGGCCGATCGGATGAAATGCTGCAGTGAGATCTAAAACCTCTTCCGAGAATCCAAAGATGAATACAGATCATTAAAAAGTGTTGTTTCTATACTGTGGCACGATTTAAAACTAGACAGATTTTTTTTTCTGAATTTCCAATAGTTGTAAATATGACTAATTGCCAAAAAAAAAAACAAAAAAAAAACAAACACTTTTCCCAATACCTTGGACAAGATCGAGCTTAGAAACGGGTTTATAGTTCGGCAAAATTTAAGGATCTATGGTTGAAAGATCACTAAAACTACAGAAAAAGCAAACAGGTTGATGTAGTGGTTAGTTCTTCTTTGTATTAGCAAGTCATTACCACTGGAGAAACAATTATTCAATGTGTATTTTGAATCAGCAGGGTCACTTTTTCAGACAGTGAATCATCCACCAAGTTAGTGCACATTTACAAAACAAACATGGCTTCCTAATTAATAGATTCAGGCACTGGTCAGACACAAAGACTATGCAATTGTTTACTTATTTAGTGAGAACTGTACAGAATCTTTTGGCTGGAGCTGAGGTTTATGTTGGTCTACGCAGTAATTGAATAATAATGGTCTTGCTGGACTCCAACCCAAATGCATTATCACTAATCAGTGTGAGATATAAATAGTATTGGTCTCTGAAGTCTGACAGGCTGGCAGTCTTTTCGCTCTGTAAACACATCGCCAAGTGCAGACAGAATATTTGGGGTTTTGGCTGCTGCTCCGTTTCCATAGAAGTGAGTGTGATGTTGTTGTTCTGGCACGCTCCCACGGACACTTTGTAATAACTCTTAAGATGGCCGACATCCTCCAGCTGCCAGCCTTGGTTATATACAGATGACCCCATGGCATGCTGGGAGTTATGTCTCTGTCGCTGTGTGAGGTCTTACCCGCTGTGATAATGTGGATTTGAACTTGATTATGGTCTGATACTGCCGCATTAACCAGAGATTAGATTTATGATGATGTTTTGTGTGGCTGGTTGATGTGACACTTCAGAAGAGCTCCAAGAGTTGTTGCAATCCAACCAAAATCATAATTTGGAGTTTTAAAACTTAAAAAATAAGTCAAAGGACATTTTGAGGAATTATAAGTGTTAGAATTATAAGTCCTAGAGCAGGGGTGCTCATTACGTCGATCGCAAGCTACCGGTAGCTCTCGGAGGCAGGAGGAGTCGATCGCGAAGCCCTGCCTGGTTATGTGAAGTTTAGTGTCTTTTGTACAAATGAACAGAATAATGCGCTGATGTGATCCACTGTGAGCTACAAAAGCGCGAGTCTTTTTAATGACCGCTTGAGCAGGACAGCTTGGTTTTGAGGTGCTATTATGCATTTTCGCCTGTTCTGCTTTTGGCACGGTGCCCGTTCTGCTGCGCGCTCCACATCCAACCGCGGGGGACACGGACGCACGGGCTCCGGAGCCGAGACTCACGAGTATACACGCGCTCCACATCCAACCGCGGGCACACGGAACGCACGGGGTCCGGAGCCACGAAACACGCACTCTCTGTAATGTTCCAAACTCTAACAAAGCCACAACACACTCCACATGTCTATACAGCCGTGAAATACAAGCGCCCCAAACCAGACTCACGAGTATACACGCGCTCCACATCCAACCGCGGGGACACGGAATGTAAAGGGGCCGGAGCCGAGACTCACTAACACGCACACTCTGTAATGTTCCGAGCAAAGCCACAACACACTCCACATGTCTATACAAGCGCCCCAAACCAGACAGACGCAGTATCCACGCGCTCCTCATCCAACCACGGCACGGGGACACGGAACGCACGGGGTCCGGAGCCGAGACTCACGTAACACGCATAGTCTGTAATTTTCCGAACTCTAGCGAAGTCACAACACGCTCCACGTGTCTATAGCCGTGAAATACAAGCGCCCAAACCAGACAGCCATAGTAGCCTACACAAGCGCTCCTCAAACAACAGCGGAGAAACGAAGCTCACGCGCTTTAAAGCGGACACACAGAGCTCACACTTTCTGCAGCCAACAGCGGAGACACCCAGAACACTTACCTACTTGAAACAGGGACAAAGAAAAGCCGTGGGAGGAAACAGGTAGAGCCATACCAAATCCTCACGAGTTTCTTTTTGATGTGAGCCAAAGCTGAGTTTCCCAAAGTCTCAAGCCCCGCCCCTGAGCGTTACCATGGTGATCAAAACCAGAGTTATTAGACACAATCGAGGTTAGAATGAAGTTAAACACTAGAAAACAACTAGATTAATAATTAGCTTAATTGTTTTCTTCCAGATTATTTTACAGGTTTAAAAATCCTACATGTTAATTCTTCTAATGAATGTACTCAAGTAAAATTAAGTTATTGTATTATACAACTGATGTTTAATTAAAAAAACAAAACTCTTATAATAAAATCTTATAATTTTAATTAATGATAAAAAAATACATAGAAAAATCGATAGGTAGATCTTTGGGCCTTGCCTCAACTAAAAGTAGATCGCGAGCTGGAAAAGTGTGAGCACCCCTGTCCTAGAGGTATAAAGAGAGAAGAAAGCATATACTGTATATGTACTACAACACATAGCGTAGGATGAGCACGATTTCATGTATTTTTTTATATTTTTTGCCGTATATATTGCACAATATGAAAAAGTATATAAAAACACTAGTTTTCACAGCGTAAAATAAACGCGAGTTTAGGTTTAATCCACTTGGAGACATTTTCTTTAGATTTAAGTTTAGGCTTCAAATTATTCAAATGGGTACGTTTATGGCTGGGGCTTGGGGCAGGTTAAGATTAGGATAAGTGTTTTTCCCAAGGACTTGCCCAAGTCCACTCCTGTCGTCCTACTGTGGCACCTGATGTTCCAGTGGTTTCTCATCCAATTACTAACCAGACCTTGACTTGCTTAGCTCCTGAGATCTGACAGGATCAGGCTGGGACATGCAGGGATATAACATGTCCTGTTATGTCGTGGAATATACGCTTTCTTGTGAGATCAAGTTGGAGAGTCAGAAGACTCTAGATGTCAACAGTGATGACATTGCATGGCCTTGTTAGCGCTTTCCACAAGATGGACATTTCTACAACAGTACACTTATTGTGCATGCTTTTCATCCCCATTGGTCATTAAACATACATTTGAGTCTTTTGCATGTCATACTTTACAGCTGCATACAATGTATGTACTGGAAACCACACAATATGCTTTACCTGCAGACATTCCCTCCACAGGACTGGTATTGGCAAGTTGTAATAAACACATCTTGATACTGGTGCTCAGGTCTTTGCCCAGGCTTCTAGAGCAAAGAGACTAGGAACAAGACCCAAACGGGAGTGACAAAGTCCTATTTGCGGGCCTCCTGATAAGATGTAACATTTAACATGGATGTCTTTGGCAAGGTTTGCCACCATTCAACTGCAATGATGTAGATTCATCTAGGTGTATGTCTTCAAAATAAAATGTATAAGATTCGAGACAACTTTTTCACTTTGCAGGCAGAGTATATTTATAGGTGTGTGGGGATTACAAATGTCTATGTTTGGTATTTTGTGGGTTGAGACTTGGAAAGGTTGAGAACCGCTGGCTCAGAGAAAAGATGTATGAGTATCTATACTTGTGTCCAAGTGTCTCCATGGCCCAGCTTCCAGATATAAGTGTTTCCCCCAATATTTTTAATTGATTGATTGACTTAGGGACAAAAAAAACAAGTTCAGAAAGACTATATAGTTGATGTAAAATAGCACAGGATTCCTTATGAACTCTACTTATGTCACAAATCTGGCCATTTGAAGCTTTGAGTGGTGTTTTGTGAGGCTCAGAAGTTGAACAGAAAAGACAGTATTGTAGTAAATACATGTTGTGTAATGTGCCGACCTTGTAGATTAGTTGCTTAGAGACATGCTTTAAATGCATGTGATTGTCAGTCTGCTTCTGGGCGAATGCTACAATAGAGAAAGAAGTAATGTTATGTATTAACTGTTAATAATAAAACATCACATTTAGAGGAACTTTCTGTGCCTTGACTGTCAGCAGGCTTCTTTATGTTTGCAAAGCTTCTTATTCTTTTCCTGTTCTGTTCATTTCTATAGAATTTTCACAACCTTAGTATATGTTTATAAAAATGATGTTTTGGACTCACAACGATCTACCTGAAATATAGATTTTACAGACTTACTAAAAACTTGTGTGGCCTACTGTATTTATATTTGGGTCCTTTAAAACATTCCCACAATCATTTCATTAGACTGTCATGTCATAGAAAGTTCTCTGGAAACATAAAATAATCCAACATAAAGCGTTTCTATATGTGCTGCTTGTCTCGGTGAACCTGTAGGAATAGTTGCCGTTAGATTTGTGATGCATTGATCAGTGAGCGAGGCCCAAAGGGAGGGTCGGCTGTGTGCTGCTGCTGAGAGGTGAAACTCAGAGCAAACCCGCCTCCTTCACTGGGCCATGAATAAGTGATAATGTGAAGAGACTATAGACCTCTCTTCTTCTACACAACACCCAGAGCACGACTGTGAGCGAGTAAAGCTTCTGCTCATCAACACAGTCAGTGCTGTATGTGAGAAAACACAAAAGAGAAGCAACGCATACAGAGTTGCCACTGTTTAATTTGTTTGAGTTTTGGACACACATCTATAATAAATAATGTCTTAATGAGTCTTAATATTTTAACTCTTAGGCAGTATTTTGTTTGTATTTCTTTAAAAAAGTTACAATAATTAAATATAAAAACATTTTATAATGAAGTTCATACATATGCTGTGTGGCTTTCTGGGGCTGAAAAATCAAATGTAAAATGTCACTGAATAAGAAATTTACAATATATGTTTGGAATATTTTTCATCAATATGCATCTGTTTCATGCCATATTACGGAATCTTAATGCTGCAAGTCTGATCAGAATAAAAACGTACATTTGGATCATGTTTTTAATCCAACAAAAACATTCACGTATAAAAGAACGCTTTTGTTAGTGGGTTACACAGTGGGTCTTTATGTCTGTTTTACCTTTTATTTTCATACTATAAACCACATATGTCAAACTCAAGACCCGGGGGCCGGATGCAGCCCTCCACCCCATTTTTTGAGGCCCTCAAGATCTTATAAAGTTTACTTTAATCATATATTAGTGCTAGGAGTAATCTGGGTGTCTTAACTTAATTTGTCTGAAACTTATAGAGTAAGTCATTTTTCAGACTAATGCTGATGTATATTCAGGAATTTTAATTTAAAAAATATACACTAATCAAATACAACTACTATTTGTAGTAAGTCACAGATTAGTAAGGTTAATTTTAGTTAAAACCGGCCCTTCGACCACAACCCCGATGCCAATGTGGCCCTTTGTCAAAATGAGTTTGACACACCTGCTGTAAACCATGACCTCATCCTACAAAGTCACCTAGCAACCATGTTGTACACTGAGGCAAAACTAAAGCAATGAAATTGATAGTTTTAGTTTTACAAATAAATAATACATGAACGGGTAAATCTTGTGTAACTTTCTGGAGGTGAAAAGTCATGCACAGTTCAGTAGAATAAGAAAGTTAAAACTATACTTTGGGACTTTCTCAATGGAGATAATTACATTTTATGCCATAATATGAAAAAAAAAAAAAAAAAAAGCAAAAGGAACCGCTTTTTTGCAAAAACAGGCCAATTCTGAGCATCCTCCAAGCCAAATATTAGACTATTTTGTGGCCATGCAAACCCACTCAAAGTTGGGCAGTGCACCTTTAACCTACCCCAAGCCCCTAAACTTACGAATTTTAGTAACTTGAAGCGTAAATTTATCTGTTAAACCCAAAGACATTGTCACCAAGTGGCTTCAACCAAAATGTGTGGTTATTTTATGCTTTGGTTTCTTGAAACATATTTAGGTCAAAACAGCATTTTTCACGCTTATGTGCTTATCGTACATTTTAGACATTTTTCTCTCGTGTTGTATTTTGGCAAATTCATTCTTGTCTTTTTTATGTCGCTTCCTGATCTCTACAAGCGAACTAGCAATCTTTCTTCAGAATAGATGCTTTGGCCATACCTGCTTGTCAACGCCTGATCCCGTCAGATCTCAGAAGCTATGCAAGAAAGGGCCTGGTTAGTACTTGGATGGGAGACCGTTAGAACACCAGGTGCCACAGTGGGACGACAGGAGTAGCTTGTCGTTGTGTCCTTGGGCAAGACACTTAACCCACACTGCCTCAGTGTCTGCATACACTGGGTGAGTGGATGCTAGATTGTAAAGCGCTTTGAGTGTCTGGAAAGGTAGAAAAGCGCTATATAAATAGACCATTTACCAATAGACCATTTACAACCTACATTTTTGCACATGAAAGTAGGAAGATCTCAACATTACTTCAGTCCCTGTTTAGTCAGAGAAACTACCCTGTCCTCATGTCTGTCACACAGCAACAGTTTCTGAAAGTAGGTCTAACTGTCTTTACCATTAGCATCTGCATGGTCTTGAACATTTAAATAAGTAATCAAATGGTGCTAGCAAAACAAAAGTGGTCTTTTTATTCCACATAAACCTATGATGTGTAAAAGCACTTAACATCACTGAAATGAACAATAAAACACAATTATTCCCTGTAATTCCCAGTAATAGTATAGTTAATTTGTATATTTTGGGATTTACTGCTTTTTAAATAATTTGTCTTAAGGATGAAGAAAGTTTATCTAAATGAGAGAGCGTATAAAACATGTTGCTGTGGTCTAGAGCAGGAGCTAAAAAAGTCCCTAAAGTGTGGTCCCTGCCCATATTCCTGCTCTGTTTGAACAAGCTTAAAATAGGGAATTTAACTAAAAAAAAAGTTTCAACAGTGTGAAAAGATCTTATAGACTGAGACAAAAGTGATTTTAAGTGAGGATATTTTAGCGGTACAGCAGGTCCTTTGACTCAGCTCCGAGGCAGAAGTCGGTCGTTTTGATGTAACGTTCAGTTGTTCTGGCTGCAGGATCTCTCTTCTCTCTTCCTGACAGTTACGTTTACTCACTGCTGCTCCTTTTGGCTGCAGGTCCGTCGCAAACGGCCAAAAAGCATGCACACGCCTCGGGCAAAGAGCCTGAAAATGCAGGAGCCATAACTGAAGAAATGTGAGCGCCAGGAGCTGAGGGGAGATCTGTTATCGTCACTAATGGAGCGTTTTACCACAGTCTCCACAGACCGGCACATTTTAACATTGTTTAAACAGCCAGGGTCGCTTTCTGATGAATGGAGAGAATTAATAAAGTCCAACGTGAGGGAAATTTGCAAGAGTATTACAGTGCAACAGGCAGCTGACACGAACAATGAGGTGAGAAAAGATCTGTAACAAGAGTGTGAGTTAACCAAAGCAAAATAGTGTTACTTATTGCTTATACTGTATGTTACGTACACATTAATATTGTCATGTTGTGCTTATAATAGCATTCAAAATATACTGTTAATTGGGAAAAAAAAAGTCATTTGTGACTGAGCTAAATATACTAGATGTACACGACACATCTTATAGAAAATTATTATTATTATTATTATTATTATTATTATTATTATTATTATTACTTTATTTATTTATTTATTTATTTTTTTAACTTGTTTTAAGACATTCTATCACGATTTACCTTCTACATTTTAAAAACGTATTTTAAAGGTGGGGTAGCTGATTTTTTCATTGCAAACACAATTTAGGTTTTAAATCTGACTACTTCCTCTCTTAAATCCTTCGACAAATAGTTAATATCGCCATTTATTAATGTTGGTTGCATTTATGGCTTATAAACGTCTTTTTACAAACAAAAAAGTGAAACTGGAGTGACCGCCTCCAGCTCAGCCAATCAGAGAGCAGCATTCAGCTTCTGATTAGAACTAAAATTCTTTGTTATTCAGTTCAGAAAGTACTTTGAGGTCTAATTTTTTCACAAAGTGCTGTATTTATACTTTTTAGTAGAATGCACAGAGTTTACTAATTTACAACTAAAAAAGTGAGCTACCCGACCTTTAAACAATTTTGTATCTATTTTAAGCCATAATTGCTTGGATCAAGAATAGATCTGCTTAAAAATCTTGTCAAGAGAACTTGAAACAAGCATTTTCTGCTCAAAACAACTAGGTCAGTCAAATTCTTTTCACGGCACTGGCAGAATAAGCAACATTTTCTTGTTTTTTGAAAGATTGCAACCAGGACATACCAAGCAGCATTATCAGCAACAGGCCCAGACAAAACAGGCAAGTTATAGAGTAGTTTACACTAGTCTGATTAGTCATATTTGGTATTATTAGCTGAGTCTCAGAAGACACTTGATGCTGGATTTCTAGATTTGTGGCATCAAAAAGGAAATTCCAGACTCTATCAGCTTGATGAGGGAACAAATGAGGAACTATCTGCTTTTTACAGATAATCTATTTTGAGATGAGAAAGCAAAACTGCTAAAGAGGATGCACAAAAGCAACTACAAGGATCAAACCTGCTCTTAAAGCAAAACAGCACAAGTTCCAACTCAATTACACATGATAGCTGGTCTCAAAGGAAACTTCGCTGTCACAAAACTGTTACTGTCACAACATGACACTGCTCTGCCACCAGAAGACCTGCATATTTGACCACAGATTCACTGCAAAACACAAAAGCTAAAAGCAAAATGGGACGAGCAATGAAAACACACATGAGGAGACTAGAAAGGCGGAGACAGTCTGGAGGAGATCCCATCTGCAGGTAGAGCATGGTGAATAGGATGGATCAAAGTTACTACAGATCTGGCCAGACACAGAGGCATCTCTCTAGCTTAGTGTTTCCCCTACCGTTCTGTATGGCTCACCCAGCTAACACCCACCACCCTGCTATATGTTTCATTTGACAACTTTAAACCGGCTGCAGAGGAGTTTAGGATCTTTTGCAACTTTTTGATGCACGAAAAAAGAAGAGGCCACAGACACAAAGACATTTACAACGATTATTTTTCTCACAGTTGCATCATGTGACAGAAGAACAGAGACAACACAGACTTGAAGAGTGCAGCTAACAAAGCGAGCGTCACAGGACCGAGTGCCGTGTTTTCTTTTCATGTGTGCGGTTTTAAAAGTGAACAATGAAACATAAGATTAAAGCAGGTTTATAAAGGTCACAGGAGAACGAAGGGTCATTAGAAGTAAGGAGCTGTTACACTGATGCTTTGTGGGCGGCAAATGAAAAAGTTTCAACTAACTCTGTGTTGGCCATGTTTAATGTAGTAGTCCAAAGTTGGTGGTTCGCACATCATTTAAGGAGCTGGTGTGTTGGAGAGGATGTGCGTAATTCTCATTCTCACAACACAAAATGTTTAATTATTTACAGATGATGAGACAATGTTTCTTCTTAATTTTATGTGCATATAAAGCATGTGAACCTCTTGATGATGCATCCTGACAAATAGTCACAGTGACGAACAGACATAAGGAAAGAAAAGACAAAACATTTCTTACAAAGATCTCTGGGCACGCCTCCTTAATCAGAGGGGCAAATCGGGCCAAAACCCCTAGAGTGTGCAGCCGACTTTAGTTTCTTGTTATGAATGTCCTTATAAGATGTTTTATTGCTGTTAAACTGCTGTAAAACTGTGACTTTTAATAGCACTTAAAGTCACAAAAAATCACCAATAATTGCACATCTGCATCATCTAAGTCTATATTTTTCCTATAGAGCATGTACGCGCTCGAACCAGCCCTGCTAAACAAACAAACCTAAAGGAAACATACAGTATTTCACATTTTCTATTCACCTAATCTTGAACTATGCATTGCAACTCTGAAATTTCCTCATTGTGAGACATATAAAGGCAGTCTTATCTTATATCTCAACAAAGTCCATTCAAGTTAAAACCAATTCTTAAATTATAACATACAATACTGTTGCTTTAAGATTAGGTTTAAATCTTTAGTGTGGAACATCCCAAATCAACAGCACTACCACACACACAAATAGTTAAAGCGTACTCAAACACGCCCTGCATGTGATAAAAGCGTGTTTGTCCGTCGCTGTCCATGGTCCTGATCTGCTCCGGCTTCTCTGAGTCACACAACCATTTTACGCTCCAGCACAGGACAATAATTTAAGCGTGTGATATGCAAATGCGCTTAATTGGACTGTCACAAGTTCCAGGCATCGTCAACTTACAAAACGACTTGGGCTGCGAGCAGATTGGATTCACAGACCAATCTTGTACACTTAATTTCAGTAATTCTCTTCCCTCTCAACGCTTGTGGTCCTGATACACGCCAGAATATATTTAATAGCAGATGTTCAAAAGACACAATTTCGTTCCCTTTTTTTCCAATACCAAAATGACTGCAATCTTCACACAGCCTGTTCACACAAGTTTAGGTCTTTAAAATGTCAATAATTCGAAGACAATAGTCCCTCAAGTGGCTGTTTAGTTGGTTTGTTCTTGTTTTAAAGAGAAAGGCAAGTCAAGTTTGTATTTACTGAAAAAGAACAAAAGATCACAAATGAATCGAAAACTTCACCTCAAACTCTTTGTTTTGATAATATTATCTCAAATGTCAATCAAAACATAAGCCTTACTGAATCAGGTGGTATAAACAGCCTTGATTAATGCTTTTTTTAAAAATAATGCAAGCTTCATCAGAAATGAGAGAAGGAACAACTGACTGTGTGCACGTGAGCTGTTTAAGTGTCAAGCTCTAGCGTTAGCACTCACAGGCAAACACGTAATTTTATAAACACATTTTGGTCTTTTAGTGAAGCATTTTGCAGATTTATAAAGTATGTAACATGTTGCTTGAGAAAACTAAACAGGAAAGAAACATGCCAGCAAGATGTTAGCATTTTCAAAAAATAAACAAGCCGACTTATGCTCTGTGCACAGAAATTTACTCTGAGAAATTCACGGCTGTCAAACTCTTTTTGACCAAGAACCACATTGACGTCATGATTGTCACATTTACAGTCTGTATCCGAGGCCACGCCCACAAACTAACCTCTGTGGGGGAATCTTAACCTTGAGAGTGATTCAGAACAGCAGGTTTATCACTCACTGCTCAACAACTACAACGGCAAATGTGGGCTTTAGGAGATATATTGCGTCAAATATAGATTCTTAGACATGGAGAAGAATAAAGCAACTGCCAAAGTTTGTAAATGAATCCAACAATGCTAACAACAGCTGCGGGCTAAATGCTAGCTAGATCAAAATACTCTGAACGTGCCAGGAAAAGTCTGGAGACAGTTGCAGCTCCCAATGAATTCTTATGGGTTTTAAGCATCAAATTCCCACACCAAGCCACGCCCCCAAATATGACGCCTTGCCGACTGTATCTGTCGAAAGGCCGGGTGTAACTATAAGACTGTAATACAACTTTGCTTGGCATCCTAGAAATAGTTGTCTCTGTATTTGATTTTTGTATATTTACTGAAGCTGCAATTAATAGATATATGTAAAAGACTTTGCATTATATAATGCTTATTTTGCTATTTTATCAAATTGTATTTCAAAATGTGTTCTTATTGTGTAGACTGCTGTCTCTGAGGGTTCCTCTTTCTTTCTTTAGTTCTTTCTTTCTTTCTTTCTTTCTTTAACAAGACATTGTACAGTTACATAATGCCAAAAAGGTAAAGATGCATGTACCAGATTATAGCTAGAAAGCTAATTTCCATCTGCAGTCCTCTTTCTATAGGTTCCTTGTTCTACTCTCGTCATGTGAAGATTGGTCTTCATCTGTCTAGAGAAATGACTTGTGTTTGACCGTGTATCTCAGAAATGATGAATGTATTATTGTATGTAACCTCCCATTTGCATACGTAAGAGTTAAGGTAAATAAAAGAAGCTCGGGGGGTGGTGACTCTTTGGTAGCAGAAAGAACTGTAACGAGTGCCACTGCCCACTTGGAAGTTATAATAGTATCTGCCTATTGTGTTTTATTTTCTTATCTAGATGAATAGTTAGAGAAAATTCACTTATTGAATATTATTAACTGTGTTATTTCTTGACAATATATCTGCAAAGGTCTAAGAAACAAATTACTTTTCAAGTTTCAGAAAACTACTTTAAGACACCCACATTAATCCTGGTGCTAGTAAAACATTAGAAGAAACCTTATAAAGCCACGGCGGCCGTACAGTTATGAGAAGGGCCACATCTGTGCACAACACAAATGGAAATGTGTGGAAATGTTCTTTTTTTTTTTTTTTTTTTTTTTTTACACGAATACCAAATTTATGTTAAAAGAAAAAAAAAAAGTTCTGTCTGTAAAGTGTCTCACCTGAAGTGCCTTTGAAAGCATTTAGATCTTGTTCAACTTCGAAGCACTTTAAATATCCACATATTCTCTCGTCTCATCTTAATATAACGTTGGCTTGTCTGTCTCGTCTCTCATTATCTTGTTTGCCACATTAAACTCCTGCGCCGATCCTCACAAAGACATTATTTACTCAGAAAGACATTATTTCCCTCTAAAGTCATCAGAGCTTGTTTAACACTCACATTCTGCGCTCAGGAGCCTGGATTAGCTTGTTGTCATTCTTCACATTTCACAAGTGTTTTATTTCTCCTCTTGTAATCATGTTTTATGCGTCTGCTCCTCCCACCTCCTCCTCCTCTCAGCAGATCGACTCACATTCACTTGATTTATACTTGTGTTTTACTGCGCTGCCAGCAAATTATAGGATACATGATCAGATAGAAGCTTCGTATCAGAGAAACGCTTGGAAATTAGAGTCGGGTTCTAAAGAACAAAAGCTAATCAAATGTAAATGACGGAAGGTATGGGTTTGATTTTAGTGGGAATGAATAGCTTGATTTCATTCATTTTCTACAGCTTGTTCCTGTTTGGGGTGACATTAACCTATCCCAGTGACTTTGGGCCGTAAGCAGGGAAACATCCAACTCGCTGCAGGGTTAACGCTTAACCCTGTAGCGACTAGTACTGGGTAATTCATCTAAAAACTTAGACAGATATGTCAAATAGTCAATTATTTGGTTGGCGGTTTTGGATTAAAAGATTGTGAATGAAAACTTGTGGCTTGGACCAAGTTGTGGATTTTCTAGAATAACAATGGATTTAACTAATAATAAAAAAAACTTTGAGAGCGTTATCTGAGTCAAGGTGTGGATTTATGCACTCAAGTGGCAACAAAACATAAATAAGTTTTCTTCTTCTTTACTCCTTTTTTAGCCTTAATGAAATAGCAGATTTTTGGTAAATATTATCTTTCTTTCGATGGAAAAGCATATTTACGTTCCCTTTGTACTCCTTGCTCCTAACTAAACAACATTTAAATAAATCCCTCTGCTGAACCTAACAGGTCCCATATAAACACCAGCAAGTCACACACATATTTAAAGGCAGAGAAGTGTAAAACCATGTGCTTGGATGAGATTGAAAACAGAACATAAAGCATTGGACTCAAGGCTTCAAAACAGCTGAATGATTACTTGCAGCACATAGACTAGCTAGCTCTTGTCACTTCAACCTTTGAATATTCTACTTTCATTACTATCGCTGTGTCCAAAAGTCTACTTTTTGGATGAGTCTAAAGTGACTCATCCATCACTCAGGACCCCCTTGAAAAAGAGATGATACATCTCAAGGGGCTATCCTTAAATAAATAAATAAAATAAATAAAAAACTCAATCAGTCACTTCAGTGACTCATTCACGTTGAGACAACACGACAAAATGGCGTGACCCCTGTACAGTGCACTATATAGTTGTGGCGCACAATGGACACATCCTACAAAGCACACATAACACGCAGCAAGACCATGCTATGTATTATTAACATTAAAGTTTTCAAAATCTTTACTTAAAGCAATTTGTATTTGTTTTTGAAAAAATCAAGCAAAAATTATTTAAAAATCAAGAGCGATGATGGATAACATGTCCTTAAAATGTAACATGGAAAACATGCAAACTCTACGGTCTGATCTGGGATTTGAACTTTGAAATCATCTTCTTCTTCTTTCACAAGCTCATTTCAAACGTCCGAACACTGCAGCAGAAGTTGTGAATGTCTCTGAAGCTGTGAAGAGACTCACATGTGACGGACTGAGGACAGATGGAGAGGACTGTGAGGAAAGCTGTCACAAAGATCCTCTCTGGAGCACAGTCAAGAGGATGCTCCACTCTGACAGACAATGTGGAGAACGGGATGGGAATCACACCAGAGGCACAGAGAGGAGAGGACTGCCTAACTGTTTTTGTTTTCTAAAGAGTTTGTCTGCTTTGTTTTGTTTCCTTTGAAATAGGACACTTACATGTAGAATATGCTGTAGTTTTCTGACAAATGCCAAATGCCATGCACATGAACCAATAGAGATTTTAACAAACAATCAGAGAGGGAAAGTTCTTGACTCACAGGTGTAAATTGTTTTCTCATCAGAAGAATGCAAGTGTAAAAATAATGTGGGCCTTGACTTGTTAGCTGTTAGACGAGCCTCTGACATAACTTCAAGTGAAACATCCGCTGTGACTCAGAGGAGCATTGCCAGGGTTATACAAGGACCTATTGTTTATTTCAACACTTGTGTGTGGTTAAATTAACTATTTCCCAGTCAATGACGTCTATTTCCATCTTTTTTTCTATGCAGTGATAGAGGGTTCTCTGATGCACGTGCTGACTTCGCCTGAAGTAAAAACATGATGCAGTTTCACAAAGTTTAGGCCCAAAGAGGCCTGAGGAAGTCACAGGACAGGAAAGTATGTTCTCCTTGGATTGTTTCAGATGGATTACAGGCAAAACATCTTGGACTAAAAACATTGTCGAGTAAGTTTAGAGCAGATATTTGATCTTTAAATGTAAAAGGCGATCCTACTGGACGAGGACTCACTGAGAATGGCACATACAGCTATACTAGAGAAGAAAAAAATAAACTTTGTCTTCTGTGAGCGAGCAAGTAGAGTAAATACAGCTACTGTATTTCTTCATGTTTGGAGAGCTAAATATTATGTGAAAAAGGCTGAATCAATACATTTGGCAACAGAAAGTAGAAAAGTACTGGTCTGCCTTCTCGACTGTAACAGCTTTTGTTTTTTTAAAGATGAAAAAGACACCCGTCCTCATTGTTTTAATCACAAAAAACCTCTGACATAACACTGACATGAAGTTTGATTTAGGAAAAGAACGTTATCTCAAAAGTTTGCCGCTGAAAATCTAATAAAAACAATGAATTTAAAATAAAGGGGACAGATTAATGTGGAATAAAAAAAAAAATATTTTTTTAAATGAAAGTAGACACTTGCAGGTCTCATTTGATGTACAACCTGTCATGATACCAGTTGCACAGTTTCAACAACTGCGAAGCAAACGAAAATCATGATGCAATGACAGACGGTTTCCACAAAATATGAACTAAAACTGGCTGCAGTAGGCTAAGATACTTTTATGTTTCAACAAACATGCCATTATAGGTTAGATATGTTTTCTTATTTTAAGTCAAATTCTGTTGCAACCACTTACCAACACCTTCAATCCAGTCATATTTTCTTTCAATCTTATCCAGTTACAACAACTCTAATACAGATTCCAAGCTAAACAAGACACTTTTTGCCTGCTGTGTTTAAAGTTAACTCATCTTTTGACTGTGCAAGTTTAGATTTCCGTTAGAAAAATTCCCTTAGATTGATTGGTGTGTGCAGCTCTTTAGTAACTCGATGAAAAAAATCCCCCAAAAGTGTAAAACCTCTTTGAACCGACAGCAAGGAGCAGGGGCGGACTTAGCCATTTGGGGGCTCAAGGCAAAATTTTGTTAAGGGGCCCTCCATCACGGGTACCATACGTGACTCGAAAAACATCATCTATACCGGCTGCTCATCATCTCCAGTTCCGACCACGGTCGAGGGTGTTGATGCCGTAAAAAAGCTGGCCAGTTTAGGATGCTACTAGAGCCTAGCTTTGAGGTTGTTTTTTGCGTTTTTTTGTCCCGCTAGGATAAATCTAGAAATGCTCCAATCAGGATTTTTGAGGCCGATCACTGATACAGATAATTTGAAATTTCGATTGGCCGAAACCGATCATGGACAATATTGATCAAATTGTTTTGTGGCTTTTTTAAAAGGTGGGGTAGCTGATTTTCACACTGAAAACACAATTTAGGTTTAAAATCTAACAACTTCCTCTCATAAATCCTTTGACACATGGTTATTATAGACATGTATCCATTTTTGGTGGCAACTGTGACTGAAAGATGGGGTATCTGATTTTCAAAAACTAAACCATCCTAGCTCTCACAAATCCACAAGAACATGGCAATATTCATAAAGGCCTACATCATTTTTTTGGGTCCGCAATAAGTCTTAAAAACATATTTTAACAGACAAGCAGACTGAAACTGGAGGTGATCCCTCAAACACAACCAATCAGAGCCCAGCATTTGGCTCTCTGAGAGAAATAAAATGATTTACATTTTGATTCAAACAGTAGTGGTCTGTTTTTTTCACAAAGTGTTCCATTTACAGTACACTTTAAAATAGAAATGACAAAGTTTAATAATTTTCAACTAGAAAACTTAGCTACCCCAGCTTAAAATAACACTTTTTAAAAACAGCAGACTGAAACTGGAGAGGACCACCCAAGCTCAGCCGATCAGAGCGCAGCATTTGGCCCCTAATTAGAACAAAAATTCATTATTATTCAGTTCAGACAATACTCAGTGGTCTCATTTTTACACAAAGTGCTGCATTTATCATCTACATTTTAGTGGAAAACACAAAATGTACTAATTTACAACTAAAAATCAGCTACCCCACCTTTAATATATATTTTTTTAAATATGGCCAGGTCAACTCAAATTACATTTATTATAGCAAATTACAAACATTTGTTGACATTTTTTAAACAACAATCAATCTTTTGCATTATGAGCCTGTAGTTTAAATCTTGCATGCATCACATTATCCAACCAACCCAACCACACTATACTTACTATTCAATATGTCTACACTTCATTCATATTATTTTTTATAAATATTAAACTGACGTGCTTTTCAGTTCACTCTGTGTAGCTCTAGCTCCGCCCCCTTTCTCTCCCTCCCACATCAGCACTGCTGCCGCTGACGCTGCTCCTGCCTTGACACAGACAAGACAAGTGTCCGTTTCTTGGCCAGAGTCATACATGAAATAAACCTTGATACCATTTTGCGGACTCTATTTAACAACGTTTAATTGTGAAAAACACTCCGCTGGACGAACGCGCGTGTAGGACTAGATTTTTCCGCGATCAACTTTTAAAGTGTTTAGAATGAATTATCTCCGCCAATATTGATCCTATCGCTACGAAATAAAAAGTGGGACGGAGTTTAGACTGTTCTCTCTCAGAATATGTCCACTACAAGTCTGTGTGTGGACTAGACATTTTACTACAGCTGTTCAAAGATACGTAACTTTGCGACCTTGAGAGCTCGTGCGTCCTGTGGCTGCGGGGGAAACCATTTGGCACAGCCTGAGCGCGTCACTTCATTCATTCCTTAGATGGCATAATCAGAGCAGGGATTTTGGGGGCCCCTATAATTTGGGGGCTCAAGGCAAGTGCGACCTATTGCCTTATGGTAAGTCCGCCATTGGCAAGGAGTTGTGGAAGACTTTTGCAGCTCTTTCTTGTGTTTCTGTGTGTTTTCCTCTGGTGAAGTCAGCCATGACAGTTTGTTGACACTTTAATTGGAGGCCTTGAGGCTTGAATAATAATCGTCAACAAATACAGCAGCCGAAGAAGCAAAGGTATACAGCTCTTTCCGTGTACGCAAACACCATCACAGTTCACCTGGGAGAGCTCCGAATGCGCCGTGTGGGCTATTCATAGAAATAAAGAGGAGTTTGTGTCTCATTTCCTTCACAGATAAATGCCTGTGATGTGCACTTTTCTTGTTTGTTCGCTCAAATCAGTCAAAAATATATCCACAAAGTTTAGACGAAGCTTTCAAAACATTATTGGAGCCTGACTAAAAGAAGGAAAGAAGTTTGATTAAATTAGTTTATCCATATGTCCAAATCGAATGTGATTATGACAAGTTGCGCAAAACAGCACTGAGTCGAGACTGACAGGTCCATGTTTGTCACAAAAAGGAAGCTCATAAGTGTTTGAGAAAGGGGAAAGGAGGACTGCTGTCAGAATATAAAAGTGGGCGGAAAAAAAGAAAAAAATGGGTAAAAGAATATACAATTATCTGCATAGTAGCAGAGTGGTTTGAGCTCTGGTCTTCCCATCAAAGAGATCGTGGGTCAGACCATACCAAAATCTCACAATCTCTCTGGGTGGAGTTTGCATGTTCTGCCCGTGTCCCTGTGTTTTTTTTCCAGGTACTTCGGTTTCCTCCTACCTCTAAAAGTATGCATATTTAGATTTAACGGGCTGCAAATACATTTCCCCTAGTGACTGAATGAGAGACTGAATGTCTAACCCTGCGATGAGTTAGTCACTATCCAGGGCGTTAACCTGTCTAAGGCCGAAAAATCACTGTAAAACACCCTCCATCCCAAAACATGAATCTGCTTTTTTAGTGTCTAAGACAAGACTGAGTCCAAGTCCAGGATAAGAAAAATGACTGTTTCTGACTCGAGCCGGAGTACAGTCCTGTGTTGTTTCCACTGCAGAAAGCGAGTCATTCCGCCCTGTTTTTCGGGTCCGTAGTGAACCGCTTTTGGCCCTGCTTTTATCCCGGACCCTGGAGCAGACCTCACAACCTTTATGCTGCGTTCACACCGGACAGCTTATTTGCATCTAAATTCGCCTAAACACACGTTAAATTTCGCTGGTTATTTATGCTGTTGACGCCTCAATAAGCTTCTAAGCTGCTCTGACGCGCGTCAAGGCTTTGGTGGACAAAAAGACACTTTTAACGCCCCAAAGCGCTTCCAGCTCCCGCTTGTTTACAGGCTTTGTTTTGCTCGTAGACAGACCACGTTGAGAGAGAGAGAAGGAGAGAGAGAGATAGAGGCTTGTTGCATTTATAAAACAAAGCTTACCCGATCACACAACTTTCTCCTCCTCCAGGCAGTCCTTTTGCTGTCACGTCATCGGCTCCTCCTGTTGTACAGCAAGTTTAAACACGGCACCGGGCATTTTTAATACATCCACGAGAGCGCCTTGTCAGTCCAGATCATGTCCCGTGTTTGCATTATCTCCAGATTTTCAAAGCAACATACGGCCAAGTCTTTGAAAAAAGTCCCCAAACAAGCAACCTTTGGTTAAAAAGTTACTAAAAGACTTCAGTAAACAGTCCTCCTTTCCCCTTGTGACAGGGGAACAACATGTGACGTGTCACAGGAGTGTAGTCTCTGATTGGCTGACGCCGACTTCCAACACGTCTGAAGATGGATTTTCCCAACTCCTGCGGTGGCCGCAGCTTTGGGCGAATGTGCGGCCGCCGCAGCTTCGAGCTTCTAATCCGCAAGACGCCGCGTTTTCAGCAGCCAAAACGTGCGTCAACTGACGCCCCAGACGTCAATACGCGCGGGTTTACCTTGACTTAACATTGAAAATGGATGCAAATACGCCAAGACGCTGTCCGGTCTGAACGCAGCATTAGGCATGATGATTCAGAAATCATAGGTTCAGGCAAAAATCAGACAGAAAAGAGCAAAGAAGAAAAGTATATACTGTAATTTCTGGATTATAAACCGCTACTTTTTTCATGAGCTTTGAACAATGCGGCTTATAAGGCAATGCAGCAAAATTGTAGGTTCTCGTAGACTTACTATTAACAAGTGCGGCCTATATATGAACTTTATCATTTTTCTTACTTAAATCCAATGGGTGCGGCTCATATTCAGGTGCGCTCAATAGGGCAGAAATTACAGTGTACAGTATATAAAAAAAGAAGCATAATTCAGGTAAATGTATTTATTTAAGAAAGCATGTGTTGTGTGTGAGTTACGTCAGCTGCTTACCATCATTAACATAAGCAGCCCAAACCGCTCCAGAAGAACCAGTCTGGAGGACCCAGGCTAATGGAAATGAGGCTTAAGACAAGACCGACTCCAAGCTTCCCTGCAGTGGCGTTGCAAGAATACCATGGGGCCCCAAGCGATACAAATCTAGTAATCAGACAAACTAACGATAAAAAATAGTTTTAATTTAAATTATAGAAACAATGAAAAAAAGTCGTTTTGAGTTAATAAACGAAGTACCACTAAATGTCATTTACCTATAAATAAACATAGTAACAAACACAAAAACACTGTGCATTAAGGAAAAAAAATAAAAAATTAAAGTGCAAATTTGCCCCTTTTGTCTCTACCAGAGGCAGTGGGAGCCCTCTGGTGGGCCCCTTTTGTTTTAGGGGGCCCCAAGCAATTGCCTGGTTTGCCTGTCCTGTAGCAACGCCTCTGCTTCCCTGGGACCAAGACAAGAACAAGTTTAATAGTGGTCGAATCAATGACCAAGACTTTAAAAAAGCGGTCTCAAGACTACTACACTTTGAAATGCTGACAAGTGTTGCCCAGTTTTCAGAGAAATAAGCAACCAAGCCTTAAAAACAAATGACCTCAAGCCTTCAACAAGAAGTTTTTAATCAATCAACAATTTGATGGATTATTATTGTTTTTTACCGCATACATGTTGATTCTTTGCTATACAACAGCGCTGTTGGTGAGTATTTTTAAATGCATAGCATATCATGTACATATACTGCAAGAAAATCAAGTAGAGATAAACAATGTGAACTGTGCAGACCTTCTTGGACTTCTTACTCATATACACTTCAGATTCACACACTTGTTTTGAAATGCTTTGTTTTTAAACATGTCCTTAATACCATTAGCAATAATTTTAAAAACAAACACGAGTATTCGTAAAAACAGGCATCAATCCTTTTCCTCGTGCATAGTAAAGCTTTGGACGTTCAATCATGGAGGTGAAAAAAGCTAAAATGAGACTTTCTCCAGTCCCAGTTTGGACCCAATCAGCAGAGAGCTCGTTCAGAATGAAAAGTACCAGGATGAAGGAGCAGTTCTCTTACCTCTTCTCTCCAGCTCAAGTGCCGCTGGGAAAGAGCCACAATTTTACAAGTATTTCTGCTCCTCTCAGCGGGACAGGAAGGAGCTCGCCTTGGATTCGGAATAATGGCCTTCAAGTGAGACAGATCATGCTTCTTTCTTTTGACATTATAAAACACCGAACCAGTCTCTCTTTTCCCACATGTTACAAACGCTGAAAGCTTGAAGAAATCTCATTACAAAGACTATTTCCTCCATGTGCGCGGTCGCGATTGTGTTTCAGTGGTTCGTTAATAAATGAGCACTTCGAACAATGCGGCGGTGATGGCTCCATTGTCTCCGAGCAAAAGTCTGAGGCACTTTTCAAACTAAGATAATCATTATAAGGTCTTCTTCTTTTCAGCTCAAACTGTGCAGAAGAAGAAGGAGGAGGAGGAGGAGGAAACTGGAGAGTTACATAAGACTTTGAAATCACATTGTTCTGTTACAGATTTTGAGCTTGTAGAAGATATTACTGCTTTGCCTGAGATCTATCGACATCATGGTATTGAAAATTCTAAATCTGACAAAGACATGATGGAAAGCGTTCACATTTCTACATTGCCTTCACTGTAATGTATTTATCAATGGAAATAACTGGGAGTGAAGACTATTAAATTGTAAACATTGTCAGAATGTCAGCGAAATCTATTCTAGGCCATTAATTAAAAGTTTGATGGATTGAAAACAATTGTCAATTAATCAACACAATCTCCAAAGAAAATGCAACCAAATGTCAAAAATGTACGATAAGCACATTTTCACGTCTTTATACATCAATACATCATGTTACGAAAAATCAAAACATAAAATAGCAAAAAAAATTTGGTTGAAGCTACTGTATGTGGCGGCATTTTCTTTGGGTTTAACAGGTAAGTTTCTAAAATGGATAAGTTTAGGGCTGGGGCTTGGATTAGGTTAGGATTTACTCGTTAACCCACAAAACATGTCACCGTGTAGTTTCAACCAAAGTTTGTGGGCTTTTTGTAACATTTTGACGTAAAATCACTTTTTATTTTTTTACATTTTGTTGTATATTTCCGCTTTTTTTAGACATTGGGCTGTAATTAACAGTACAAATTTGGAAGAGGCACTTGTTTCATATGTTTCTAAAGAGATTAAAAATCGACATAGTTAATGTTCATGAGATCAGAACTAGGGATCCAGATTTTTCACGTCTGATTTCAAACTGTGGCTTTAACTATCTGCTGATAATCGAGAAGACCGACACCAGTGTAGAAACTGAAACCAGCTTTTTTTCTTCTCGAAACTTAATTTGTTAGAAAATGGGTAACTGTAACAACTTAACAACTTTATGTGAATCAAATTTCAAACATTGTGAGTCACCCCACTAAGCAAAATGTTACAAATCAGCATTGTTTTTGGATCCTAGTATTGGATGGATGCATCATTAATCATAACCAAAAGTCATTTTGATTGTGTTTTTGAGAAGCCTAATTTGAGTAAACTAAAAACTGTGATGAATAAGTATGAGAGAAAACTGAAATTACTTATTGATTCGAAGGACCATGGTTCACACTCAGTTCTGTCTCAGTCCAGTCCTCACGCGGAGGACAGTTCACATTCAGTCTGTTGTTGCTCCGGTACTTTCACCTCCTTTAATCCCACACACACAAGACTGCGCTCTCTCATGGGAATAGATTATTTGTGAAGTAAATCTGGTTGAGGAGAGCTCCAGCAGTTTGGTGAAACTTCCTTCCAGTATAAAGACTCTGGAGCTCCAGAGCGGAGCACCAGACTGCACGGACTGAAGAAACCTAACGCCTGTGGTGACCGCAGGACCAGAGCTAGACTGAATGCAGTCTGAGGTTGTATATTATATTGATCTCAAACAGTGCAGTAAGTTCAATTCTTTCCTCAGCTCAGCTTATATAAATATATCGTCCTACTTTAAGGAATCAAAACTTTATTTCTTTGAACATGTTTTGTAAAGTAAAAGAATCACAGATGCAAGTCAAAACCAAACCAAAGAGAATTTAGTAAAAAACAAAAGCGCAGATGTCTCTTTGTGGGAGGAACACTCGTACATTCAGAACCGGAGATAAATTATTACCACTTTTTATTTTTCAAATGTGGAGTTGTGCCGGTGCTGAATAATCCTGGAGAGAAATTACTCTTGCATCTGTTACAAATTTATTAAAACCTTCCCTTGAGCCTTGAGGTGTAATTATCATTCTTTGAACGGACGAAGCTTCAGAAGACACACTCAGACAGCTTTTACACCTCAGCTCCTAATTATTACTATTGTATTTTCATTCAACTCCAAAGTGCCATCATTTTTCATTAATGATTTTTATTTTTCTCAAGAATTCCTATTGAGTTTTAGAAGCAAGAAGTGTGACAAGATTTTTAAAGGTTTGAATGGAGTGATGGATTAGAACGAAGCATCTGTCCATCCATCAAACATAAAAACAACTGTAAGAATGCTGAAAATGCAGACGATTTCTGTCATTTTGTTCAAGTCGATGTGATGTGTTGTGGGATTTTTTTTAGGTTGGAAGACGTGTGATTAAATGAAAGTTAACAATGTTTTCTCACAGAAGCTGAGCAAAAATATTCTGTACAAGTCAAAGAAAACTGTTTGATGCATGAGTGAGTTAAAGTTGCACAGTATAATTTAGTCGATCACCCGCTTGTCGACATGGAAACAGATGGGCAGCCTCACTTCCATCAGTCTGTCCCAGGGCAGCTGTGGCAGAAAGAGTAGCGTACAAGTGAATGATCAATGCATTTTGGCGTCATGAGCCACTCAAGCTCAACTCTATGATTGACAAACTATTTCACAGTTTGTTTTTGTGACAGATACTGTATTTTGATAAACATATTCTTGCTTGCTTTCATACATTTATTATTATTTTTTTTTTTGCACACTACAACTTGACCTAATTTTAAAAGAAGACAAGTTCAATGGGAAGCAGCCATTATTATTATTATTATTATTATTATTATTATTATTATTATTATTATTATTATTATTATTATTATTATTATTATTATTATTATTATTATTTATTTATTTATTTATTTATTTATTTTTTTTTTTCTTTCTTGCAAACAAACGTATACCATTGGTGGCTACCAACACAGTCTCACCAGAAAGCATACATATAGCACAACACACAAATAGCGTATTTTTAGCACAATAGCAGTCCTGTTTTGCGTAATTATGTTACGCCGTACATACAGCACGATATGAAAAAGCGTAAAAATGACACGAGTTTTGATTGAAGCCACGTGGGGACGTTTTCTTCAGGTGAAACAGGTAAGTTTAGGCATAAAGTTACTAAAATTGGTAAGATTAGGTCTGGGGCTTGGGGCAGGTTAAGATTAGAATCAGGATTTCATAAATATTCATAAATAAGAAAATGTCTTAACAACCACCATTGAAATGAACGGGGACTGTGACGCGTACTATAATTACGCAAAAGAGCTCGTAAACTCGTGCTAATCATACGAAATTTACATGTTGCGTTATGTCGTGGTATATGTACGCTTTCTTGTGAGATCGAGCTGTGGCTACAAGTTAGCATGGTCAGAAGCTAATCACAATTGCCTTGTATAGCAAAGGTAGGCTACAGTGTAAATTGCAATACATGAAAGATGTATTTTTAAAGGAAGACACAGCACACTTTCTGTTTAGCTCTCTTAAGGTAGCTAACACGTTAGCTTGTCTGTGTTGTGGGACGATCTCATATCTACAGTTAAAATAAAGTTAATTCTACAGGCAAACTGGAAATAAACAAGAAGCATGCTACCAAAAAAAGTGAGCAGGGCAGAATAAGGTGAATAGTTTAGAGTCTTCCAATATACAAAAAAACTTTGAAGATGCTTTATGCCAGATTAAAGCTGAAGATAGTTTCCATTTGCAGTTCCTGAGCAGGTGAGAAATACAATACAAAAACTAGTCAACATTTCAAATACAAACTCACACATTACAAATGACTAGTCATTACACACTAAAATGTCACTAAGATCAAAATCAAACCAGTTACATTTCTTAATGCTGACTGCTGGTTTTCCAATAGTAATTTCTTATCATTACACTAGAAATTCTTCACATCAGAGGAAAGTTTCAGACTCTGTGGGAGTCTGTTCCATTCTTTGATGGCTTTGAAAGAAAAAGCTGTCTGTGCGAAGGCCGAGCTATGTTTAGGTAATCTGCAGTCACTTTGACTGTGGACCTGTAGGACCTGGCTGTTGGCTCAGAACTGAGCTGGACAAATTAGCTTCACGTAGTCCTATAGGGAGGACAGCTCAAATGTTCTATAGCACTACACCAGGGGTCTCATTTATGAAAGAGAGCGTAAAACGACTACTACGTTCTTGGAAAAATTACAATGAAAAAAAATTGAGATTTGATCTAAAAGAAAAATTATCCGGATTTATAAAACCCTCCGTAAGCGCTCTTTCCCCACCGAGCAGCAGAAATCTGCGGCCAGGATCCCGTCCCAGGCCAAGCCCCTTTCACACTTCCATCGGATGCGCGTGTTACTTGTGACTGTGACTACACAGACAGGCACTTGTTACTAGATATTGCTGCTGCTGGGATCATTTAACGTGAAGTGTATGTGCACGTGTAAAACCGTGCATGTGTAAAAGAGTGCACATCTTTAAACCAGGCGTTTTAAAAAAAAACAATATTAAGAAAAAAAATAAAAATTCCAGGAAATAAAGCCATGTTTGTTTTGTCATATTTGCCCATTTCAAATGTTCATCAAACATGTTGTCCTCTCATTTCACATGCCTCCTGCCTCTGAGCCGTGTTTCAAGCGCAATGTTTTACGTTCAGTCTTGTTTTTACATAAAAAGTTGCTCAGTACTTTGCGAGGCTCATTTCATGCAAAAGGAAACTTTATAAATGAGACTACATTAGAATAGGTCTACTATAACAATGCAGAAGATCTCAAACGCTCACCTACTGTATAGGCTATCACATGACAAATCCAAGAATTTCATGGAAAGGCTCACAGGAGAACAAAACAAATGCATCTTACACACAGAACTCCAGCTGTGTTTTTGAAGAAGAAACAATATTAGACCAATATGCATGTCTTTTAGAAAAACAAATAAAAAAATAAATGACTATTTCTGGAACACACAGATACCTGAACAAACGCTGCTGAACGAGCCTAATCTGAAGGTTGCTGGGAAAGTAATTGCCGTTATCTCTGACCTGCATTTTGAGACAGTTCATTGCTAATTTCGCCGCTATCTTCGTCTGAATAATTACACCTCAGACGTTTTGTTTTGTCTCACAGAAAAACACCAACACACCACCTGCCAAACAATCCTTCGCCTCATTCTTTGTCCTTTGAAAAGCCCTGCCTTATCTGCGTCACTCCACCTCCACACTGCTAAAGCGCGCCCCTCGCTAACACGCTAATTAGCTACTTTTCATAATTAGCCCGGATCTGTTTCCCAATCAGAGCGACAGGGAGAAGCTAATTAATCACGCTACATTAGCCTAGCCAGCCGCTATGTTTACATGTCTATTTACCTTTGCGATACGGACGCGACAATCACACCACCTGCTGCTGTTGGGCTAATGAAATATTCGCTCCTGGAGACTATACGCTTGAGTCAAAGATAATTGATTTTTATTAATGTCTTGGGAGCTTTCAAATGGAAAAACAGAAAGCCACAAGTTTGTTTGTTGACAATAATTGCAATAAATGCTTATAAAAGTCCTGTTGTTAGGCTGTAACGCACATTGATTTGTTACTTTTAGGCTGACACAAACTTCAATATTTTAGTCAGCTCTGAGAACTGAACAAATGTGATTAAATGTGAATATTTGTTCCTTTCTAAGACTGACATTTATACTGTTGGTTTCTGGTACATTGTTTGTGTTACTTTACCTATTGCAGTTGTTATTTTGAGGAGCTGGAAAGTCATGCTACGGATCATCATGTATTATTCTGTAGCAATAAACACATTTTATATCACCCAAAAGCAATGCCTATGTCTTATCCAATGATTGCTAAAACCGCATTGTGCCTTACTCAGGGACACAGTAGCATGTTGGTGTTGTGTGCTGATAGTAAATGAAAAACAAATATTTGTCTAATTTTGATTTAATTTGGTGTGATAGTCCAACGTGGTCTCACAGAAATACTCGTTTATGGAGGGATTATTTGTTTGTCAACACGGGATGGACATGCAACAGGTTAGCAGAAAGAGTCGTGGCTGATTGACAGCAACACTAGTTAGCGCTGTTGTCAGCTAACTACAAGAGTTTATCACTGTGCAAAAGAAAAGGTTATGCTGTCAAATCAACATTTGTAAATGAACGTCGAGTCTAGCACCCATAAAAGTTAGATTCAGCTGAGTGAAAAAACACTGAGAAAAACACAGTTTCAAGCTTCAGGAGCCAGACGTTTCAGGGTTTTCTTGTTTTTATCAAAAAAAAGTCCCCATTCCCTCTAGTGCTACATTTTGATAGCGTATCATGAGCATGTTCCTGCCCCTTTTGTCTCTTTTTAAAATTTTCTTTGCATCTTATAGACAGGCATTTGCGTTGAAGCCATGGCGGGGTTTAACACTTAAGTATGTCTGAAATTTAAAAAAATGGGTAAAGTAGGGATGCATCAAAATCGGTTCTAACATCAATATTTTTGCTTTAAGTATCTGCCGATAACATTGTGCTGACTTTTTTTTAACTTCTAAAACTTTTTAGTAGTAGTTGAACTATTATGTTATGTAGTGAAAGATTCACTGCTTATCTGATCATCTGATCAATTTTCAGCGTTTTGCCCAAAAATTGGAAGGTCCAACGGAACACAGGATGCATCAACCCCTCACCCGCTCAGGAATGTGATGGTGATTGATGACACGGGGCAAAGCAAAGAAAGACCCAAGCCAAATACTGATGACAGATGGTTTTGGGAGAGAAAGACTATTAATTCAGAACTGTCTTCACAGGATGAATTGCCTTGTACAAAGTGTGACAATGTCAATAATGTGTATATACTGTACATGTTGATGTTGTGCAAAGTGCCTTGAACTGCTTAGACTTTGATACGAAAAGCGGAGGCACAGTGGAGACTTTATCAGGTCTCACACAAATGCACATCCCCCAAGGTGCTCTGGTCTCAGACATTCCTTAGAGCATCACTGGGCTTCACTGTTGGGACAATTCTCCCCCAGCCAAAGTGGGAGGGGCACTGCTAGTAGAAGCTAACCACCCAACTCAGATCACACTCTCTTCAAGCTTTTGCAGGACGCGGAAGCAGTCCACACACTGGGGAAGTTGGAGTTCCTCTTGAACATGTGCATCTAGACAGGCCCCAGGCCTCAGGTGCAGGACAATGGAGAAAAACAACATCTTAGCTCTGGATCAAAATCTTTTGGGACTTCTAGTAAGCCACGCAAAGATAGACAAAAATCCAGACAGCCAAAACTGCCCTTTTGAGGAACTTTTTTTGGAAGTTTTCAGGGCAGCCTCAACTCAGAGATGAAGAGACAAAGACTTTCTGGGCTAACTCCCTAAACTCTATCTCTCTTCACATTTCTTGGATGTGAACATTGCTTAAGGCAGAACCAACGCAAACGGACATCTTCTGCAACTTCAACCGGTCTTCCCCTGTCACCCCAGCCCCGGCCATGCTTGTGCAGCAGAGAGTGGAGCCATCTTCTCTCAACGCGACCTCCACAGAGACAAAGGACATCTGAGGTCGTATGAACTAAACTGTCACATTTGGCTGGTATAGACACAGTTAATGCAAATAGGTTTAGATAACAGTCTACTCTTATTGTGCATTATTTGAAACTCATCTGCATACTTTATTTAAACACTGTATGTCATTTTCTGGTCAATAAATCTTCATAAACCACAACTTGTTTTAGTTAAGTGCATGATTAATTTTCAGAATGGAGTCCCTGGGAATGTGTCAAGATCTTACAACCTTCAGATTAGACTAATTAATTAATTAATCAATAAATTGTTAATTAATTAAAATATTTGGTATTAGAATCAACTTTTTCTCACTTTGGTGAGTGGTGCCCCGAATAATCAATCTCTATTATGATTCTATTTATCAAATTACTACATATTTGGTGCTTCCGTTGTGAGGCCAATGCCAAATATTGTAGTAATAGAAGAAATTACACTACAGTTATGTGCATGCAAGCTTACATGACTATAATTTTGAGACATTTTGGCTCACATCAGAAAATAAATAGTAAGTTAGTGCATCTAATGCAAAGGCAAAATTAGATAATTGGCCAAACCGACACCATTTGGCCCATACTTGATTAAGCAAAATGTCATAAATTGGCAGTGATGCTCGATCCCAGTATCGGGACAGAAAGCAACAGGAAGTCTTGACATCGCAAAAAAATAATGTCCATGTTTTTTTAGACAGACACAAAGATATGGAGGGAGCTGCTTAAAGTACTGCCTCTAAAAGTGTCATTTCTGTCATTTATGTAGATTTTGGTCAATATTTACAATGTGGTTGCTAGGTAACAGTTGTAAAATTATCTCATATCACATATGTTATACTGTACAAAGTATAAACCACATTAAAACAGACAAACTGGATGAAAACGAGCAAAATGTCTAGTGAAGTTTTATGCTGTATATAATCATGTTTACTTTGTTATACTGAAAATGTAGTCTAACCTGTAAGTACTTGAGTAAAAATACTTGCCACGTCTGGTTATTGACACCAATTAAAAACAGGAGAATATCACAACGCTTTGCCTCTTGTGAAATGAAAGCACTGCCTTATACATTCAGCACTTGTCTACCAGTCCAAGCTGTCTTCTGCGGGTCGCCACGGAGACGTCAGCTCAATAAAAAGCCACGGGGGGACTGTATCGGACGTGAGAGATTGACACCTAAATACAATAGTGCTATAGAGGAAAATGAGTGGGTGCCCGACTGTGTACACACGCCGAAGCGCAGAATAACAGTGAGTGACAGGCAGCTGACCAGTGTGGAACAAATGCAGCTCCGAGCAGGTTTGGAGTCATTAACCTGAAGAACCGTGGCACTGCAAACGACTTCTCAGCATGAAGAGGGAGCTGCCACAAAAGCCACTTGAAGATAATGAGCTCATAATGCACAAGTGAGTGGGCCATGAGTCCTCGTAAGAGCAGGGAAAGTAGTTTTAAGGTGAGACACTGCTGCTCGGTTTTGTGGACAGTTTACTCTCTCAGTGTACTGGCTTTTGTTCAAACTGTACATATTATGAAACCGTTTTATTATGTATTTAATCTGCTTCATCTACAGAGGTAACTTCAACGGCTATTTTACACACACAATTTTACATCAAAACTATGGATGGGACGAAACAGAACTTTTACAAAATGAGCCGAGCCACGAGATGGGTTCTACGAGATCGAGACGATACAAACTTTTAAAATAATTTGCATCAATTGTTTTTATTTAGAATTTGACCAATAATTAATCTACAAACCCAGAGACAACTGTTGTGATTCTGAGAAATACATTAATAAATTGATTTAACTTTTTACAAAGTTGTAAACTTACCCAAATTAATTACACCAGGGGTCCCCATCCTGTAGCTCGGAAGCTAGTAGCTTGCCCCAAACTTCCAAAAGCTCACCAAAGGATTTTAGAATCATGTAAACTCTGCTTTATTACTCAAATGTTATTGATTAACAGTTTATTTCTAGTGTAAATGTATCTTTAAATGCCAAATTGTGTCCACTTCTACATCAATATTGTTTTCATTGTTTTTTTTTTTACTTGGTGGCGCAGCGGTTAGCGCTCTGGCCTCATAGCAAGAAGGTCCTGGTTAAACTACCGGGCCGCCCCGAGACTTTTCTATGTGGCATTTGCATGTTCTCTCGTGTCTGCGTAGGTTTCCTCCGGGTGCTCAGGTTTCCTCCTACAACTAAAAACATGTCCAATGTGCCTCCCCTCTCTTCTCTCCAGGACTACAGATGGAAATTAGCTGTAAATCTGGTACAAGCATCTCTGCCTTTGTGCTTAATGTAATTGTAGATTGTCCTTAATAAACATTAGCTTACCTAACTATGCCACAGTTAACTTACATTTTTGGTCTTCGCTAAAAGTAGTAGCTTGCTGCCAGTTTTCTTTTGCAAAAGCAGTTCTTCTGGCGAAAAAGGTTGGAGAGCTCTGACCTACAGTATTACAACCCTAATCCTAACTAAATGTTAAAAAACATTTGCTAGCACCCTGTGCTGGAGATGATGAGCCACCAGTCTGTAGTAAGAGGTAGCTCCGCTCCGCTTTAATCCCGTCCTGGTGCAGACCTCTACACCACCAGAAGCTTTCTTAACACAGTTCTGATTGGCAAGGTCTTAATGAAATGTTCCAAAGTTAAAAAATATATATCTTTTAAAAGATGACTAAACCGTTTTTATAAACAGAAGATGATGATCAAGTTGCAAGTCACTTGTAAATAAATTAATACAAAACAGACATACTGTAGATGAGATTACGTCATGTTGTGAACCTCTCCCTGGAAACAAGCTTGTGTTGGACCCTCCATCAGAAAAGTTTCTAGTGCAGCTCTCAGTGTGAGCTGAGGTTGTCAGGTGAGGAAATCTCTTTCTCGACAGTTTTTCCAGCAGCACTTGTCAGCTCCTCAAATCACATGTTGGATCAGACACAGCTCCAAACCAGAGCAGCTTATGTCTTGAATAAAAATAGACCCAGCGACACCACAATACAAAAGTGTATAGCATCATGTCTTTACCTGAGCTTGTTATGGTGGCAGATCTATTTGTATAACAGGAGGATTTCACAGACACACGGAGACGTCTGTGACTAAAGTTTGTCTCATTCTGCCTGACAGACTCACAGACAGACTGATGCTTTGGGGGCAGCAGTAGTACTCCAGCTTTCAAACTTACAATTCTTCTGCTTGTTATTTTCATGACACCAAATATTGCCCTGTGTTGTAATGCACCCATTTAAATTACACTGCTAACTACTTGTTTCTTTATTGAAATTAATTATAATCATGACTAAAGTAGGGCTGGGTGATATGGCAAAAAATGTATGTCACACTATTGTTGGAGCTAGATTTTATCACGATTCTTGTAGACAATAGATTTTGTTATTGCCTTTGAGGGAAATGAAATCATCTGTTTTTTCTTTGTTTTTTCAGAAAGTTTCTAATGACTAAATTCAGCTGTGAAAGGCTGGCCAGTGTTTTCAGATTTTCAGATCCAATGTGCCGTATTTTACTTTGTCAGTGAATGTTTTTTGATTTGTTTTGTGCTGAATATGATGTATATGGGCGACACGGTGGTGCTGCGGTTAGCGCCTCATAGCAAGAAGGTCCCGACTTTGATGTGGAGTTTGCATGTTCTGCCTGTGTCTACGTAGGTTTCCTTTGGGACCTCTGGTTTCCTTCTACAACTAAAAACATGTCCAATGTGCCTCTCCTCTCCCCTCCACAGGACTACAAATGGAAAATATCTGTAAGCTAGAATCTGGTACAATCATCTCTGCCTTTGTGCTTAATAAACATTACCTTACCTTATATAGTGATGAGCAAAACCAATAAATGAAATTAAATAAAATGCATCCCCAAAACAAGTCATGGAACACCGATTGCTACAAAACGAATGCTAAGAATTCTGGCACATTTTAGTAGTTTTTCTAACACTAGCAACAACTTTTGAACATGACAATATGCTAATGTTGTATCAAGCCGAAAAAAAAAAATCACATCTTTTATGACATGAAAACGCGAAACAAAATAACGCAACCCTCAACTTTAGAGACTTAAAGAAAGTACCTTAAAGTCATTTTAAATAAGTAGTTTTGGAAACTCCATAAACAGATTAAAAAACAGAGAAGGTGGCCATTTTATAAGAAAATTGATCGTGTGGATGTGATTGTGATTTACGGGCACAAAAACGTGACAAGAAGCCACATTTACACTACCACGGCTCAGGTCATTCATGATAAAACTAATTGAAACACAAGACATACTCAAGTTATGAGTGAAATAAAAAAAATATCTTGCCATAAATCAAGGAATAAAGTCTGTAAAAACAATCAAATGACAGGTCTCAATTATGTCGTGCGAATGCCTGTCAAAAACACAGACGTTTACAGATACAGTATACTGAGGTGTTATCTGACGCGAACAGAGCTTTAAACAGAAACAGAAGACTGTTACTGTTTAAAGTAACAGAGCTGAGTATGGTGCTCAGTGTGGTGCCGGTCCAGAGTCAGATCGGCCCCGTGTCTGTGAGCGTGAGGACTCTGACAGTGAAGTGAAGAGGAGGAGGCAGAGGGCCAGAGCTCAGGTAACGATTCAGTCTCATTAATTAGCTCAGCCGGGTTTTAATTACAGCACGTCCGAGACACTCACATCTGACTGAACGCACACTTCTGCCTCTGCTGCTGGCACTTTTTCAAGAGTCTGAGTCAGATAAGCAGAATTAGACTGTGGAGGACGGAGGTAAACTTCATGCAGCGCTGGGCTTTTAGTCCTGATCATTGCACTTGTCCTGGAACATACTCAAGTTAATGTTTTGTAAGAGTGTTACATGAGCATCTATGACTACAGTACATCAGAAATACAACATCAGAAATTAAACACATTGTACATCTACATATCAAAAGGCCAATAAGTAAAATCTTTGTGTTGACACAACTTGACAAAATTAGTTTAAAAAAATTCAACTTAGGGTGCACTCACGGTAGGATTTTGAACCATGCCATGCTCAAGCAGAAAACTCTCTGGACAGCACTCACACTTGAACAAACGAACCAAGTCGGTGACGTCAGCCTCTAGCTAACCCTTTGTTCACATCACGCAGAGGTGCTAATGCAGAGCTGTAGCAGCGGAAATGAGTTAAATCATTCATATAATGAGGCAGACCCAAGTTTTACCCGTGAAGGCAAATTTATTTGTATAGTACAATTCATACACAAAGCAATTCAAAGTGCTTTAAAAAATATGCATCAAAATTACAATACAACATTATTAAAAATAATCCAAAATCTGAGACACAAGCATATAGTGTAGTAGTACTGAAAACTGTTTTTTAAAGGTTTTGGTCTCATCTCTTCTCGGACTCAAACGCATTTGAACTCGGTCTTGTCTTGGTTTAAAAGGTGCTTCTGTCTTGTCTTGGACTTGGTTTTATCTATAGACTCTGTCTTGTTTTGGACACCGAGACCACATTTTATTACCACTGAGATCTGCCAAACTAAAGCTAATACTCAAGCAGTTTGCACAATAAGATGACCTGAAGACACTGATAATTGTATAAAAGTACATGGCTTTGTGGAAGATGCTTTATGTGTATCTTCCTATTGTATATAGAGCAAAAATACCGGTAACACTTTAGAATAACTACAGACTAATTAGGCTTAATAAATCATTAAGAACACCTTAATAAAGATTTTGTTCAATATGAACAAATTATTAATTAATAGAAGAAAAAGCTTATTAATGCTTAGTAACTGCTTAATTACTCCGAATCCTGCCCCCTAACCCTAAATCCTAACCTTAACTCTTTAGTTAAGTAGTTACCAAGCATTAATAAACTTTTTCATTCATTAATTCACCATTAGTTCATGAATAATTAAGGCTTTATTTATGTTTTATTTATGGTTTACTAAGGCCAATTAAGGTGTAGTTAATATAAAGTGGTACCAAAATACTCACAAATGTTTACTAAGAAAGGAAAAGTAAGAAACAGCAAAAAGTTTTTAAAATATGTAGAAAAATTAACTCCTTACCTTTCCATTTTTCATTTTAAAATGTAATAATAATATATATATTTTTTCTTTATATGAATTATAATATTTCCTACATAAATTTGACTTATGTCCAAAACAAATTTGAATAATTAGTGGACTATATAATACCGGGTCAGTATAGCAACTGACCCATAGTGTTTTCCCGCCTAAGGCCCAAAGTCATGGGCATAGGTTTCGAGTGGCCTACAATAAAAAGTGTGTGATTATTTATGTGTTTAATTTATTTTATGCTTTTAACATCTCAGTGGCAATTATACATGTTCAGTGGGAGATGATGGGAGTTGTTAACTTTCAGGAAGTTCAAATGTTGACTCTGCTGAAAAAAAAAACAAAAAAAACACTTCATCTGTCTAACCTCCATGATCGTCTTTATCTTGATTTTCGGCACAGCAGTATAAACAACACTATTGTGACTTGGATTAGTTTGAGAAAGCTTTATTTCGTGGATCTGTCTCTGTCAGTGTGTGTGTGGGTCTGTGCTTACCCAGCACTTCTTCTGTTTTCATTGTGTCAAATGTGAAAGCAGCTGTGGCATGGCCAGAGGGGCTCCTAGTAATGGTCAACCCACTGAGAAGAAGAGGGGAGAGAGGAATGGAGAGATAGAGAGGGGAGAGAGAGAGAGAGATGGAAAGAGAGGGAGATGGAGAGAGGAGAGGGGGAGAGAGGGGGGAGAAGTGGAGGGGAGAGAGTAATTGTCAACCCACATAGAGAAGAAGAGAGAGGGAGAGAGGGAGAGAGAGAGAGAATGAGGAGGGGATAAGAAGTGGAGAGAGAGGGAAATGGAGGGGGGAATGAGAGGGAGTTAGAAGAGGAAGGGACAGAGCAATGATCAACCCACAGAAAGAAGAGAAGAGAGGGAGTATGATGGGGAGAGAGGGGAGGGAGGAAGAGAGAGCGAGAGATGGAGAAAGAGGGGAGAGAGAAAGAGGGAGAGAAAGAAGAGAAGAGGGAGACGGAGAGGGGAAAGAGTACCACAGAGAGAGAGACAGAGGGAGAGAGATGGAGAGAGGAGAGCGAGAACTAGAGGGGGTGGGAGAGTCAGAAGAGGAAGGGACAGAGTAATGGTCAGCCCACAGAGAGGAGAGACAGAGAGAGAGAGAGAGAGAGAGAGAGAGAGGAGGAGCTTCTATTATGGCCAACCCACTGAGAAGAAGAGGAGAGAGGGATGGAGAGATAGAGAGGGGAGATAGATGGAGAGAGAGAGGGAGATGGAGAGGGGGAAGAGTACCATAGAGAGAAGAGGAGAGACGGAGGGAGAGATGGAGGGAGAGAGGGGGGGGGGGTGTAGATAGAGAAGGAGATAAGAGGTCAGAAAAAGAGGGGAGAGAGTAATAGTCAACCCACAAAGAGAAGATGAGAGAGAGGAGAGGGAGAGACAGGGAAATGGAGAGGGGAAGGAGAGGGGAGAAGAGGGGACAGAGCAATGATCAAGCCACAGAAAGAAGAGAAGAGAGGGAGTATGATGGGGAGAGAGAGGAGGGAGGAAGAGAGACAGAGAGATGGAGAGAGAAAGAGGGAGAGAAAGAAGAGAAGAGGGAGATGGAGAGGGGAAAGAGTATCACAGAGAGAGAAGGGAAAGTGAGTGTGGAAGAGAGGGGGAGGAGCCAGAGAGAAGTTGGAGAAAGACAGAGAAACAAGAGAAGGAGGGGGGGGGGGGAGGACAGAGAGAGAGAGAGAGAGGGAGGAAAGGCATGAAGACAGGAAGAGACAGGGAAACTGAGAAAGAAAGAGAAGAGCATGAGGAGAGAAAGAGGAAGAGGAGAGCAAGATGAGTGTGAAAAACTGAGAAAGCAGGAGAAGAAGGAAGAGAGAGAAAAGAGGATGATAGAATGAAAAGAGGCAAGGGTGAGAAAGAGAATGAAAGAGGGGAGAGGAAAGAAGAAAGAGAGAGGAAGGAAAAGAGGCTAAGAGAAAAGATAATGAGAAAAAGAAAATAATAAGAAAGTGAAAAAAATAACAACAAACTAACCTAGTTTTAAGACAAACTTTGGACAATATTAACAGTGAAATTGCAAAACTATTCAACTACAAGAGGCAGTACTAATCACACAGTTAAAAAGGTGAATCAGAAGAAATTCCGTTTCCATTTTACCTTAAAAAAAAAAAAAAAAAAAAAAAAAAAAAAAAGTTTATATAGTGTATGTCACTTTACAATATCCAGCAACAAAAACAACACATACATTTCCCAATACAATACAGGCCTATATCTATTCAAGCTAAAAACAACAACTCAAACAAAATACTCAACAATACGGTGACTGGACCAGTAAATCGTCCCTTTTTACCCGTGACAGTCCCAGCAAATGTCTCCAAAACCATCCATTTATCCCGGTTTTACTCATGACATGTCCCAGTTGTTCTAGTTTTAGCCCATTTTGATTTCCAGCAGTAGTACATACAGTGAGAAGTTGTTTGATATGTCAAAAATGTCATGCTATAAATATGTATTTTTTAAGTATTTTTGTTTGATGAATGATGTCATGTATTGTGCAGTTACCATGAATTGACCGAGTGCATCTTAATATAACTTTTTTCAATATTTTGCAATTACTTCAAACCTCAATGTTACTCCCAGAAGCGTGCATTGTGTCAGATAGCAGATCCAAGTCTGGCCAACAAGACATTTGCCCCAAACCTTCATCCACACTCAGGTTTTGGCCATAGTTACAGCCTGGTGGGAGTTACCCTAGCCGGAGTTAGCCTGCTGGGGATTAGCGTAGCGGGTTAGCCTGGCTAGCAGACACAAGCGCCTGCAGCCAGTGTCCTCCCACCAGCACTGGCACCGAAAGAAGAAGAGCTGGAACCACCACAAAGTGAGAATTGTCTAATCCTGTTTGATTCTGTCTTTTCATGGAGTCTCCGGTCTCCACGGGGGCCTGTTTGGGACACTGTCCACAGGAAAATAATAACGCATACATGTTTTTTCATGTTGTTTTCTGTAATAAGGATTTGCAAATGGATTATATACAGTATGTCTTATTGGAATTTTTAAACACAAGAACAGAGTTTAGCCACAATGCTAACAACCACAGACAAACTTAGTGGAGTTTGATGAACAAATGGGACATTATTAGATGTAGACAGAACATTGCAGGCTAATTTCCACCTGAATAAACAACATATCTGTGATAGGGAGAAATTTATTTTAAGTTATTTTATTGTAAAAAATCAAGCATAGTCATAGTTAAAATTTAACTTGAGTCGTGCCACCAAAGCTAACAGCAGCTATCACAGGCTAAAAACACAAACAACTGCACTTCCAGGGTTTTAGTGACTATCACCAACAACAAATACTTCTTCATGCAGACAAAAGTCACTCCAGCGTCTGAAGTAACCACCTTTCAGTTAGTGCCTCTATAGCTCTTAGCTCAGTTGTAAATACTGTCTTAAATGTGTCCTACCAGCGTACGGGACAGGCGCGTCTTTGTCCAGGGCCACCAGCGGAGGGTCCAACAGCACCACCTCTGTGTTCTCTGTGATCACTCCATGGTACGACGTCTCGATCCACGGCTTGTGCTTGTTCACTGTGGAAACAAGAGAGAGAAAGAGAGACGGTGAGAACCAGGGTTAAGTGTATAGTTTAAGGGCACACACACAAAATGACAAATGTCCAGTAATTTAGGCAAGATCATGGTCATATTTTTCAATAATGTTCGAAATCAAGCCACACATAAGATTTGCAGAAGAAGTGAAACAAAACTTAAGATTACTCTCAATAAGTACTATTATTATTAACCTTTAAGCATCAAACAAGTGCCTAAAATCACAATAACAATAAAATAGACCAAACTTTTCAGACCTGAACCCCCAAAATAATCATCCAACTGACTCGCAACCCCCACAGCAAAATTACAACGTAAATTCAGAGTAACAAATGCAAAGTTACATCTTATAAGTTATAATTCTGTACTAAGACATTCAAGAAAAAGAAGAAATGTTATGTACGTATTTCTTGTTTTTTTGTTTCTTTTTTTGGTGACTTTTAAATCCCAGAACCACAAAAACGTGTAGCAAAGCAAAAAATGAAAGTAATGTTGTGTTTCCCAGATCTGGAATTGAATTAGAGCTCCAGCTACAGGAAGCAAATGAAATGAAAAAAGCGAAAGAATCAAACTGATCTTGTCTGTCAAATGGAGTCTTTAAACTTTGACTTTATTAAAGTCAAACTTGGATGGTTTATGAAGTTGTGGGTTACATGGTGGCGCAGCAGTTAGCGCTCTAGCCTCATAGAACGAAGGTCCTGGATTTGACTCTCTGCGGCTCTGAGGGTTTTGTATGTGGAGTTTGCATGTTCTCTCCGTGTCTGCATAGGTTTCTTTCAGGTACTCCGGTTTCCAACTAAAAACATGTCCAATGTGACTCCCCTCTCCCCTTCCCAGGACTACATATGGATTTAGCTGTAAAGATCTGGTATCTCTATCATTGTGGTTAATGTAATTGTACGTTGTTTTTAATAAACATTACTTTAACTATATGGCAGGCATGTTTGCGACCATTTTTTTGTCTCTCAGACTGACCAAGTTTACAAAAAGTATACTTTTTACTGTCACATTTGAACAAGTCTGCAATCATTATTCAAATAACAAAGATGTTATATATACCTGAAATTGATGTGAATGACATATTGAAAGTGAGATGGATTATACATATTTAATCAAATAGGGTTTTGTTTTTATGATTCACCTCACTGCTTTGTTTTAAGTGGCCCTCCCTCCATTTATCTCAAAATGCAATTCATTCCCTATGAAAAAACACCTCAGGTTTGGCGACACGGTGGCAGAGTGGATAGCGCTCTCGCCTCACAGGCCTCTGGAGTTTGCATGTTCCTCCCTGTGTCTTGAGGGTTTTCTCCAGGTTCTTTGGTTTTGCCACCAGCCAATAACATTTAAGCGGATCACTGCTGCTGTGAGTGTGAAGGGAGGGCTGCTGCGAAGCGCTTTGTGACCCTGTGTTTGTGAAAAGCACTATACATATAAAGCTTACTTTATGGATCTAAAAAAGATCTCATGTATCGGAGAATTTCAGAACAGCCCTTTCTGAGGCTCAGAGGGGAGGGTTAAGTTTGATGAGAAAGTAGTGTTTTCCAAATGAGGTCTGATAAATGTTTCTTTCCCTTGTGTATGTAAAGTTGCCATTTCCCTGCCTAAACTGTTCAACAATAATGTGAACTCTTATTGCAATCAATTAAAGGACATCACAAGACTGAGTGAAACATGGCATAAAGTCTTTGATAAATATGTTTTTGTCTAAAAGTAAAAAACAAACAAACCTTGACCATACTTTAGTGAAATGACATGAAGCTTTCATCAGAAGAAAACCAATCAACTACCTTTTATATGTATAAAAATTCACATATTATAACACAAAGTCGCTGCTGACGTATTCCCACAGAGACAGTGATGGACATTTCAAACACAGGTCCATTCAAACGTCACGTCATCTACATTTGTGCTCAGAACATGGCTGCGTTTCCCCACAGCGAGACTATTATCTCTGAGTACATGCAATAACACTTTCTTTTTGTGTCTTTTCTTTTATAAAACAATGCTGCAGGTCTTGTAGCTCTGTGTGCTGTGGTTGATCAATGGGCTAAGGTCCAGAGTCAGACCATTTCATCCTCTCTAAAGGTCTAAGAAACAGTTATTATGGAGTCAGAGGCACAAAAGGCAAGCGTCACCAGTCTGAAGTTTACTCCATCTGACGAGAAAAACAAAGTTCAAGAAAATCAGTAAGAAGTTATGCCCTGACATAATTTAGTTTAAATTGACTCAAAATCATCTTTTTAATATACATTTGAGTCAAGTTGTCTTAATAATTAAAGTTCAAGGTGTCATCAAGAAACTACAGGCATACAGTTCAATTTTCAAGATGTTGATCGTCAAATCTGCTCCAAAATAAGCTACGTTGAATGTTAATCTACTTTTTTGTAACTTTACATTTGTAACTTTAAAGGCAATTTTCTCAAATTACACTTTCTTCTACAGTGAAAGTGATAACTAACCCGGCTTTCGACAGATGGAAAAGTGCATCACTTTGAAGTGAGTTTTACACACAATGGACAAACTCTCGTCAAAAGCAGCTGGAAAAGAGAGGAATTTCAAGCGGAATACTTTGATCTGATTGGATGAAGTGCTCACCCCACCTTAATGTTTTAGCCAATCACTGTACATAACCATATTTAAGGCTCTTGCTGAATTCAGTTGGAGAAATGCACAAACATCTTCCCCATTCACAAATGCACAAAGCGCTATTTTTTCAAAAAATAAATTGTTGCATTTCTGTTCAAACTGATGAAACGCTTTAACTACAGTTCTTGACACTTGCCGCTGTTCTCACGTCTGTAAATCCCGCCTCTTGTGGTACGTGGTAGAGAAGTCTTTTGATTAGTACGAGCATTTGATACTTAGTGTCAAGAATTGGGTGGTACTGAGCCCTTCAAGGAGGTGTCTCATGGCTTTGTAAACCCGCAGATATCGGGAGAATTCATCTTGCTGCACAAGGTTAAGCATGATCACCTTCTAAAGCAGCTCTATACACATCTTACAAAATGCTTAAAAAGTACACATTTATGCATCTATTTTCAGCCATATCTAGAAAAAAAAATCTAAATAAATAAACAAATAGAATTAAAAGTTCCAACATTCTCATGAAAACCTTACATCTAGTAAAGTCTAAAGGTACCAATTGGTGATTTGGGAACACAAAGTTACAGAAAGAAGGGCAAACCCAAGGCACTCTTATATATGATGAAAAAGAAAATCATATAAATTTTTCAGATTTGACTGCTCTCCATGTATTCATTTTAAGTTACATTTACACCTGTAGTGCCAGTGTTAATCAACTACAAACCCTTTATGTAATCCTCCAGTCTACATTTACCAGTCTACTTCAATTACACCAGTAAACGCAGCCTTTTTAAATGAAGCCATGCCTCGGATTCTGCTCACTGAAGTTGTACAAAAACGAGATTTGAAAATGCCTTGGGATTGAATTGTGAAATTAAGTGAAATAATTGTGCTCCATTCAAAGCCGAGAAACAAAAGACAGTGAATCGCTCTGAGTGCTAATCAGGAGAGAATTGCCACGCACCACTTCAATAATTTACCAAATGCTAACGGCGCATTTTCCAAACAAGCCAGGCAGACAAACAGGGCTAACGTTACTCGACAGTCTCCTCTTAACGTGATTACTGACGACTGTTCTGCTTTTCTTCTCGCTCTCAGATTGAATATGGATGTGATTATTTGTTTTCATAGCAATGCGTCGCTCCTGAGCCTTGAAATTGGATTCAACAGCACTAGATCAGTGTAAAAAATGAACTGGTGCCAATCTCTGTGTCTCTGCAGCTATTTTTCAGAGGCAAAATGTGTGAATGTAACTGTTATGTTTTGTTCTTTTAAAGGAGATGACTAAATGTAAACTAACTTATGCTGTTATGGCACTGTTCTTTGATTAAGCTTTCTGCAAATGACATGTAAACAGGGATTTTTTTTGTCTCACAGAACAGAGACACTACACACTTTAAAGAGGCAGTTTCAGGCATAACAAAAGCATGACATGCGTGTGGAAACCCAGCTTTTGAAGACCAAAAGAAAGCAATTATTAACCTGAATTAAGAAGCTAATTACATTGACTTTGTGGGTATGACGAAATGAAAACCTTTGCATAAACGGTGAGATAAGTAACAATCGGACAAAAGCGCTGCAGTTCCACACAAGTAACGTGACAAATAATCTCTCACAAGAATGACTTCTTGGGTCACGCCTCCTCGAACTCATGGAAAGGCAATGCGGTTTTGCAATTAGCACAAAACTCTTTAGCATTTCACAGATTTTGCATGTTTGTGTAATTCTGTATTGTCATTCACCGTGAATTGCTGTTTTCACGTATCACCTAACCTGGCCAGCTAGATAGATTCTTTCACAATATTTGTAAAGTCCACTTCCACTTGCCCAATTGGTTTGGAGTATGAACCTAAATGTCCAAGATGTTCTTGACATCAACCTTCCGATGGACTGAAGAAATTAGCCACGTTGGCTAGAATGTTTACATATTTACATGCAAATGTTCATTAATATGTGTTGTCTCTTTATAAATAATAAAAAAAAAAAATAAGAACATATTAAATAAGAACACCCAATCAAGTATTTCATGAAACATTCCACATTTTGCCAAACACTTTAAACACATATCCATCGGCATGAGAATTACCTACCTCTCATCTCTACAGATCACTACAAGAATATGAGTAAATCTGACTCCAGGTAATGCATGTAGAAAATGTCACGTCGCCACATTTCTTGGAAATATGCTATGATTAAATGTCACTTTTGAAATACATTTTTTCACCAGTTCTCATTATTAGTAACGTTCCTCCACAGCTTGAACCATGTTTGCTATTATGTCTACAGTTACTTTTATATGCAAAAGGTTTATTTGAGCCTTTTATCTTGGTACAACTAGTGTTCTCTCATCATTGGTTTACTCAAACTTGATTTATTTTTGATTTATGCATGTTTGAATAATCCAGCTATTCTTTAATCAGAGATGGGGCTTTTCAGTGCTGCAATTTTAAACAGGATTTCAATAGATACTTTTATTAAGCCAGTTAGAGAAATATTTATACATACAGGGAAGGTTGGATGAGAGCTCCAGACTCTTTTTAATGAGTGCCCTGTCTTAAACAATACACAACTAGCCACACCACTTCACATCATACACAGCAAAAACACAAATCATTAAAAACAAGTGCAGTTGTGTTGTAACTACATTCTCTGTCACTAAACTTTTTAAACAAGGCAGCGACGCCAACATGTTAAGAAATGATTGTGAAACTTATTTGTTCTTGTTTCTGTTCTAGGACAGTCATCAAACGGTCTTTGTTCTATACTAAGTGCATGAAAAAAAGCCCAATATGTTTACGAATTTGAAGAAGAATCCGAAGAAGAATCTGAAGAAGAAGAATCTGAAAAAGAAGAATCTGAAGAAGAAGAATCCAAAGAAGAAGAATCTGAAGAAGAATCCGAAGAGGAATCTGAAGAAGAAGAATCTGAAGAAGAAGAATCTGAAGAAGAAGAATCCAAAGAAGAAGAATCTGAAGAAGAATCCGAAGAGGAATCCGAAGAAGAATCCGAAGAGGAATCAGAAGAAGAATCCGAAGACGAATCTAAAGAAGAATCTGAAGAAGAATCTGAAGAAGAAAAAGAAGAATCCGATGAAGAATCCAAAGAAGAATCAAAAGAAGAAGACTTAGTTTTACTCTTAACATTATTACTAGCACTACCACTATTTCTACCACTAACTTTATTAGAATTTGATACAGATTTGATCAAACTTTAGCTAATTTTCAACCTGCTCGCAATAAAGTAAATAAATAAATACCCTTAGGAATGTTTTGGACATATTGCGGACTACACGGCGTTGCTAAATGACCCGGCAGTAACACACAAGTGCAGAGTAATGCATACAAATGAGAATACAGCAGAAATCAGCGCTCACGGCCTTGATGCAGAAGGAGAGATCATTTACAGAGAGCAGAGATGGGGAACACATTAGTCTATTAGGAACGGCCATAAATATGCATGAAAGCGCCACAGCAGTCAGCAACAATATCAGAGCGGAATTTCAAACTTTAAATTACAAACTTAGTCATTTTCAAACAATGTGCTGACGCGGCTGTGTGGGAAGTTCCCCGGAGACAACATTTGTATTTGGTCATGTGTAAAAATGAGTGAGTGCTAGCATCTGGAGGAAGATTTGGTAAGAAGTGAGTAGCAAGATTTATGAACTGAAATGAACTTTTATGGGAAAGTCGTAAAACTATGCTAAGTATATGCTTGTCTCTATGAGGTTGTTATTGCTTTGCAGTGTAGTAATCAAGACCGCACTAATCGAGATCAAGACCTTATCGAGGGTCAAGACTGAGACAAGACCAAGACCATTGAGGGTTGAGAACGAGACAAAACCAAGAGCATTGAGGGTCGAGACTGAGACAAGACCAAGACCTTCGCGGGTTGAGACCAAAACAAGACCAAGGTCACAGAAGGTCGAGACTGAGACAAGACCAAGACCTTTGTGTGTTGAGAACGAGACAAGACCAAGACCAGTGAGGGCCAAGACAGAGACAAGACCAAGAGCAGTGAGGGTTAAGACAAGACCAAGACCACGGAGGGCTAAGACTAAGACAAGACCAAGACCACTGAGGGTTAAGACTAAAACAGAACAAGAGCAGTGAGACAAGACCAAGACCGCAATCTATTGAGCCCAAATCAAGATCATCTTTGTCATTTTCTACATTTAGTGTCACTGTGGCACATCTTGTAAAAATCATTGTTTTTACCGGTCTTAGATTAACGTTTCACATTTTTGGAGCCTCGCCCAAAATGTGCTTTTAGACAGATCTCACCTGAACATTACAAAAAAGAAAAACACTATTACTGATTCACATGGCACAACATGCAGTTTTACATTTGTAGTCTAAGCACCATTGAGACAATATTGTCCAAATGTCCTTGGGTTTGAAATAAAACTAAGCACTTAAAAAAGTGCCCCCGATACCAGTCTTAAGACAAAGACCAAAGGCAGCCTCGCTTTTGTTCGTGTGACCCAGGGCAGCTGTGGTTGAAAAAATGCAGTTACCACTTGTCTAAAGTGAATCAGTAATGCTGAAGTATTGATGATGGTAATTTTGCATACTTAATACACTTTACCCATTTTTTTCCCTATTAAGAAAATAACAATGTCAGTTTTTCATTTGCCCAGAAAAATCTAGTTAGAGTGGTTTTTTATTGCTTGTATTTGAAGATTGCCACTAGCATGCTGAGCCAATGCTGACTTCCTAAAAGTTATGAAAAACTTTTCAAAACACATTGTGATTTGGTTGAAAATTTTAAGACAGCAAATATATAAAAATATCCAACTTCATAGAGAGACATAGTTAAGTCACTGACACATAATTATCAAGCATTTCTATTACTAACCACTCACATCATAAACAGAACATCAGGCAACAACCAGAAGACATTATTACTTTTCTGAATCAATATAAAATGACAGTGGATTAAAAATAAAAAGAAAGGAGACTCCTATTTCTATTTGACCACAGAAAACAAAACTACTGCTACATCCAAATGAAGCGATCTCTCTGAAAAATCACAGACACAGTTGTAATAGTAAAATACGAACGCCTCCATCCACAGAGAGGAGTTTTAGACCCATAAACCAGCGCAGTGCAGGGTAGAGCCGAGTGCTAAAGCTAACGAGGAGCCTGGAGACTTTCACGAGCTGATACTAAGCTCCGTATTCAGACAAGAAAACCTTTTGACCTGAGAATCCTTGAAGCTGTTCTCAGTAATGCTCACTATATCTGCTTATTCATGTTTTTAAAGCCGTCTTATCATAGATGTATTGTGGAAAGTAGAATTGATCTGGGAAGAGAGAGAGAGATTTGTATACAGTCAAAGTTTAAAGCACAGCACTCGACAAAAAAAAAAGATTTGTAGTATTGAGCAAAGTATGCATAAGTAAAACATGTTAAATATTTCAAATCTTTAGTGCTTTCTGAAACATGTGCAGCTGTTGTAATGTAGTACAGAGAAATAAATGTGTAGCTCAGTCTCTTTCAGATAAGACAACATATACATTTGTCCAAAAACTACTCTGGAGCAACAACAAAGCATGAAGGCATTTTACAAGTGATTTTTGCTTAAAAACACAAGTCAATTTCATTTTGAAAAACAGATACATAATTATTATTTGAACAAAAATCCTTGACAACTCACTCTTTCAGTAGTCAGGCTTTTTCAGTAGTTTCAGTAGCTTGGAAAATTCAGTCTCCCTAGTACCTGGAGTGAAGGCATTAGATGACCCAGCCTGGCTACCATTGTGTAGAATGACAGGGGGATTTTCATACTAATAAAGAGTCACTGGCTTTCAAATGTGAGAAACCTTGGTTTAGAATAATAAAGGCTAAAGTTTTAAGACCTATTTTATAGAAGCATCTGTCAAATTACTTCTTTATTAGTTAAGAATGAAACACCACTTTAGAATGGGGACCATATTTAGAGCTTAATGACTTAATAAATGATTAGATAAACACTGTTAACTCCTCACTGTAGATGTTTTATTACATAAGAATAAGTAATATTTGCTAAGTGTTAGTAAGGTAAAAAACTACAGTTCTCATGCTATTAACCCCTAACAACACCCATATAACCAAAAGTCAGTTAGGGTCATAATTTTTGTTCAATAATGTCATAACAACTTACTAATAAGCATGAAAAAGCGGATTATTATTAGAAATGTGTCTAACTAGTACCAGAAGAAGGTCTTGCAGAATAAGCCATTAATAATGACTGAATAAGTAGTAATTAATAAGTAACAAATAACAACTTAACCACTTACAAATGTGCTAATTAACAGCTAGTTAGGTGTTAATATGTGTACCCTAAAATAAAGTGTTACCAAAACTTCGTCTAATCTGTGACATGAAGCAGTTTGAACAACAATAACTAACTTAAAAATGTGTCAAGTCCAAAGCTAAATGTTTTCTCAGTTTTCGGTGAAGGTGTGCAAAGTTCCTACATTGTCACCTAATGACATCACAAGGAGGAACTGAGTATTTTTAGTCTGAGGAAAGATTACAAGCAAAGTATGCAGGAATTCTTCGCTAAAATAAATGTGAATAAAGCAAAGCAAAACCTCAAGGAAGAACATAACTAAAGGCAAAAAAAAACAAAAAAAAAAAACGCCTAATTTAAGACTTTAAATTTCTAAAGTCAATTTAAAGTTAAAGTTCTATTTATATTTCACCAGAGCAAATGTCAAATTTGGACTGGTGCAAAACTTTGTTGAAAATATTTTGCTACAAAAAAAACAAACCAAGGCAAACTGAGAAAGATTGTAGGATTCAAAATGGCAATAATTTTGTGTTCATTCAACGTTGGTTTCTGGGGGAAATGAGAAATCGTCCTGGCAAAGAGACTCGCTCCATCTGGGAAACACTTACCAACTTCCAAGAAATTGTTATTGACGACAGTTCTAACAACACATTTCCAGTCCTAGCACCGACTAGTCTGGACTGGTCTGGTCAAAAGAAGCTCGTGTGAAGCATTACATTTGATGGCTCGGCTGTCAGAAGAGCACATTTACACAGTAGCTACCTGCATTATTTATACTGATGGGGTCGTGCTCTCTAAATAGACGTGGATCTTTGCTCTGGTAAGAAGTGCTTATCCTGCACTGCTGCTGCTGCTGCTCTGTGTGGGTGTGAGTGCGAGTCACAAATCATGGCGTCCATCAGAAACAGTCCAGCTGCAGTAATGAGGACACTGTCAGCTGTATACCTACATATTCAGCCTGCTGCATCACGGAAACCAACGGTCAATTTGTGGAGACAGCACTGTTACAGCCAAATATGGCATTCATTGTTAGATTGATACTTGGAAAGAAATCTTAAAGCATTCTGTGTAATGTTTCAAGCAGTAATTTGTGGATTGGTTTTGTCTTCAGGGATTTCAATGGCAGAAAACCAACAAGAACCAAAATGCACTGCTGTTTTTCTAAGTCCTCTTGTCTCTTTGAAAACATGACTCACCACTTGGCCGGTTCAATGAAGGTTCTTGTTTGGTTTAGTTGTTAGCAATACAGCCACAAGTGAATTGCAAATCTGTGCTAAAATATTTAGAATCCAAAATATTCATCCTTTTTTGAGCATAGTTTTCGCCAGATAATCATTAGTCGCTTAAACGATGCAGCACTTTTTAATTTTAGCTTGAATTAAATTGTCAGTGGGGTAATTTTTTCAACAGATGTTTTACTTCACTGACAAATATTTTGTTAAGCAAAGTGAAATGAAAGCTGCTGGTGTGGCTAGAGCATTTTCTTTTAGCTTGAAACTCATTTGCCAAAGAGCTAAGTAAAATATTATACTCAACTGACTAATATATTAAGAACAGACTCATTGAAACAAGACAGGGACATCTTAGAGTAAAACTAAGCAACTTCAGTGATAATGCTCCCCTACAGCTCGACTTAATCAAATGTCAACATAATTTATTCATTGTCCTATTTTTTGTGTGACTTAAGATTGAAATAATGCAGCAAAAACACATCAAAACACATTTTACACTGCTAAATGAAAAAATCAAAGAGCCATGGTTTCCAAGGACAGAGATTTAGCTTGTGAATGTCACGAAGGTGGGAATGCTCCAAAATACATATATAACCATCAACACAAAGACTTACAAATATATTTAATAAGGTAAACATGTTACTTAGTTCTGCTTTAAAGAATGTGACATTTACAGTATATTATTGAACTATAGCATGATGTGATCGCTATTTCAAAAGCCCTAGCATCTAGATAATTCCATTTAATTGTTTGCCTTTCATTCTAAATGCATATAACCAGCAATATAAAATACATGTAGCCATTATAATTAGAATCATACATTGATTTTTTTTTTTTTTTACTATTCAACTGATTTGCCAACTCTGTCTTCGGAGAAAATGTAAAAAACTTTACATTTATGTTAGCATATTGACTTAAGTTTTAACCTTTATTGTAATTTTGAAATTTCATTGTACATCTACATTTTCTCCAGAGACTGGGCTGCTAAATTTATCTGACTTCACTTGATTCAAAAAAACAATTATTTCTAAAATAGCTCAACAAATATTAAACTATGATCTGTATGTAGCCTAGGTGCTAACAATAGTGTTTCCAGTCCAATATCCTTTTGGTGCAAAAGCGTAAAATGAAGTCATTCTAGTGTATTGACAACTTAGGCCATGCCCTAAAGCTCCAACTAATGGAAAGCGCAGGTCACAATGCATTAAGCTAACAAATCACATTAGTAAAAGTAGAGCTGTGTTGGGCTGGTGCAGGAATGTGGAGAAACAGTGTTAGCTAGCCCACTGGTTGTGCCGAATCCCCGGAGAGACATTGCATCTGCTTTAGTGTGATCGAACCATAGCTGCTAGCGCTAATGCTCCGACAACAAGTGATTAGCTTCTTCCTTTCTCCTTTCAATCAAAACTAAACACGCTTAATCCTCAAATCAATACGATCAGGACATGATGCTACAACGAGGCTAAACGTTGCTAGCGTCGATTCATCCGCACGAAATGACTTCCTGTTGTTGTTTGGTGCCACAAAAGTAAGTCTGGAGCTTGGCTAATGACGCTAAGCAATAAGTAGATTTGTCACACTTTGATTGAACCGCGCGCAGCTCATCTACTCTCGCGCCTTTGGGCATTGCACTCGCGGTAATGGGTTGTGAGCTTAGCAAACAGAACGCACCTGCAGACGAACTCGACGTGACCCCAATCTTTCAAAGTCCACACTGTCGCTAACCGCTAAAGCACAAGGCAAATGGCAAGTGATAACCTCCCTGTTTGTGAATGAACTCCAGTCGATTCTTTAAACAAATCTGGCTTCAGTATTTGAACAGCTAAACGTTGCATTTAGCTGATTTTGTATTGTTTTATTCAAACAATAGGAGTCGAACACAATGGGTGGTCTGTGCGCCAAAGTGTATTATGAAATGTCAGTGGAACTTTAAAAAAAAAAAACGATGGTAGCGTTGCAATGACTCAGACAGTCAAATAAAGGGGATTTTAAAGGTTACCTAAGCAGACAGAGGAGAAAACAAGAGAAGGAAAAAGGTTAAAGCAAATGCCAATTCTGCTGAATATAGTTAGCTCTGTTTCTACAAAGCAAAGGAGAAATGCAAACAAGCTAACTCGAGCTAAAGCTAAGGCAAGTTTTGTAGCGCAAGCCAGCACGTTTGAAATTTCTCCTGGGTGAATTTAGGGAATTACAGAACGTCATTGCTTATCCTGGAACGCTTCTCGGTATGGATTAAACTCTTCTGTCTCCATGGAGATAAGGAGGTGACGCCATTGAACGGAAAGGCAGATCTACACTGAACAAAAACTACACTGAAAAACATTTTCTGCATTTTTCATGATCTGAACTCAAACATGTTACATGATCTCTGATAAAGAGGATGAAAGTGGATGCATGTGTATTTGATTCATTCAATAATACATTTGATTTTGAAGGATTATAAAGATGTACACTGTAAAAAACAGACTGGGCAGTTTAACAAAAAATTTTAAGTACATGGCGTTATGCCAATTAAAATCATTTTTGTGAGTTTTGTTACTCTCTCTCTCCTCCTCCACTCACTTTCTCCTCTCTTTTCTTGCTTTCTATATGGCCTCCTCTCTCCTTTTTCTCTCTCTCTTTTCTTGCTCTGTCTTTCTTCACTCACTCTGTCTTCTCACTCCCTCTCTCTTCTCTTTCCCTCTCTTTCTCTCCTTGCCCCTCTCTCTTTTCTCTCTGTGTCTCTTATCTCTCATTGTTTTCCTCTCTTATCTCCCCTCCTCTCTTTTCTCTGTCCCCCCTCTCTCTCTCCTCTTCTTACCTTCCCCTCTCTCTTCTTTCTTTCCTCTTTCTTGCTCTCTCTATGACCTCTTTCCTCTGCTCTCTCTTTCCTTCCCCTCTCTCTTTCTCCTCTCTCTCCCTCTTTCTGTCTCTTTCTCTCTCCTTTCTCTCTTTCTCCTCTCTCTCACCCCACTCTTTACCTTACCCCCCGCTTTATCTTTTCTATGTCTGCCCCCTCTCTCTCTTTTTCTCCCTATGTCTCCTTCTTATTTCTCTTTTTGCCTGTCTTCACACTTCCCCTCTTTCGCTCTGGTTTCCCTCCTTCTGCTTCTCTCTCCCTCTCTCTTCTCTCTCTCTCTTTGAGTTTAAAACGTCTCATAGAACTCAATGGATAAATCAAGTAATTAAACACAACACTGTCTGGTCAATTGTGTTGTTTCCACATGAAAAGCTGAATGAGAGACGATCTTAGCCTGAAGTGCTTCACCTTAAATTCACTGGCCTATAGTTTCTACAGTAAAATACAATACAATCTCATCCATTCTTTGCATAGGCATCATCCCTGCAGCGCTGATACTAAAGCAAAACAAATCTTTAGAAAGTTGTTCTTTGAGAAAATGCACATCTGCGTTTGTAAGACAAACAACTTTAGCCTAAACCAAATAGATAAAACATAACCATTCACAGCGTCACATTCCGTCCTGTAAATTGAATAAAAGTGTAATTTCAGATAACAAAGAGAGTGCTATCTTGAAATGAGGTTAATGATTTGAATTAACCTCAGATTTTTATCGTAACAGCTCAACAACCACTGCCATCTTTTCTGCGTCCAGTAAGACATTTGTAAGACTAACTTTGCTATAATTCAAGACGTGTTAAAGGCCATTGGGTCATTTCTGTTCTTCGTATCAGTTTAATTAGAAAGGTGGGAGCGATGGGCTAATTGAATGTGCTCATGTGATCGCCAAAAGGTGATCCCTGTAGCTCCGGTGCCCTTTACGAATCGCTATCGTCGCCATTTCATTGTCAATTAAAACTTGACGCACGGAGAGAGACACCGGGGCCATAAGAGCAGATTAATCTCTGACACAGGCTGGACTCCGCTCACGCTGTTAAAAAGGATTTAATGTGACTTATATTCACAAAATCATGGTCTATGGTGGTTATAAATAGTGTAGCTACAGTATATGTCAATTGGAGAGTTAGTTCCTTGTAGATTTGAATGTGTTAAATTACTAGGTGCATAACAAGCTTGATTTATCAAGCGAGGTGCTACATTGCAGGTGCAAACTTTAAAAATATGCATGTTCTTTGTGAGAGTTTAGCACTCAATTTAATAATGGAAAATTCACACATAAAGTACTACACAAAACAGATGTGTACTGCTTCAAATTTAGCATCTTTAGTGTGTCAGTTATTTTTTATTCCCCGATAGGTTTATATGAATTTAAAATTTTCACCTAATTGACTGTAATTTTACTGTTGCTAAGTCCACCATAGAACGCGATAGATTGCCATGACAGAAAGAAGTATACTGGTTCGTGTTAATGACCTTTTTTGGAGCAATACCTCCGCGATGTCTAGATAGAGGCAAAACGGGTTCAACATGCAGCGGAGGAATACACAACGAAGGGGACATTTCTTTCAAGGCTAATGCTACTGGTCTCAAGCTAAATCAGAGAAACCTCATGACCTTTAGCTCAAATGCAACAAGCACAGCCCTGTCATGCTTATAAAGTATTGTTAAATTAAGAGGGCTAAACCTACCAGTGTTGACTAAAGCTAAGAGACTCCGATCTCTCAAGAAAGCGTACATTTACCACGACATTACACAATATGTAAATTAGGTATGATTAGCACGAGTTCAAGGCCGTCCTGCGTAATTATAGTACGTGTCACAGTCCCCATTCATTTTAATGGTGGTTGTTAAGACGTGTTCTTATTTGTGAATATTCATGAAATCCTGATTCTAATCTTAACCTGCCCCCAGCCCCAGACCTAATCTTACCAATTTTAGTAACTTTATGCCTGAACTTACCCGTTTCACTTGAAGAAAACGTCCCCGCTGTGGCTTCAATTAAAACTTTTTTTGAAGCTGTGAAATCTCGTGTCATTTTTACGCTTTTTCATATCGTGCTAAATGCACGGCGTAACATAAGTACTAAAAATAGCTGTGAAGTCGTAGTCCAAATACGCTGTTTTTGTGTCGTGGTAAAAGTACGCCATCTAGTGAGACTGTGTTGGCTAAACTTAGCTTAGCGCATAACTTCTGGCAATTGTATCCTTGTCTTGGTATAATTTCAGACTAGTTTGCCTCTAGATCTAATAACACAGTAAGTCAATAGCTGGTTAAACATTAGCCTTATCTTTGCGCAAACATACGTTCGCTTTGCTATTTTTGATACATTTTGCCGCTCACTCTGTTTAATCCATTGTAGGCACCGCTCCAGTTGTGTTTTCGACTTTGGAAATGGAAAGAACACAACTCCTTTGGAGTATCTACTGTCCAATTTACATAAACCGTAGGCGCATCGCTTCACCATCTTGCTTGGAGCTCAAGGTTTGATGGGCCCTATTTATAAACTAATGATTGCTACGATGTGCGATTGGACAAAGGCCGTTTTGAGGCGGGGCATTAATTACTTTTACATGGATCAAAAATAACTTTGTGAAGAGACATTTTCCTTGGTTTATTTCTATGCTGAATGTAAAGGTGTGTTATTAATTTAAGAAATATTAACAAAATCTTAACCTACTGGTGCCCAAAGTGGGATCTGGAGGCCAAACTCAAGGGGTTCCATTTGGCCTGCTAAGGGGTGACAACATTTGTTAGAACAATCAATCCGATTACATATTGTGTTGAAAAGGTTGACAAATGATATTAAATAAGTTATTTTGTCCTGACACTTATAAGAAAGGCAAATGATCCACATGTACAGAATATACAGAATACATTTGGGGATCACTGTTTTAAACCTTATCCAAACCAAATACAAGCCTCAGACCTAAACTGACCCATTTTATGACTTGAATTTAGCCGTTAATCCCTAAGAAAATATGTCTATGAGACGACAAGAAAATAACATGTCTATTCTACACTTTTTATAATAGACATCCAAAATATATTACGAGTTCTCATGACGCATTATGTTCAAGGTACGTAAAAATTTGCATTTCAGTGAAACCTTGCTGAATAGGCAGACAGACAGAGAATCAGACAAAGACAGACACAGACAGACAGACAAAGACAGACAGACACAGACAGACAGACAGACAGACAGAGACAGGGCACCACGTTCTGCAAAGGCCCCTAAGGACAGGCGGAGGAAGAGAAACAGTTGTAATTAAAAATAAATCTGTAGGAAATTAAATTGTGATTGATAAGGTCAACAAACGGAGCCGTGATGAATGTATGAGCGTAATGAAAAGTAAACGCAGCGCAGACAGCTCGCCATTACTGCCAGCAACAGGCAATTTTAGGGCGTATTCAGACCTACAACATTTGGTCCGATTTAAACGGTCCAGAATTCGTTTCGCCCTTAAGTCCGGACTTTCTTTCAGGTCTGAATAAAGACAAGCGAACTCTGATCCGAATCAAACAAACGGACCGAGACCACCTCTTCAGGTCGGTCTCGGGCCGATTGCAAACGGATTCTGGTGCGGATCGCTTATGGTCTGAATACAAACGGCCTCGATCCGAAACAAACACGAAAAACATGCGCTTTTTTGGACTTGACGAGCCACCGTCACAACGCACAGACAAGAGAAGGGCTGTCCTACAGCCAGGGACAGAGCCGCTCATGGGTTTTGTCTTTGTGAATGTTGCATCTGCCAGATTATCACACTACTGAAGATGTGTATTCTAAGCATATTTACCACTTACGCTGTTTATTCTGTTGTCTACATTTGTCTGAAAACATAAAGATATTTTCTCGGGTTTGTATCTAATAAAGCACTTTCATTATTTCATTCATAACCCTGCGTGTTTGCACAATAACAGCAAAACAGTAACGCTTCTTACCGTGATGGAGCAGAGACGAGGATCCTTCCAAACCAGACTACCAAAGCGCCTCCGGGTCCTGACTCGCTTAGTCCGTTTAAATCCATATGTCCAGACAAATAAGAAAGCACAGACAGGCTACTATTCCATCGTGAGCACTGCTGCGCCCGGCCCCGCTGGTACAACGAGCAGTCCGCTGCATTTGCGCCAAATCGTCCCGAAATACATCCTCCCCGCGAGCGCCAGGTCCATGTTCTGCCGCACACAAACCCAGGCTCCTGCCGCCTCACCTCGGGCTCCGCACAGGGTTAAAATCCACTGAAGTCCGCTGGGCTGGAGTCTGGGTTTGGACTCGTGTCTCGTCCTCCTTCATTTTCGCTTTTCCATACTGACACAGACCAATTCTATGGCAGTTATTATAAGGCCGTTATGATAATGAACGAAAAACGGGTTGCTACTTTACTATAAAGCCTAACTTTTATCCATACGCTTCTTCTGTTTGGCCCCGCCCCCACGTCAGATCTGTCCAATGAGAGCGCTGGTTCCCACATATGTGCGTCTGTTTACGTTGTAAAGTCCACTTGACAGGAGCGCAGTGAGAATACGAAGCGAACCAACTGAAAAAAATTAAGTCCGGATCGGATTCGGATCAAACAAGCGGACTTTTGCACTTTTCAGGTCTGAATACACCCTAGATACAAGAGCCTCCAGGTGCTCGAGACTTAGACGTGTCCAGGTCTGAGGACTTAGACACGTCTGTCAAAGTGAGGAAGGTCACCACTCCAGGAACAGGCTTAACACTGTAATCATTGTATATTACATTGACACAAAAGTCTATACATAAAAAAAAAAAAAACTAACTAGAACAACAGCAAAAATATGGTGATCATATGGTCTATGTCAACATTTCTACGTTTTATTTACTGACAACATGAAGCTTTACTGCAAATCATGTGGATGCAGTGTACACGTTATGTTCTACAAACCAGCTAACCAATGCTTGTTCTCAGTTCTCAGAAGCTAAGCAGGTCTGGGCCTATGTAGTACTTTGATGGGAGACTGATCATTGAGACAACTGGAAAACATGTCCTGTTACAAACCTGATGTGTGTTTTAGTGATGTGTGGTTCAGGTATTATTCCAACCTGTGGGTCACGCATTTTCACACTAGTGATGCATGGGTTGACCTGTGACCCCCAGAGTCCCCAGGTTACCCACGGGTCGGGCTGAGGAATAGCAACTGCAGTGTGGGGCGGGATGATGTGGGTTATTTCAGGTTATATCAATCAGTTGTTGCACACCCAATATTTCACAAATCAATTCTTTGATCTACTACTTAAACTGAAGCAGACTCTGTTCTGTAGATGTACTGTGTAGCAGAATTACATAAGGAAGTGATAAGAGAATCTGCTTCGTCATTGGTCTGTGCCGCTGCTGTTCCATCTGCGTCACTTCAAACAAACATGGAGCAGGACCAACGCGCTCCTGGATCGGTCTGGACCTCATTACTTTGTGTGTTTTATGTAATCTACCTTACAACCTGCCTCTTATGTGCTGATGGTGCAGATTAGCACAATCAGCACGTGGGATAAAGTATGGGATAAATGAATATCTTTTAGTGTCATGAACAGTACAGTGTATAAATCCGGTAGATTATTATTTACTTCTCAGATTCACATTTTTGTTATTGGACAGTTTACTGTATCTCGTGGGTAATGCTTTTAAAGACAAGATAAGACAAGTTTTGTCCCTGTCATTTACAAAGAAAATTCCAGTGTTGCAATGCACGGTTCAAAAACAATAGGGGAATGGAAGCTTGCCATAAAAAACAAGATTTAAAAAACTCAACTCACACCAGGAGTAAAAATGTAAGGTTACAAACACGTGTATGTAGTAGATGAAAGTGTATTACACAAACAGAAATAAATAACAGCTAATTACTAATATAGGAATGTTTATCAAGTGTGAGTTCCTCAAACATCCTTGAGTGCACCATAGTAACTCCCTTTGTTAGCAAGTCAGAGGTGAGAAAAATCAGTTACCAAAATGTAGTTTTGTAAATCCTCTGATCAAACTGTTTTAACAAAAGATATTTTTCTAAACCCAACTGTGACACAGCTGTTTACTGTTCCAGACACTCTCAGGTAACGAGATAATCTGTCCCATTCACTTCATCTGTCACTTGTCATAATATTACGTCTGATTCTGATCGTCTCTTTTCTCTCTCACGCATCGGTCCGTGTCTCCTTTTGAACTCGTGAGATCATTTCAAACTTCCATCTCTGCCTCTGTCTCTCCGGGTGGGCTCGGCTTCGTGTTTCACAGAACAGGCTGACAGGAAGCATCTGCCGGGAAAATCCTTTATTAAATATAAAAGGCTCTTAGTAGATTTCTGGTTCAGATATACCCACACAGGCCTCAAGTCCAAGCATTGATTTTGACTTAAGATCGCTTATCTGAAAGGAACGCTGCGAGCCAGGTAGAACATCTTTACTGTACATGTGCGTCTCGTTTGGAGGGGCTTAGAGAATAAAGAGGTCACGCTTCACAAAGTCATTCGCTTTACTGTGACATGACTTGAGGTTAATGTAGTCTGCCAGAGAAAACACTCACTTCCTTTTACAATTATGTTGGGAAAAAAAATAAAAATCAGGTGTAATCTTCTAAACATGTTACAATAATGTTTAGCCATCATTACATTCAACATAATACTTTTTGGCCCACCAGTGAAAAAAAAGTTTAGGCAACCCTGATCTAAAGAGTTACCCTAAAATTATTAAATTGTGTCATGGAAAAAAAAAAAGGAAAAAAAAAAGTAATTAAAAATCATGATTTCAAAAAGAAAAAAAAAAATGTATTTAAAATTTAATGTTTTTTTGTTTTGTTTTTTTGAAGCGTTCATAGCTGTGTTGATACGTGAAGTATACTTTGGATTTTTTTTTCTTGCATGTGTACATGTACACTTTGAATTTTTGCCTTTTTATTTTTTTCTTAAGGCTTTATGCTGATGTGATGGGCTGTGTGTGCGAAGCTTTATTTTTTTATCTTTATTTATTTTATTTTAGCCTTGTCTGTTTTTATTTATTTATTTTTTAATATTCTATTGGTATTTCCTTTATTTTTTAAAAATTGTTTGTATATATTTTTGATTTGTTTGTTTTTGTTTTGTTGTGTCTGTCAATGTTTTTGTTTCTGGAAAAAAAAAAAAAAACTAACACATTGGAATGGGAAATCTGGGAAAAAACTATGATTGCTATTTATTTTTTCTCATGTTGATTGAGCTCAATTTTCGATTCAATTTTGTTTAACCTTTTCAAAACCAAATGAAAAATGCTGTTTATGAACATAAACAAAACAAACACTTTTAGTATGGCCCATTTGGTTTTTTGAAACTGTATATCAAAAAACCAAATGGGCCATACTATGCGTAGGTTTCCTCCGGGTACTCCGGTTTCCTCCTACAACTAAAAACATGTCCAATGTGCCCCCCTCTCCTCTCCCCAGGACTAGAACCTGGTGCAATCATCTCTGCCATTGTGCTTAATGTAATTGTACATTGTCCTTAATACACATTACCTTACCTTACCTTAATTTTCAATTCTCAAAGTTTGACTTTTGAGTTAAACTTTACCCTTCTACTGACAAAAGATTGTTTTTCGATTCAAATTCCACCACCAAATAATTGACGATTTGGTTGGATTCAATCTTGATTTTTTGATTGAAGGCCCAGCCCTATCTAACACGATAGAAAACAGGACCGTATGTGCTCTCTTAAAGTGTTAATATCAACACTTGCAATTTTACTGTGAAGCTAAATAGTCAAGATCTACACATAAATAGAGCATAAATGTCATTAAGTAAAGGTTAAAATGAATGAAACATCAAGCAATTTTAACTTGTCCTGAAAATCATTATTTTTGCAGTGTGGCAGAACAAAGATTGTGAACTACTGAGTCCAACTTGTTTTGTCCATATTTGAGTCATTACTATGTGCATGAAAAACACTGAGTAAATATAAAGACTTGTACGCTCGCTCTTTGCAGGAAGCCTGTTCTGTGCCCGCTGTGTGCCGTTTCTTTAACTCTACAACAGCAGGAGAAAGAGCACAACCCCACGAACTCCAATTCAAATACATTCAAACAAGGCCATATAAAAGAGCACAGCGTTTAGAGCCTCGAGTGTGGTAAACAGGTGTTATTCTCAGCACGCCGGACAAAGGCATTTCTGCGCTGACATTTTTCCCTCTTTGCTCCTGTTTGAGCAGTGGAATGATTGAGCCCGCACAAAGGTCAGTCTTTTATCACAAAGCTGTTTTTGTGTTGGAAATGGCTGCGCGGCGAAATGTCCACTTTTGAAGCTGGAATGTGAAAATGTGGGAACAAAAGAGAGATGAGGACTTACGCACTGATAATGCAGAAAAACAGAATGTATTTGGGTTTGTTGAAGGAGGAAGACCAAAACAGGACCATGATATTTTAAAATGACCAAGTGTGTAGCTTTATCAACACGTGTTCACTTCCGTATCTGTTTTGAATTTGCTGTTAGTGCTTTTGTGTATTTGTGCATTAGCTGTTGCTTTAATTGCTTTTGTTTTTGCTTTCTAACTCTCCTATTTTCAGGAGCTTTGAACATTTTTGGTGCTGTGGCATGGGACTACATGATAATTTTCCTTTATGGCTAAATCTGGCATGGGATGTTTTTATTAACTTTTGTATCAACACAGTCTTACCTAAATGCATATCTGTTAATAGTGTATCATGAGTGTCTATTATAAAAACATATCTATTTGACACTAGGTAATGTTTATTAAGGACAATGTACAGTTATATTAAGCACAAAAGCAGAGATGCTTGTACCAGATTCTGGCTTTTACAGCTAAATTCCATCTGGGGAGAAGAGAGAGGAGGCACATTGGACATGTTTTTAGTTGTACCCTGAAAAAACCTACACAGACATGGGAAGACTATGTAAACTCCACATAGAAAGGCCCTGGGCGGCCCAGGAGTCGAACCTAGGACCCGAGAGATGCTATTTTTTTGTGTCTTAGGTGTTTTGGTTGAAGCCATTTGGAGACATTTTCTTCGGGTTCAACAGCCAAGTTTCAGTCTGAAGTTACACAAATTTGTAAGTCTAGGTCTAGTGTTCTAGTAGATCAAATTCTTAAAAAAAAAAAAAAAACAGATCTTCACCTTCACCATGGAAATGAACTAAGGAAGCAACATGCATCATGTAGAAATGTTCCTAATTTTCATGGTAGCTACACATCAGTGATTCTGGACCTGATCTCAAAATTGGGCCACAAGCACCTCCTTGAGGGTGACATAATCAGTAAAATACAATACATGTAATATGATTGGGCCTCAAGTAACTTCTGCAAATAAATATTTGGGCCTCGAGGTCAAAGGGGGCAAGAACCCCTGGTACATAACATACGCTTTCGAGACATTCATACGTGGCATTCCATGAGTCAAATAATATGTACCGTCTCAGTTTGAATAAAATGAATGGATGAATGAATGAACAAATGAATGAATTACCAGACAGTGCAATTCTTGATTTGCATTTACTTCCAATTTGCAGTATGCAAAATGAAACATATTTGAATCTTACAATGTAATGAGAAAAAAAAAAAGCCAAATATACCAATTATATAGTAAGAGCACCGTTCAAATGTAATGATAAGTGTAGATTACTATTTGCTGGCACAACAGATCAAATAAATACATACTTGCGTAAACACAATACTGTCCTTTGGCTTCAAAAATACTACATTTTACTTTACTCTACAGTGTGTGCTTTGGGTCGTGAATGCCTACTGTTGTTTTTTTCATGGGTCACGACTGAAAAAAAAGTTTAGGACCACTGCTATACCACCAAATACAACCAAAGAAAAATATGTATTTCTCTAGGTCTTGATAGGTCTGAACCATGTCTAAAATAGGACTAATCTAAACTATGCCTAAAAGAATATTATATAAAAAAAAAAATACATTTGCTTTACTAGTTCTAAATAAAGACAAATCCACCATGTACCGTTATACACGTGCAACAGTTTGAGAACCAGAACCAACCTTTTCCAACAAAGCCATTGCTCTCATACTATATGCAGTGAAATATACATAATTTTCATCTCTCTCTGTTCTAAATAAGCCTAAAAGCTGCTGTTGATGTGACCTGTGAGTGGATGTATAGGAGCCTCAGAAGCATTAGGTCTATCTACAGCGGCCCCTCTTTATCAAATGGCTTTAGAGTCACAAATGTTCCTCTGTCAGTCGTTCAGAAGCCATTATCCTGCTCCATTATGAGGCGCGCACTTCCAGGGATGGCATTTACTCCGCCTTTTCTACGCTTTTCCCAGCACATCCGAGTCGGAGCCGCACACCTACATTATTGACGTGGGTCAGAAATCACATGAAATTCAAACCGTGGAGCTGTGGAAAATGGGAGCGCAGTTTGGAATTCAAAGCAGGAGATGCAGAATATATTATAGCTCCAGTACAAACTCAGGGTTGCTCTGTAACTCATTTATAAGTCGAGTTATTGAAGGACCTTGGCTGTAATTTTAATTCACTATTGGGTCTTGTTGCTGGTGAGTATTTTATTTAAAGGGTCAAAGCACGCTTGGGTGTATGGACTATGGTTTAGTCTTGGAAAGAAAATAGTAAAACTGACACCAAATCATCAGGGAGACTTTCTGTGTTTACGTCTGATATAATTCTAATGCTGCATTCAAACCGGACAGTGTTTTAACATCCAAGGTGTAGGTTTGCAAGTTAAGTCAATCTAAATGTGCTTTTTGAGGTGTCCAGCGAATTTGTGTTATGAATTTGCGTCCAGCGTAGCGAGTTATGTGCGTTCACACAGCGGATGCAGAGTTTTCCAAGGTGGATTCTTAAACTGGCCTCTGACGCTTTGGCTGCCTCATCGGGAATCAGTGCCCAACCCGATCTCACAGGAAAGCGCATAGAAGGATGCGCACCTGGTGCAGAAAGAGCTGCCACTCATAGACACAAACAGTGGAAACAACTACAATATTTTCTCCCTGTGCAAAAACAAAAGTTATGCTGCTAAATCAACATTTGTGAATGAAATTCGACCCTACAACCTTTAAAAGTTACATTCAGGTGAGTGAAAAAGAGGCGAGAAAAACAATGTCTCAAGCTTGAAGAGACAGACAGCAGTCAGACCGGTTCAGACCTGATCAAAACAGCTGCTCTCGTCCTGTTTTGCTGTTTTAATCAAAGAAGTTTCCCCAGCCAACCTAATGGACAGAAGCTCTTTCTGCATGGAGCATGTGCAACGGAAAGTGACGTTGACGATAATCACTCTATGTATACCACGACAGAACAGAACATGCCAAAAGCGCCTTTTTTGTGTAAATATGAAACCTCTGACCATTTTCTCTCATAACGCCTTCGACACACGGTTAATATTTACGTTTTCATTTTGGTTGCTGTTATGGTATTGGTATTACAAACAACAAAGTTATACTGAAGAGGACCATCCAAATACAGCCACAAAAACACTCTCCAGTCTGAACGCAGCAGAAGCTATGACACTCCTGAAGTATTATACTATATTTGGGACATTTGAAATCACATTGGAACTCACGGCCCACATTTATGCTGGTCCTTTACCCTTTGGAGAGCTGCAGTTATCCACTGTACACCAGTTTGAGAACCACTGTGCCATGGCAAGTCGATGTAAAAGTGTATTTTCATCAAATTCTATGCAAAAGGTAACCACACAAACCAGTTTAAGGATGTAATATGTGCTACAAAAACATCCATTCCAATCTTTTATCCCGCCTTCTTTTATAAAAGCATCATGTTCATGTACCCCGGGTTGAAAAACAGCGTCTGTGTTCTACTTACAGCAACATTATTTCCATGGTCCAATTCTCAAATCAACATTAAAGAGCCCGACAAGTTTTCCTTTCCAAAATGTCTATAAACCATGAAAGCTCCCCATGTGCTTTTGAACACGATTCAGCCCAGTCCTTTTTGATCTACACCATGTTTCGCCAGTTCCCTTTTCTGACCGGCGGTGGAACACGACAGCGAGACTAAATAAAAGTCTCCCGAGGTGTAATCTTTTTAGGACGCTCCCGTTTTGAAAGGTCTGAAGGTTCCTCGGAGCCAGGCCGGTGTAATCTGGTTATGACCGTGCACGAGAGCGGATTTCACACGCACCTCTGTTCGTCGCCTTTTCATTGATCGGAGAATGTTTGTTCTGTTGTTGGTCTTCTCGATCGTTTTTCAGGTCAAATGCTGCCAATAAAAATGTTCCTATATTAATGAAGGTATATGTTTTTTTAGTCCATTGGCTGTATTTATTATCTGAATATGGCTGGAAGAGAGGAGGCAGCATTTACTATAGGAGAGGTTTGTGGTGTATTATATTAGGGATTCAATGACATAAAATAGGCATACCAATTCAATATTGATCTGATTCCATTGATTATTTCTGCTAAAGATTTTACAGGAGTTGATTTAGTATCTTGTTTGTTTAGTACCCATTTTCACCTTATATGTTTTCAATATTTTCATTAAAGTAAGGCTAAAAAAAATAATTTCCAAATGTAGATTTTTTTTGGTGGAGAGTCTGCAGTCACTTTTTCTCTTTCCATGAAGATTATATTTAGTTACACAGTATGCCTTTAAACATAAATATCTCCCAGCAGCATGTGGCACTACCCAATCATGGAATGCACACTATAACATGTTATTTAGTGAAACATACGGACAATATAGCCCTTTTTATGTATTATACACTCTCTCTATTTGATGCTTTTCTATAGCGTCTTACAGGCATGTTTCGGTTGAAATATAAAGTCAGAGGCAGAGGTGCATATGCTCACTGTAATAACACATAGGATAATTCAAATTCAAATTGAACTAAAATCTAGATATACCCTAAATGGCCTGGTGCAAGGAAACTAGCAGTGGGACAAAGTCATTGTTTTGCAAGTCTCAAGTAAATCTCAAGACTGACCTTAAATTTTTGACGTAGTTTGGTCTTTGTGTAGTAGAAGTCTTCAAAGTAGTCATCTGGACAGTGTTTCCGAAGATCAAGACGTTTCGCCTCTCATCTGAAAGTCATTTTCAATCTGATTGAAAATGATTTTCGGATGAGAGTCGAAACGTCTTGATCTTCGGAAACACTGTCCAGATGACTACTTTGAAGACCTCTACTATGGATCACTCCTGGATGAATGAGGGACTACACCGTCTTTGGTCTTTGTGGTAAATGTTTATAATAGTCTTGCAGCATTTAATTTGACGTTTATGAAGAACTTGACAGCTAAAAGTTGAAAATTACAGGAAGTAGTTCCAGTTCTAAAGCAAAATCCCTTCACATGTGTCGTCAAAAAAGCGCCAAAATGCAAAGATTTACACATAACTGACAGTTTCCTAGAGTTTAAGCAAACATTGAACACAATTGAAGTGTTATAATAATGTGCCACATTGTTTAGTGAAATCTTGATCATAATCTTGTTTTCTAGTCTAACCTGCCATATGAACTTTAAGTCATACTTTAAGAGAGACAAATCCAAGTCATGTCCTGAGTCAGTGCCCCACAAGTCAATTCCAAGTGATTGACTTTTAGTTTCAAGTCTTTTCAAGTTTTTTCTTTTTTTTTATCAACTTATTGAACACAGCTTACCTTTTTTTTTTCTTTTTGCAATTTCCTTGTTTTTTTTTTTTTAAATATAAATTAAAAGCTCTGGTCACAAAAACGAAAGTAAGGAGGTGCATCAAGTCGCCTCAAGTCACTGATCTTTAAGTACAAGTCCATTTTATCAAGTTCGACTCGAGTCTAAGTCACTCCAGGCAAAACAAAGACATCACAATAGATTCAGGCTGTGTTCTCTAACAGAGAAATCAGTCGCTACCAGAAAAAAATTATAGCGGGACTTTGAAACTAAAATAACAATAAAAATTTTTTTAAACCCTCACCTTATGCTTTATGACCCATCAGATGAACCTTGACCTCCATTTGAATCATCTTCTACACACATTCTGTCTTTTTACGGTTAGTTTTACGATCCATTCAATTTAGTGCTCGACTTGAACGACATGAAAGACACATCGTAGCACAAACCTATCGAGACACACTCACAGATTCTGTCAAGAGGAATTACTTTAACTCCAAAACAAACTGCCACGCACCGCTGAGCCATCCCACAAACTCCTGTACTCCAGTTGACCCCTGCAGCCTCTCGATTCCTCCGGCAGTCTATCGCGTTTTACCGTCTCCATCGTTCTCATATCAGTCAAAGAAATCGAAAGCGGGTTGACACAGAGGTGCAATAAGAGGCGAGTGTCCCGTGAGTGTAGTCCAGGGAACGCGTCTCATCCCGGGGCAACGAGACCGAGGCTGCAAACCATTACCACCAAACTCCCAGTGTGGCCCTTCCAGGAATAGCAGATGTGGAAGCTGGAGGTTATAGAAAGAAATCATGTCTGCGCTGATAAGTCTGGGGCATATACCAACACATGCGGTGCAATCTCACTTCTAAAAATAACCCGTGCTTCTCTTGAGATGCTAAATCTAGAGTTTCGTGTACTTTATTTTGGCACAACTCAGATCAAAGAGGAATATACATGTACATCAAAACATATATATTTAATCTACCACATTAAACCTCACAATGAAATGTCAAAGAAACTATTACTACCATGGAAATTTGGTGTCTAATACCAAACACAAGCTAAAAACAATGTAAAACTTGCACTGTCTTTATATGAGTGTAATAAGAGGATTTGTAAACAGTGTTTACATGTGTGAGGCAGTTTTGTAGCAGTGCATGAAGTAGTTGTATTCTTTTGTACGTAAATATGTATTTTATTGGCATGTACGCCATTTTTAACAACAGCCTGTCCAGGGACTCCAGGTGGAAATTAGCAACTTTGCTGTAACCTGGCACAAGCATCTTGCCTCTTTTGTACAGGATAATGTTTTCTGTGCACTGTCCCTTATAAATAAAGAAATATACTAAACTAATGTATGAAACCAAACAAAAGTGGTGTGGAACAACCTTACACTTACAACGTGTATTACAATAGTGTCTAAATACATTAAAGAAAAGTTATGCTTCTGAGTGACACAGTGAATAGTGCATACCCAACTGTGTGAATCAAAACCATTTTGGTTAAGTCAATAGATCATGTCCTAAATAACTCCAATTTCTTAGCTGATTGATCCCATGAAAATATTAAATTAATTGGATAGGGCACTGCTTGTAGCTGTTGCAAATCAACCTCCTGTGGCCAGTCAACACAGTATCACTAGAGGGCGTACATTTACCACAACACAAAACAGTGTATTTTGAGCACGAGTTCACAGCTGTTTTTAGTACTTATGTTACGCCGTCCATTTAGCACGATATGAAAAGAGTAAAAATGATACGACCTTTCACAGAGTGAAAATGACAAGAGTTTTGGTTGCAGCCATGTGGGGACGTTTTCCTTAAGTGAAACGGGTAAGTTTAGGCTTCAAGTTACTAAAACGGGTAAGTTTAGGTCTGGAACTTGGGGCAGGTTAAGATTACAACCAGGATTTCATTAATATTCATAAATAATGACTGTGACACGTACCATAGTTATGCAAAACAGCTGTGAACTCGTGTTTACATATAGTGTAATGTCGTGGTAAATGTACGCTTTCTTGTGAGATCAGGCATTGCGGGCGTAACTGGATAACAGAAAGAGACGCCACTGATTGACACAAGCTGTAACAGAAACACTCGCCCGTGCTGTTGTCAGCTAACTACAAGATTTTATCACTGTGCGGAAACAAAAGTTAAGCTGCTAATTCAACATTTGTGAATGAAATTTGTCTTCACTCAAACACGTTACAGTCAGGTGAGTGAAAAAAACGCAGAGAAAAACTGGCTCAAGCTTCAGGAGTCCATCAGACCGATTCATACCAAACAACTATAGCTCTCGACCCGTTTTGTTGTTTTTATCAAAGAAGTTTCCCCAGCCAACTAGACAGACAGCGTATCAATCTGCAGATGACACACTGATAATTCTTATACTGCTCTTTACATGATTAAGACAATTATCCATATTCACACACTGTTTCACCAGGTATTCCAGTGGTCTCCCATTCAAACACTAACCAGGCCCTGTCCTGCTTAGCTTCTAATGAGCTCCGGTTTTAACAAATAGCTAGGTATACGTAAAATGTTCCAACTCAATCAGATGAAATGGTCTGATTTTTCTTTTTACTTACAATATGTAGAAAATCACACTTATGCACAAGAAGGTCTGGAGAGCTATTTAGCGCGTACAATAAAGTTCACAAAGCACGTATAATGGATCTACAATACTCAAATATCTCAAAAGGCTTTGTGCCTCTGTGTGAAAAGAATTGCGCAACTCCTGACATCATCTATAGAAATGAAAGCAGAAGGTTCTCCGCGGCACATCCAGAGTTCAGCGCGTTGTTTGCAGCGGTGATTACGAAACAAAAGACACAATGCACAAAACCCACAGCTGCAATCATGTGAAGTGTGTACATGTGCTCAGAAATAATCACCAGCCATTCACATACAGCCTACGTCCAGATGTAAGTGAGTAACTAATCAGTGATAATAATATAACGTTTTATTGAAATAGTGCGTTTCAAGGACATGTATGTGCTGTTGTTCAAGCGCACTTAGTCTGAGTGTTATATTATGTAGGAAAATTACATTGTACTGACGCTGAGGTGACTGTTTCTTACAAAATGCATAAAGCTCCTGCGGCTGACCTCACACGGTGACAATTTCATTCAGAGTTCAAATGTGGTGGACAGAATGATCAAACTAAGAAGTTCTACAGAATATGCATTATGTTGTGGGCTGTACACATTATCAAAGACAGAAGAAAGCCAGGTTATTTACGATGGCTGACAGATGCCCATTTTGACAAAAAAAAAAAGTGGATTTGTGCAGGTAAAGTAAATTCAATCCTGTTTATTAATTAAACTGCAGTTGCATTAATATGTATTTTAATCTAGTTAATAGCTGTGTTTAAACAGTTCAAAATCTTAGTTTCAATTGTGTAATGGTGACAAGTAGAGAAAGAAGTGTGAGAAGGAAATGAGAGCAACTGGCCTATGTGGAAAATGGTCTATTTAGGTATGTAGTGTTTTTCTACCTTTCCAGGAACTCAAAGTGCCTTACAATCTAGTATACTTACCCAGTGTATGCAGACACTGAGGCAATGGGTTAAGCATCACCAAAAGCACCCAAATTAACAATTTACAACATTTTCTTTAAACAATCACTTAACACAATGTTACAAAATCTTGTCATTTGTCAAATAATAACATCAATGTTATTTTGTGGGTTTTGACCCACATAGATACAGTCGGTAACGCATCCTATTTGGGGGCGTGGCCTGCTGAGGGAGAAAGCGTCTCATGCTTTACCATGTAGCCTATAGGAAGCTAAACTGTTTACCTCTTTTAAAACGTTTTCTGGCGAATTAAGTGTATTTTTAGCACAACTAACTCAACTTTAGTTACAACCGGGTTTAAATGGAGGTTGTTGATGTGGCATTATGTTAGAAAAGTAAACAGAATGTTAACAAAAAGATGCTAAAAGACGCCCATTTAGCTCGCAGCTACCGTTAGCATTGTTAGATTTAGTTACATACTTGGAACGTTGAATCACTTATCTCCATGTCTATGTGTCTGTATTTGACACAACATACAGTATTTCCTCAAGTCCACATTTGCTGTTGTAGTTGTTGAGCAGTGACTGATAAAGCTGTTGTTTTGATTCACTCCCCATGTTAAGTTTCCCCTGCAGAAGGTCCATTAGTGGGCGTGGCCTTTGATGCTGACTGTATTAATTTACAAGTCGTTTGCTAGGTAACAGAAATATAAGTCATATTTGCTGGACAAGATACAACTACAAACTTCATCAAAACAGCCAACCTGGGTGAAAACAAGCAAAATGTTTGATGAAAACTTAAATGGTCACTGTGTTTTACTGGGAAAAAAAAGCACATGTGTATGTTTAGGTGAGTTTTTAATAAATTATGCAAAGTGGCAGAGCTTGTTCCAGATTCTGAGCCAGTTTCCATCTGATAGTTGTGAAGTGCAGGCAGAGACGTAACAGGACTGTTAAAAAACTAGAGCACTGGAAGAAACCTACACAGACACGAGGAGAGCATGCACTCCACATGAGAAAAGCCCGAACCTTCTTGCTATGAGGCCAGATCTCTTACCATTGCACCACGTGTCACCCTCTCTCTACTAAAAAACAAAAAAAAACTGCTCAATTAACCAAAATAAAAATAACTGTTCGCTGCAGCTCTAAACCAAAAATCAACAGCTAAATTAGCTGCAAGTCCTTTTCTTTGTTCTCTGAAAAGGATGCATTGGTCACATAACGGTGCAAAATTTACTACTTTCCTCCTGGTTAAAAGGCATGTTCTCCGTTGAGCCGCGTTCTCCTCCTGACCCCATATTTGGGGTCAGATTTAGCCGGAGATGTGGCCGCTGCCTGCACCGTGGGTAAATAAGAAGCTAAATTACAGGCGTGGTGAAGGAATCAGAACAATACCTGAATGGGAGCTGTGTATGTATGTATGCTGGAAGTCATTTTACAGAAGGTATTGTAGCTCAGGTTTGGCCTTGACTTGAAACAAAAGCCGCTGTTCTTATTATAACAAATATCCCCACCAACGCTGTTCATTTGAGAAAAGACCTATAGACTGTACAAGGCTTTCATCATGGGGATCTACTGGAGCTGCTTATTCAAAAACAACAAGACAAGGACAGTATAGATAAAGCCAGGGCTGGTTTTGTGGAGGAAATATTGCGACTAATAATAGAACTGTCCCAGAGTGAGCGGGTCGTTAACGATGGATTTAGACATAATTATTTTAAATGTTAGAAATGGAGCTGTTAAATAAATAAAGAGACAGAAGAAATGAGTGTTAGGGAGGAAGAAAAGAATTAATAAAGGAAAGGAGAAAGAAGGAAGGATGGAAGGAAAGAAAGAAAATGCAGGAAAAAGAGGGAAAGGGTGATGGGAAGAAAAAAGGAAAACATATAGGTGTCGAGAAAATGAAGGAAAGATAAAGGGAGAGGAGTAAGTGAAGAAGGAAGAAAAGAAGAAATGCTGGAAGGAGGGATGAAGGAAGGAAGAAACAAGGAAAGGCAAGGAAAAGAACGTAAGAGTGAAGGAAAGAGGGAAAGAAGGAAGGAAGAAAAAGGTGGGATGCAAAAAAAAGGATGTACAAAGGAAAACTAAGGAGTTTGTCAAGAAAGAATAAAGAAGAGAAGTATATGAAAAGTAAGGAAAGGAAGAAAATAAGGAGGGATAAAGAAAGGAAGAAACAAAGAAAGAAACAGAAGGAAAGAAGAAAAGAAGGAAGAAAAAAGAAACAAGGAAAAGAAGGAAAGTAAAAAAGGTAAGTAGGGATAAAGAAAGGAAGAAACAAGAGAGTGAAAGAAAGAAAGAAAAACAGAAAGAAAGAAGTGAAGAAGGACTGAGGGAAAAGGGCTAAAGGAAGAAAGCAAGAAACGGAAGAAAAAAGGAAGGAAGAGGAAGAGGAAGGAAATGAAGGATAAAGAAGAAGGAAAGGAGAAAAGACATTAAGTATGTAAGGATAAAGGAAGAAAGAACAAAGAAAGAGAAGAAATAAAACAAAAACTGAGTCAAGAGGGAAAAGGGTAGAATGTAAAGAAACGTGAAGAGAAGAAAATGGGAGGGAAGGGAGGTAAAGAAAGAATGAAGGAGAGAAAGAAGGAAGGAACATTACATTCTATTTAACAGACAAACAGTAATGCAACAACTTAGAAAACTTGCCAATATCCAAGGTGAACTGTGCCCAACTTTTGCTGGCACAGACAGACAAAACAAAAAAAAGGACATTTACGGTTCACGAAAGCCTTAAAAACCCAATCAAAATGAGTTAGAGAAACAATTAAAGCAGAGCACAATTAGATTTAATCCATGACTGATTTTGAATGGGACTTCTTAACACTTATTATAATAGTTATTTAAGGGAAATAAATGGAGGAGGTCTATAAAAAATATTACATTTTAGTTAAAAGCCCAGTGGAGCCGAGCAATCAAAGGTAATCACCACTTTCACCTTTTATACAACCTTCTGTGTCCTTTTCATTTCCACTTTTCTAAAACTCTTGGTAATTTAATAATGTTTGTATAGAAAATGGTCAGACGTTTTGGATTTTGTCTGCACCTTGACTTTGGTGATTTGTTGAGGCTCTGACAAGTCAACAAAGGCAATTACATCCGTGAGGCATTTTAGCTGTTTTTTTTTAATTGAAATTGCCATCATTACTGAAGATTTCTGTACTGACGAGTCGAATAGCTTTGATAATTTGACAGCCTCATTCACACTCTTGTAATGATTTGTACTTCTGTGTATCTGCTTCGTTTGTCACAGACTTTGAGAAGAAATCAACTAAAGGCTTTGGTAGAGTAAATATTAGTTGTTTTTTCAGCGATGAAGAGACAGAATTCCTCTACAGATCAGAATGAATTTTCAAGTAACAATCTTCACGGGAGAATTTACAAAACCCATAATTTGAATTTTTGTTGTTGTTACTACAATCAACAAAACAATCTGGTTTATTGATTGTAATCTTGATTTGTTTTGGTCTAAATAGGAATGATAATGTCTAACATTTGTGCAGAAACCAGGATTAAAACATTGTACTATGAAATTGAAGACATGTTATCTTAAAAATTGCACTCTGTTACTTTTCCAGTTAGCTGTCTGATCTGTTATTGTTTCTCTAAAATGTTCCACGGAAAGACATAAAAGCATGTTCACTTTGTCATAACATCATTTGTTTTTTTCAAAGCTCATGCATGCACAGAAAAGTCATGTTTTCATCTTCCACCTATCCTGCACACTTGTCTATATTTTTGTGTGATTTCCCAAAAAATAGATTCTAAAAAAACAAAACAAAAAAAAACATAGGGTTCAAATAGACTTTGTTTATATTTCTTTTATTTTAGATAAAAGTTGTGTTTTGCAACAGACAAATGTAAATTACTTATCTGCATAATGGGTAGTTACTAAACAAATGGAAATAAATATTAGCTCTCCTCAAATATTACCTTGCATTGTTGAAGCAAGCCAGCTTGCCTCCTTAACCATAGAGATAGATCTTACTGCTTGTTCCCATTAGGGGTTGCGAGTGACTGGAGCCTATCCCAGTAACTTCGGGCCTAAGGTAGGGAACAAACTGGACAGTGGCCAACTCGTCGGAGGGTTAGACAGGGGAAATTTACAGTGATGCAAAACTACCTAAACATGCATGTTTTTGGAGGTCGGAGGAAACCGGAGGACCTGGAGAAAACTCATAGTAACACGGGAAGAACAAACTCCACCCAGAGAGATAGCGAGATGTTGATATGGTCCGACCCAGGAGTCGAACCCACAATCTTCTTATTGAGAAGCCAGAGCTCTAACCACTCTGCTATCGTGCAATATAGAGAAATAGATATTTAATGCTATAACGTGGAGACATCACAAAGTTGCACATGTATCTTAAAAAGTTTTTTTTTTTTTTTTTTTTTTTACGTTTCAGCTCAAATTAGTTTCACTCCAGGTAGTAGAAAGTCTTCAAAGTTGTCATCTGGACCATGTTTCCGGAGATCAAGACGTTTTGACTCTCATCCAAAGTCATTTTCAATCTGATGGAAGTGATCTGACACTGGCTGTATTATACTAAGTTAAGCCCTCCCCATGAGGAGGGGCTAAACTCTAACAAGCCTGTTCCTAAAACCTATTCCTGTGGATGAACTGCTAACATCAAATCATAATGAAATAATTTATATTGATGTGTGTAAAAGATAATGTCAAAGCAACTCAAGATATGAGCTGTATAAAAAGTTCAAATAAAAATCCAAACTGCCTCATATCTGTGTGATAATATTAACCATGTGGCAAAGAATATATGACAATTGGGAACTAGTTAGAAGATTTAGAAACCCACTTTTTAAATTGCACTCTAGACTACAAGCTTTAAAAATATTAAAATGTTAAAACTCCTTCTCAACAGTCAATCTTGTCTTAATATATGCTCCATGCTGTATATGTGCCAGCAGTTATAAGACGCCTAGAGAATCAATAGCACTGAAATGCTATGACAATTTCTATATCATTCCTTCGCGTTGAAAATTGCTCCGACAGTGTGAGAAAATCTAAATCTCCAGCTAACAAGATTGATCACGCTAATAGATCTTCCTTGTGGCGGCGCACGGACATCCCAGGCCGGTTCTTTATCACTCACATCAATGGTAAATGCCAGCGCAAGACTGTGAATTTAGTTGTGCTGAAAACGGCCTCTAGCTGCTGCAGTTTTGACAGGAATCCAAAAAAAAAAAAAAAACATATGTATTACAACGTCTGCTGATCAAGGCGAGATGCGAGCTTTGATGAATGGAGGAAAGTGCAGCGGGAGAAAGCAACGCCACTGTGTCATCATGAGGCTGAATTATATTTGGTTTTGAAGAATAGGTTTAATCTAGAGCCTGCGTAATGGGGCACAGTCATGCGTGGGACAAGTGGGAACGATGCAGCCGCGGCGGCCATTTGCTTTTGTCGCGTCTAATGAAAATTTGCTGAGGGATTTTTAACAACATTCCAGCAAACACAGAGTCTAAATGAGAACTGTGAACTTTGGGTGTGGAATGTAGCTTTTCCGGTGGTTCTAGGTTGATTTTCTAAAGCTATTCCAAGTTATTTAACATTATAACTATGCAGGACTTCCTCTGAAAGTCATCTGAAAAAAATAAACACTGTGGTAACTATTTGAATCTGATTGGTCAAGGCACTACAACATGGAGGAAATTGTTTTTGCTAAATCTAATTGAGAGAAAAACACATGTTTCCTGTGAACAAATGTACAAATTTACTCTGCATGCACATTGTACAAAAGTCATATTAGTCCTTAATTCTCCTGACATACATCATTATGAGCACGACTTCACGCCTTCTTTGCGTACTTATGTTACGCCGTAAATAAAGCACGACATGAAAAAGCCCACGAGCTTGGTTGAAGCCATGTGGTGTCATTTTCTTTAGGTGCAACGGGTAAGTTTAGGCATCAAGTTATTAAAATGGGTAAGTTTAAGGCTGGGGCTTGGGGCAGGTTAAGATTAGGATCAGGATTGTGTTAATAAAGAACACATCATTACAGCCACCAAATGAACTGGAACTGTGACATGTGTCATATTTACACAAAAAGCAGTGAAATTGTGCTAATCATACACAATTTACATGTTCTGCAATGTCGTGGTAAATGTACGCTTTCTTGTGAGATCGGGTTAGATAAAGCCAGGTTAATAGACCACCTCATTTTTTTTTTCCTTTAGGTGTCGGTGTGAGATACAGCTGTCATTTTTTTCATCAATTCTTTTCTCCCCTTAACCTATTTACCTATTTTACATTGCAATGACGGAGGCGTGGCCCAAGTAAGAATTCTAGTAAGAAACTGCTTGTCACATTTCTGTTACATATTTTTTTTATTTATTTTTTTTATATATACCATGTGCGGCCGGTGTATTTCTTTCTGCGTTGTGTATGCTGGTTTATGATTGTTGATGCAGAAAAGAACCACAGGACACAGCCGAAAGCTTGGAGGAGGTCTCCATTTAACCTGGATTACATTAAAATTCAAAGTGTGCGGTTATTAGTTGGCCCAAAGAACAAAGAAGAGACAATGACATTGTCAGTGCTTTTCCAGGTTTCTTTGCGTCAATAAATAAAAACATCAGAACAACTGAAAGGTAAGTAGCGTATTCAATAACCAAAAGTTCTGTGTAATAATATTACTGTATATAATGAACCGGTTAAACATGAAGGTAATGTTTATTAAGGACAATGTACAGTTAATTACATTAAGCACAAAGGAGCAGATGCTTGTACTAGATTCTGAGGGGGAAACCTACACAAACACGGGGAGAACATGCAAACTCTACATAGAAAGGCCGCGGGCAGCTCGGGAGTCGAATGTACGGAGTCCCTGAAGGGCATTCAAATTGGAAAACACACACCAAAAAGCAAAAACACAAATGCAAATTAAGGCCACTGTGTAAATGTCCTTATATTAGTGGATGCAACATTTGAACTGGTCTATTTGTCATTACTCGAAGGACTTTCCCTTTTGACTTAGATTAATATACAAACTTTTTTAAGGTTTCAGATAAAAAAAAAAGTGGGAAAAAAAATCTAAATTAAGAAAATCACTTTGAGTATGTTTCATAGACAAAAACCTACACCGCTTGACTGATCAAGGACAGGACCAATGACACCAACAGATTTAGCTTCTGGAAAATCAAATGAGAAAAACACATTTGGTCAAAAAATGGATTTGGCAATTGTGCGTTTGGTGGTTTTATGTTCATCATCAGAGTCAAAGAAATCACATAACCGTCTCTGCCCTTAGACGGATCATTTTACAATCACATTTAAGTGACAGTCCAGTGCGTCTACGGCAGTGATGTGACCTAACCATGAACCACGCGTGAACCTCTGTCTAACCCCCATCACAATGTTTACAGAGTCACATAACGAACTGCACAGAAACGACTCCGGCTTTGGCCTTGTGGAAATAAAAGACAGGCCTTGCCCTTGTTCTCAGATCCATCAAACAGAGCAATAAAGCGACAGGCCATTCTCCAACGGCTCTGTAACCGATTACCATTTACAACCATAACAGAGCAATGTGGCTCCAATGCCTCAGAACACAACCAATACAGCAAAGACCTATAGAACATGGTATGTATTGTATTCTTTCATATGGATTTATCTGAGAATGACCAGGCAGTTAAACAGAATAAAGGCCAGTGACATGCTGACTTTCTATAAACAAATAATATCACACAATTTTTCTATTCCATCTATGAGTTATTTTCACCTTTATCGTCTTAATATGAAGTGGTCATTTGCAAAAAAAATTAAAGGGTTAGTGCCACAAAAATCCATCATTGCTTGTTTTAGCTAAAGAAATGTTTTCAATTTCCAAATAGCTTACTGTAATTAAAATATAATTTTAACCTTCTTTAAAGATGTGGTAATTGATTTTAACACTGTTAAAATCAACTGCCACACTGTTGTATGTAACAGCTATAAGAAAAAGAGGAAACAGCATTTTTCACATTTAGGGTTTAGCTGTGGTTGGCCTCAGTTACATTTAGGGTTTAGCTGTGGTTGGCCTCAGTTACATTTAGGGTTTAGCTGTGGTTAGCCCTAGTTACATTTAGGGTTTGTTGGCCTCAGTTACATTTAGGGTTTAGCTGTGGTTAGCCCTAGTTACATTTAGGGTTTGTTGGCCTCAGTTACATTTAGGGTTTAGCTGTGGTTAGCCTCAGTTACATTTAGGGTTTAGCTGTGGTTAGCCCTAGTTACATTTAGGGTTTAGCTGTGGTTAGCCCTAGTTACATTTAGGGTTTAGCTGTGGTTAGCCTCAGTTACATTTAGGGTTTAGCTGTGGTTAGCCTCAGTTACATTTAGGGTTTAGCTGTGGTTAGCCTCAAGCTTAGATACTGTTGAATTACTGTTGCTATTTAACATCACCAGCAAAATAGACAAGCTAACACGTTAGCTACCTTAACAAAGCTAAACAGGAAGTGACAAAAAAGTGGGCGGTTCTGCATATTGTGAAAAGAAATTTTGAAACATGTTTCTTTTTTTTTTGCAACAAACAAACAAACAAACAAACAAACAACAACAACAAAACAGTGGACCTTACCAATGTTTTACTATTTTCTTTGTAAATTTGGATTTCCTAATCGTATCTTGGAACAAAATAATATGCATGTATTTACTCAGCTTATTTTATTTGAACAATGCATTTGCACCAGTTTATAGAAATTGAAAATTAATACATTTGCAGTACTTAAAGGGGCAATGTGTATATTTTTTGTCAAAAAGCAAACTTGAATAAAGCAGGTTTTTGTCATTTAACTGTCTCTGTTACACTATACATCAAAAAAAAAAAAAAAATAAATGTCTGTGTTCATAGAAAACCCGTTCCTTTTGCTGATTTTTGTAATGTTATGGCATATAATGTACTGATCCTAATTCAGAAAGTTCTCTAGAAAGTGCACTTTTAAAGGTGAATGAGAAGAGAGTTGATGTGTAACACTTATAAGTATTTACAATATTTTACATTCTCTATCTCTAAGTTAGACATTTTTACTGGAAATACAGTATTGTTCATTTTGGTCTGCATCACAAATTACAATTCTCACAATGGAAATGTAGGTAGGCCAACTATATATCTATATTTGCCATGCCTTGTGCCCTTTCTGTTGCCATGGTACCAACTTGATGAGACTATCATAAAATAGGCTTTCATCTGTGATATACTGTAAGTCTAGTCCATGTTTTTATGGCGCATATACTATGTGTTAGCTGATTTGGTTATCTCTTCCCAAGTCATAAAAGCTGCTGTTTTTATTTTATACTTGCCTATTCAGATTGCAAGCAAAACAAATAAAAAAAAAATAAAATAAACTGTGATGCACAGACCGTGTCAATGAGGTCAAAGCTGGACTCCACTCCAGATGCAGTTTTCACGCTCTTGACATCTGTTGCCATTTAAAACCACAGCACACTCCACACAAACTTAAACATGACTCCAACAACCTCTCCGTGGACCGAGAACAGCCCAGCAGCTCCATCAGTATTCCAGGTGGCTCCGGCTTTCCATGAATATTTGAACGCTGCCGGGCTTTTGCCACCAAACACACAGTAAAGACTTGGAGCAGCAGTTCGAGGGGCTCTTTGCATCAAAAAGAATCGACTGCTGGGGCGTTCGCAGGAGAATACAGGGCAGGGTTACACAAAGCAAAGAGGCAAGGTAACAAGGGGTGGTATTAGCATTAAAGATGATACAGCAAGATATTCATCAACTTACGTTTAAAAGGTTGGTTGCATGATATAAAAGGAATGGATAAAAACTGGCACAGGAAGGTGGTTACCGTTAATGGCACCGGTAAAGAATCAAGGTGCTTTTTATTTATTTTTTTCTCCCAGGGCTTAATTTGTAACTCAAACTTTGCCAGAACAAAACGTGTTTTTTAGACCGTGCTCCAGACAAGGTCAAACTTTTATCGGAACGCACACAAAAAGTAAACATAGGGGTTTAGAAAAGCTAAAATATAACTCAACTGTCCATCTTACTCCATTTTAAACCATATAAAATGTACTGTATTTTGTCTATGTTACACAAGTTTTTTACATTTTCATTCTTTCTGACTGAAATCACAGCACTGAATCCAATCCACAAAGTGACAGGATGTGCTGATTCTCACTCTCTTTATCACACGTGACACTTCCGCTGTTGTCTCTGTTTTTAATCCATCCAAAATAACACAAATAACCATAAATTCCACTTGCCACATTAGTCTTATTTTGGAGGAAGTTACAGGAACATGTCTCATCTGGACACAATAAAAACTCCTAAGCACGACTGCCATGCTTCTGATTGGTTAAATTTGCTGTCACCAGGACTTTTAACCAATCACAGTCTGTGACTCCGGCTTGCCCCACAAATTTGTCATTTTACAGTTTCTGTGAATCAGAGACTTGAGAGCAAAGCAGTGTCTCATATCAGAGGAACACAAACAGCTCACGGACTTTGAATGTGTTACCCGATCAGACAAAACTGTCGTTCCCAGATCTCAAAATAAGCCCTGCTGTCTTCGTCTAATAATGCCCCATTTGTTCACCAAGCTCCACTAAGTTTGTCTTTGTGGAGCTTGGCTTTGTGGCTAACTGATGTTAGCATACTGGCACGACTCCTAACAGCTGTGAAAGTGTTCAGATTCTAAAAATGCAAACATGCGGACTGATGTACAAATTGTAAAACAAATTATTGTTTTTTTTTTTTGTATTATTATTATTGGGAAAAGTACCTTTAGGCCATGTTTCTGTAGGCCAGTACAGGGTCAATTGATGAGCAGCGGAGAGTCGTTTACTGTAAGAGTTGACCCTGGAGGAGACGATGATTGGACAAGAGAGAACACAGGCTCTGACGAAATGAATGAATGGTTTTATTTATAGCACATTTACTGGGGCAGCTCAGCGAAGAGTTTCGCCTAAACACCTGGCGCCTCAACCTCTGACAAACACCAAGAGTTACCTAACCTGCATGTTATTGGTTGGTGGGAAAACCAAAGTACCTGGAGGAAACCACCCCTACACGGGAAAGAACATGGAAACTCCACACAGAAAGGAAAATCTGATGGGAAAAGGCAGATATACAAAGAACCGCTCCTCACACTGATCTCTCCAGACTGTCCAAACCGCCTTATTTCCAGTGATGAAAACTTTATCTGTTCATCTGATAGACCTATCAAAGAAAATATAGCATAGTGTCAGCTGTTTCCTGTTTGTGAAGGGAAAACACTCTAAATGTTGTAAATACTATCCATCAGGCATCTGACATAATAGAACATTACATAAAACAAGGGTAAAATACAGAATAGAGCCACAGAGGCTTTGTCGACCGCTTAGTAGAAACACTCTTCATCATTAACATAAGCTCCCCAAACCGCTCTAAAGTGAACTGGTCTGAGAGATCCAGGCTACTTTAGACTACTTAACCCTATTCATGCCATTCCAAAGTCATTGAACTATTCTAAAACTGACACGTTTAATATCAATACCCCACAGTCCACCGGTTTTACGTCTTTTCCGTGATGAATCGGCTGACCAGTTTTCACCCTCATGTTTCCCGTGGCGCTCGTAGGGACAGAGAATCATTGCTGTGGGGAGCAGTTCTTGCAGATGTGAGTAACAAAAGATGGAGGACAATATCGACAGCTGATAAAGATTTACCTGGAGTCAGCCCTGAACTCATTCACTGCTGTGTAATCATCCATCACACGTGAGGCTGCTCCGGGTCTCTGAGGTCGACAGGTTCACGTGAAGCCGACGATCAATTTAGATTCAGATTTAGCTCAATTCTGAATCAGCAATGCTCATCTGGAACTCAGGAATTAGCAGGCAAGAGGAGGTTTGGGAAATATAGGACAGTAGGTCAGTGGTGATGTACAAACTTTTCCACTTTATATTTAGTTTGTATGTGGAGAATAATAGAGCAGTTTAATGTAAAATGCAAGTACAATATCTGCATTTTATGTCACTTAAATTCATTTGAGTTCTTTGTTATTTTCTCTTTCCTGTTTTCTCTTTCCTCTCTCTCTTTTTTCTCTCATCTTTTTCTCTCCACTCTCACATTCCTCTCTTTCTGACACTCTCCCGCTCACTCTCCTCTCCCTCCCCTCTCTCCCTCCTTACTCTTTCTCTCTCTCCAACTCACTCTCCTCTCTCGCTCCCTCTTTGCCTCCCTCCCTCTCTACTTTTTCTCTCTCTCCTTTCTCTCTGGTTCACTCTTATCTTTCTTTTTTTTTTCTCTCTCTCTCCTTACTCTTCCTCTCTCTCCTATTACTCTCCCTCTATCCTCGCTCTTTCTCTCCTCTACCCTCCCTCTCTCCTCTCCCTCCCCCTCCTTCTTTCTCTCTCTCTCTCTCTCTCTCTCTCCTTTATCTCTCTGGCTCACTTCTCTATCTTCTTTCTTCTCATTTCTCTCTCTCTGGCTCACTCTTCTTTCTCTAATTTTTATTTTTTCTTTTCTGTCTCTCTCTCTCTCTTTTATAACTGAAAAGTCTTGAAATTCTTTGACTCACATTATCAAGTTAAATCAACACAAAGATTTACATTAAATTCACTCATTGACCTTTCTACAGCGTAGCATTGGTTTTCCATAATGAATAACTTGATAACATTTGTACAAATGTAAAGCAGAGACTAATACAGGATGGATAGGCCTCATTAGGAGTATGAAATTAGAATCATATCTTTCTCAATACTGGCGATTTGAATGGTTCATGTTTTCATTTTCTATATTCTAAAAATCACACGATTAATGAGTTAAATTAACTTAAATATTTGTGTTGATTTAACTTAACAATGTTAGTCAAAGTGTTTAAATTTAGACTTTTAAGAGAAACAAAGAGAGAGAGAGAAACAGAGAGAAAGAGAGAGAGAGGAAAAATGAGAAATAGAAGAAAGGAGAGACAGAGAGAGAAGAAAACGAAAAGAAATAGAAGAAAGGCGAGAGAAAACAAAGAGAGAGAGGAGAGAGAGAAGAAGAAAGAAGAGAAAGAAAGTGGGAGAGGAGAGAGAAAAAAGGAAAGAGGAAAAAAAGGAGAAACAGAAGAAAGGAGAGAGGGAGAGAGAGAAGAAAAAGGAGAGAGAGAGAAGAAGAAAGAGAATGAGAGAGGAGAAAGGAGAGAGTGAGAGAGAGAGAAGAAGAAAAAAGAAGAGAGAGGAAAAAAGGAGAAACAGAAGAAAGGAGAGAGGGAGAGAGAAGAAAAAGAAGAGAGAGAGAAGAAGAACGAAGAGAGAGTGAGAGAGGAGAGAGAGAAGAAGAAAGAAAAGAGTGCGAGAGAGA
>CM076415.1:946065-986494 GCA_038363315.1 Mugilogobius chulae
CTCTTCACAGGACCTGTTCAATGGATAATAAGCATCACAATTCAATATGCGTAAAAGTCTAAGACATGACTACATTTCAGCTCAACCTGAAAGTTGAACAAACACTAAAAGTTTGTAAATCAGACTTTCTAGAGGATTTTCAAGAGTTTCTATAGAAGCTTATCAATGGGAACAATAATGGCTCCATATGGACATGAAGAACTAGTGATCAAAACTTACAAACTGGCGATCTCATGCATCATGATAATCTCACTAAGATAAATTAAACCCTGCCGAAGTAGTTTAGAAAAGCTAGTGTGTACCAAGGTCGGAATAAAGTATACTCAAGCATAACATACCAGCAGTATATAGATTGCCACATTTCACCTTCTTTATTTAGTCTGGACGCATAATGAATCCTAAAAGAGACAAGAGGAGTAGCATAGTTCAGAACACACAAGCACGAAGTGTTACAGTCTAAATCTGTCAGGTTTCTTATCTATTGAGAGTAAATAAATACAAAGTATTGAAAAATGTACTTTGAGAAATTGTCTACTGTTGGTCAAAGAACAACTGGATTTAGTCTTTTTAAATTATTTTGGTAAATGTTTTTCTTTCTTCCAGTCGGGCAATTAATCGAAATATCAAGATCGAATTGAAAGGAAATGGAGATTATGTTTTTTACTCTCATCTTTATGTTACGGACTCTTGATTTAGATTATTTTAGATTATAGCTTTTGATTTCTGCCTCTTTTATCTTAACATTATAAACCTGTTGTTTTTGTAAAAGTTAAAAGACACTTGAGTTAATAAAGTTACAGATCTGAGAAGCATTTGTGTGTTTGAATCTTCTTTTTCCTCCAAACCGGGATTTTACTGAGAAACTCTGGATGTTTGGTGAAGTGTCTCTGTTCTGCCACACGGTGGAGCTGTGGACCAGGCCTTCGCTCCACTTCCCTCTGCTGCTCCAGGAATCCAACATGTCACTAAAGAATTCAAGATATCTTAATGCAGAACAGCCCTAATTTATAGCTCCTAGCTCCTGGTTCCTAGCCTGGTTCCTAGCCTCTAGCTCCTTATCAGTGGAGGTCGTCACGAGGTCAACAGTAAGAGCACTAGACAGCTGAGAGAAGAAGCCTTAGCTCTGTTTGGTGAATCTGAACGTCCTAACCAGCGACTCTACAGCTGTTTATGAAGAACTACAAACTCCACCAGCGGACTACAAAACACACACCAGGACTACAAAGGACACACACCAGGACTACACCAGGACTACACACACCAGGACTACAAAACACACACCAGGACTACAAAACACACACCAATATGAATGACAAGAGAGTTACACAAACAACACATTTGTTCATGAATCTGCTGCTGTTTAATAAAAATACTGTAATAAACCTCAGACTGAGCCATCTTTGTGAAAAGTTTAAACATGAAGCGTCAACACTTTTCAGCACAAAACAGTAGGCCTATAGCCTATGCACAGGACAGGACAGAATAAATATATAATAGACTCACCATTATCTGTCTGTGGCAGAAAAGACAAATATCCCCTTATCATTCCGGCGGCCCTTCGAAGGGCCCTCTCACTTTTTCTTTAAAAATTCCATTTTGTTGAGTGTCTGAAAAAAGCATATGAAGCACCTGGAAAGGTAAATATAAAAATCCCATTGTATTTCTTTTATTTAGAGCAAAACCAGCCTCTGGGACGATCCCAGACTCAGATTTCTACTGTAAACCTCCAAATAAAAAAAAGTCCTCAAAAATTCAAACATTTTAATAGGACTTTTGCATTGGCTCCGCCTACATTTTTTTAAGTAATTTTAGGTCCTAAAACTCATTTTGACCTCAGTGACCTTCAGCTTTTACAGAGGAAAGGTCAAAACCCAAAATCTGCCACATCTAGAGTCATTTCTGTCTCAGCTGTAACAGCAGCTTTACCAATCCTTAGATCTAACAAAAACATGTAGGCGAATTTAGATTGTGTTTTTGTTTTGTTTGGAGAAAGTTCTCACTTCTGATCAGAGTCTGTTGGACATCAGAAGTAAAAACTACAGAGACACAGCTTTAAAAAGACCCCAGACATTTGCCTGAGCTCCAAAGGATCAGGAACAGTTTTAGTTTGAATTTTTACTGATTTTAGTCAGACGTGTGAGGGGAAAAAGGCCGGGATGCGAAGGGGTTATATTCCAGTGAATCCTTGCCTTGCCTTCCGCAGCCGCGCGTCTCCTCTTCTCCCCCGCTCCCCAGCGGACTTTATGCAAATGAGCTCGTGGCTTGTTTCGTTTCTTCTCACGTAAATAGTGTTAAGAGATGGGACAATACATTTAATGAAAGTGATGTGGCACTAAAACCTTATATTTTCAAAGTTTATAAAGTTAGTTTATGTATCGTGAGTCTTAAGTCTGAGGCAGTAAAACTTTTCATTCATTACAAACTCTTCATTCACAGATCATATATTGTCATAAATGTTCGTTCATTTTCGGAGCGATCTGTGCAGTGCATTGTGGGATGTCTCCTAGCTCCTTACTGCCGTTAGGAAGCTTCTATGGTTCCTATGCTAAAGGAGCTATGATAGGAAGCTTCTATGGTTCCTATGCTAAAGGAGCTATGATAGGAAGCATACAGGCTCCTTCTCCTCACTCCTTCCTAAGTGAACATCCGGTATGAGGACAATTAGATGAATTCAGACTCAGCGCTTTTCCCTGAGCGGACTCGTGACTGTGGCCGCTCCCTCTGCTGCTCCAGTCAGTCTGCGTTTGCTCAAAGGCTCCCTGGGCAGATTCAAACCCTCAGCAGTCACAGGTGAGTCTTACTATTCTCCCTTCATTGTTGTTTGAATGTTGTTACTAAACTGACACATGTTCAGAGTAAAAGCTAAAATGTAAATCCACGTTGACTTTGAAACAGACACGACGTTCCTCTGAAGGAGTGAGACAGAACGGGTTTGACTCTGACACTGAGCAGATGACAAAAGTATTAAAGTTACACTACTTCAGTCAAAGTACAGTTACTTGTCTGTACTTAAAGTTGGTTTGAGGTGCTTTATAGTAAATTATGGTTTTTACAGTGAAACTATCATAACATTGTATTAATCAAACGTAGAAAATGTAATTAATAGATATTAGAACGTTTGGGGAATTTTAAAGTTGTTTAATTGGAAAAAAAGCTATGCACTGATGTAGCATTTTCTGTTCTGATACTTGGACTTAAGTATCTTTCGATAAAAGTTATCAACTCAGCTCATTATTTTCTTTTTAGGACATAAAACATTTGGTCAGATAGTGTTATGTAACTGTTATTAAGTAAAGTTATAATTTAACATTAAATGTTCTGGATCAACTTCAGCCAGTAAAAAAATCTAATTTTGTCCAATTAAAGGTAAACTATGATATCGACTAAACCCGATACTATAGAGCCGAGTATCTGATCCCAGTATCGGATCGGTGCTTCCCTAAAAAGTCTTGATATATAAGATCCCAGCAGGTCTGCAGGGGATTTAAACGTTAAAAAAGAAACTGTTCTGGACTTAAAAAAGTAACTTTTCAAACTGTAGGGAATAGAAAGAACATTTATTTCATTAAAGAAAGTAAGTTATTACTGAAGAAAGTGCAGATACTCAAATAAACTACTTAAGTACAGTACTTGAGTAAAAATACTTCTCTGGCACTGTGAGCTTTATGGATCTGGTCATGTGACAACAGAAGATTTGGGGAAAAGTTAAGTGTTTAAGTGCAGTCACATTATCCCTGGTTCTGAATAGCCCTATTATGTAGCCTCTAGCTACATAATAGCTCCTAGCTCCTGGCTCCTAGCTCCTAGTTCCTAGCCTCTAGCTCCTTATCATTGGAGGTCGTCACGAAGGTCAACCAGTAAGAGCACTAGACTCTGAGAGAAGAAGCCTTAGCTCTGTTTGGAGAATCTGAACGTCCTAACCAGCGACTCTACAGCTGTTTATGAAGAACTACAACATCCACCAGCGGACTACAAAACACACACCCAGGACTACAAAACACACACCAGGACTACAAAACACACACCAGGACTACAAAACACACACCAGGACTACAAAACACACACCAGGACTACAAAACACACACCAGGACTACAAAACACACACCAGGACTACAAAACACACACCAGGACTACAAAACACACACCAGGACTACAAAACACACACCAGGACTACAAAACACACACCAGGACTACAAAACACACACCTCTGCGCTGATATGAATGACACGACAGTTACAGATATAACGCATTTGTACATGAATCTGCTGCTGTTTAACAAAAATACTGCAATAAACCTCAGACTGAGACATCTTTGTGAAAAGTTTAAACACGAAGCTTCAACACTTTTCATCACATACAGTAGGTCTAAATATGCACAGAACAGGACAGAATAAATATAACAGACTCACCATCAGCAGTCTGTGTGAGAAAAGACAAATATATTCCAGTAAATCCTTCTTGCAGCCAGCAGCAGCAGCACGTCTCCCCCGCTCCCAGGACTTTATGCAAATGAGCCAGTGCTTTTAAGTTTTGTTTCTTCACACGTAAATGGTGTTAAAAGATCCGACAATACATTTAATGACGGTGATGTGGCACTAAAACCTTATATTTTTAAAGTTTATAAAGTTTGTTTTATGTATCGTGAGTCTAAAGTCTGAGGCAGTAAAACTTTTCATTCCTTACAAACTCTTCATTCACAGATCATATATTGTCAGAAATGTTTATTCATTTTTGGAGCGATCTGCACAGTGCATTGTGGGATGTCTTATAGCTCCTTACCGGCACGGGCGTAATTTACGAGGGGGTTAGGGGGGTCATGACCCCCCCAATATTAGGAGACGCTGATTTTAACACCACTTGTCCTTGTTTAGACACTTGAACACATGTCTAAACCCTAATTTATCTGTATTACAAACTAACAAAATGTATTTTTGTCTAGAATTTAATTTATCGGCATTAGTAACAACGGAAATGTATATTTTTAACAGCCGTTTCATGTTTTTGGTGCTGTTGCACTTTATAAAGAGACCACTAGATGTCACTGTTACAAGTATTTGGCTTTGCTGATTGACGAGAAGAACTAATTTCAGTAACTAAGCATCAAAGTTATCTAAGATTTATTGAATGGATATCGTAATTTCGTTTAAATGTATGCTATTACAATGATAAAAATACAATAACCACTACTCTATGTACAGCCAATCAGAGCGCATGCATGTTGATTTTCTTAAAAAAAAAGCTCAAATATAGTTTGTTGTCGTCATGAAAATGCGACCCGAGTAGATTTTGCAGCCCGAGCAAATATTGTACCTACACCGGCTGTTAGCATCAAAGGTTCCTATGCTAAAGAAACTAAGATAGCATACAGGTTCCTAGCTCCTAACTCCCAATAGGGGTTATGCACTAACGTCTTTCCGGTCTCAGATAGACATAGGCCGCAACATCCGGTGGCGTGGTTGCCATAGTGACAGAGGTGTTTACTCCAAAGGCGATGTACATCAGACGAGTCCTGAAGCAATCCTCTCAGAAAAAAGTTCTCTTTTGTCATCTGTTGTAGACGTAGTGACGGCTGTAATTGCAAGAAAAGTGCCGCTTGGTTTTCATAATGAAAAGTTGTAAAAGTGAGCGGACTACGCGAGCTCCGCCCACATACGAGAAGCTCCGCGCACTTGCCGACTGTGCTAATGAGCCTGGGCAGAGGCGCCGTGGGCCGGGAGCTGTCTGGTAACACCGAGCATGTGTGCTCACTTCTTCACGGCCCAAAGCACCTCTGCTCGGGCTCATGAGCAGCGAGTCTCGCTCTGTGCGCGGAGTTCTCACTTGTTTTATTTTTTCATGTGAAAACCTCCGTATGCGTGGAGCTCGCGTTGTTCGCTCACTTCTTTTCCTCATAAAAATCTGTTTCATAAACGGCACTTTGCCTGCTGTAACAGCCGTCGCTGCGTCTAAAACAGATGACAAAGAAAACATTTTTTCTAAGAGGATTGCTTCAGGACTAGCACAAAAAACCTCGTGTGATGTCCATCACCTTTGGAGTAAACAGCTTTGTCACTATGGCAACTACTCCACCGGATGTAGCGCCTCTGTCTATCTGAGTGCGGAAGACGTTACTGCATAACCCTATTGCTCTATTGGAACAGCTCTTAACATGACGTGTGGTGACGCGCATCCGGTTTTGGCTTAAGTGGCTAGTGGCTAGTGGCTATGGGACAATTTGATGAATCCGGAAGGAGCCCCAGACCCTGAATAAGAGACACTGGACAATCACTGGACCAGAGACTAGTGATATCCAATTTCTGGAACCGATCCGATACTTTGACTCAGAGTAGGTGCTGATACTAATACCAAATATTACATTATAATGGCTAAAGAAGTAATAGGTACAACTTTTAACTCAAATTTAAATCAATAATCAATTTTAATAAAAGCTTCTGCAAACTAGACTCATAAGTCTGAGAGCTGCACATCAGCTGCACAGCTGCATCAGCTGCACATCAGCTGCACATCGCAGCGGCTATGCTAGCTCTGGTTTGCAGATACCTGTGGACAGTTCCTTCTTGTCCCATTCATTCCTTATGGGGAATTTGCCGAGATGCGCTAATATTAAATAATATTTAAAAAATTCAAAGCAGTGAGCGGATTTCAACTAGATGACCACTGGCAGAAAGTTCAGAGCTTCACATACGAGGTAAATACTTCACCAGAGAAAGACTTTGTGTTTATAAAAATGCGTAAGTTTGGCGCTATGCTAAATGCTAACAAATAAATTAGCGCAAATATAAAGCAGACAATTTGATAAAAATACATGACATCCTTGTCCGAGTGTTTTTGTATAAAGCTAGTTCAGTTTGTAGAGGTATTCTAATAATGAATAAATACATTAAATACAGGTTAACATTAGCTTCAGAGACAAAACGGCACATTTTATAAACACATGGTGAAGTATTTACCTCGTATGTGAAGCTCTGAACTCGTCTGGCTTGAGCTTGTGTCCAGTTTGTGTCAATTAAATATTTCAATTAGTTTACAGAATTTAAGCTAGCCTCCCGAGGGAATGAATAGACCCAGAAACAACGGACCGCTGTTATATTCACGCCGGAACTAGCCAAGCCGCTAAGTGAAAACGGCCTATAAAGATGTGTTTATTGCAACTGTTATATATTTTGATTTTTAAGACTATTTTAGAGTCAAATGTATTTTTCATTAAACATAACTGTGTTGAGTATAAACTTATTCAGTGCTTTTCCACCTCTGTGTGTCATAAAAACAACAGTGAGGCTGCAAAAAGACGTTTATCCTAATGAAAAGCAGTGTAAACAGAAGTCAGAGTTAGCATGTTAGCTTGTTAGCGCCGCTAGCTAGCGCTGCAGTTGGACCGTTTTTGGAATTAGTTTAACCACAGTTCTGCTGCTCTAAAGGCTAAATGAAACACCACAGAGGTAAAACGGGTGTTTGTCTTTGTATAGGGAGTATTTTTATGGTTAAACTTTGAAGAGCCTCCACAGAGTCTTTACTAGCTGCTCTGACTGTTAGCTGTAGCATTAGCTGTAGCATTAGCCACGAGCAGAGACCAGCTGCTGCTGCTGCATTTAGGCTCCTTGTCAATGCCCACTTCGTACCTTTACTTCTTTTACATTGTTTTATTCTGATTGAAATTTTAATTAAACACAGACGAAACTAAACTGTTAGACACAAAATTCCCAAATTTCAACAAAGCAAATGATTGTAAAATGAGATTTTTACTGTTTAAAGTCGTAAATGCCTGATTAAGCTAGTTCCAGTGTTGTGCCGAAAAATGCATCCCCTCCTCTCGGGAACGCATACACTTCTGGAAACTGGAAATTGTGAATATTAAACTTCTCAGGACGTCTTTATGTCTTATGTGGTACAACATTTTGTGTTAATATATTTAACAAAATTATTGAGACGTGTTTAAATAGTCTTAGTTTGGAAGTTAGCTTGTAGTGTGCAGTTAGCTGTAATTACTTACATTTGTGAAAGAATTATGACAAACAAAGCCACAGAGACAGATAAATATTACAATGTTCTATTTCATAGCTTAAATCACTAGTTAATGTTATTTTGCGAGGTGACCCTGTACTTGCAGATAATCCTGTTTCCAAAATAGCCCACACACACTTCCCGAAATTTGCTTTTGTTGTATGTGTATGTATATGTTTTGTAGTTTGTCAAAGTAACAGACAAAATTAACAGAGTCAGACAGGGACTGCAGCTCACCGTGGATGCATATTTTGGCAAATGTCTATAGTGAACTATTTGGAAAGACAACAATATTAACTAGTGATTTAACATATGAAATAGAAAATTATTGTAGTATTTATCTGTCTCTGTGGCTTTGTTTGTCATAATTCTTTCACAAATGTAAGTAATTACTAACTGCACACTAGCTAACTTCCAAACTAAGACTATTTAAACACGTCATAAAATGTAAATATATTACCCCCAAATGTTGCACCACATAAGATATAAAGTCGTCCAGTGAAGTTTAAATTTCGCAGTTTTCAGGAGTGTATGCGTTCCCGTGAGGAGGGGATGCATTTTTCGCCCTAACACTGGCTGCTATCTGCCAACTTAAAATGGCGATAAATAAATGTGCCGTTTTGGGCTTTCTATTGGGATGTTCGCCGAGCTGACGTGTGGTCACATGGTGGTGATCACACGTTGGTTGGCAGAAGTAGTTAAAAGTATTGGCGGCAAGCTGAACAAACACGAAAAAAGACGATGTTTGTCTGTTGCTGTGTGACTCGGTGTTAACGGGTTTGATAAGAGCAATCCATAGAGCTCCTACTGTGTTCAGAAAAAGCCTACACCAAAAAGAAAGCTTTGAAATTCGGCAATTAGATCAGTGGCTCAGTGAACATTCCTATTGGCAAACTTTTGCAAGATACATTTATAAATATTAATATAAATAAATAATATTAACTGTACACTTACAAATCAGAATTCTTTCTGATTCTGATTCAAATAATGTGTTTAAAAGACGTAATTTCGGCCTGCACTAAAAGGTACAAAGTGGGCACTGACACTCCCCATTCAGGACAATACAGGGCGGTATCGGATCAGATATTTGGTATGAGTACTTGTTGATACGATACCTGAAAAATGTGCGATTTCGGACGTTCTGCCGATCTTGGTATCGGACGTTAGAGACTGCATACTTGAGTGAAGATGTTCTTTAAGGAGCCTGAGACACGAACAAGACGGAAACTGTAAGAAAAATGTTTTCTTTTAACAGACAAGAGCGTTGTTTCTTTACTTTACATGTTTCAGCTCCTTCCTGTTGCCTTCCAGAAGCATCACTGGTTTCTATGGTGACGTGTCTTTATTTATGCTGTTAGTTCCTCGTTTGTGGATCTCGTTTGCCTCCCTGATCCAGCGCTGGTGTTTGTTACTTTCAGGACGGATGACCCTGGCATTCTTCCAGTTCATGATGTGGTTCTGTCTCTTAAGCTTAGTCACATATATTACATTTAATTTAATTTACCTTTATTTAACCAGGGAATCTCTTTAGCAGGGGAGTCCTGGGGGAAGGGTCTGGGGAGGCATTATGGACATGTTTTTAGTTGTAGGAGGAAACCTACGCAGACACGGGGAGAACATGCAAACTCCACATAGAAAGGCCCTGGGTCGACTGGGAATCGAACCCAGAACCTTCTTGCTATGAGGCCAGAGCTCTAACCGCTGCACCACCGTGTCGCCCAGTGACGAAGGGGAAAATACTTAATGTTAATCAGATTAAATAACAGTTTTATATGTAACATCATTTGTTTGTCATATTTGGGTGATTTCTTGTGATTTTCAGAGTTTTGTGGTTTAAGATGTTTAAATCTCCAGGCTGATATGACGCAGGTTGACCACACGTCACTGATGTTAAAAAATACTAAATCAAACTGTGTTGTAATTATAAAAACAGCTACTACATGATTTTGTCTCAGTAAATTAAATCCAGTTGAAACAAATCCAAATCAACACGCACAAAGTGTTTTTGTAATTAGACTCTTAGTTCAGTCTTTAACACATCCTGAATCAGAGTTTAGACTTTGATGATGTAAAGTGTGAGTTGTGACAGTGAGTGTGATGTGTTTGTGTTTCAGAGATGTGGTCCACCAGTGAAAGCAGCTCTGAGGAGACGCTCCTGTGCTCCATCTGTCTGGAGGTGTTCTCTGAGCCAGTGTCCACTCCATGTGGACACAACTTCTGCAAACGCTGCATCTGTGAGGCCTGGGACACTGATGGACTCTGCACATGTCCCCTGTGTAAAAGGAACTATTCCACAAGACCTGAGCTCAGTGTCAACACACTGCTGCGTGAGCTGGTGTCACAGAGAAAACTGGACACAAAGAAACGTAAATCTATGGAGGTCCAGTGTGACATGTGCTCTGAGCCCAAACTCAAGGCCCTGAAGTCCTGCCTGGTCTGTCTGTCCTCGTTCTGTGAGACCCACCTCCAGCCTCATCTCACAGTCTCTGGGCTGAAAAGACACCAGCTGATGGAGCCTGTGGAGAACCTGGAGGACAGGCTGTGTCCCAAACACCAGCGCCCCCTGGAGCTCTTCTGTGACACTGACCAGAGCTGCATTTGTACTCTGTGCTTCCCTTTAGAGCACAAGAGCCATGATCTGTTGTCTCTGGAGGAGGCGTGCTCACGCAGCAGGTCCTCTCTGCTCCACACTCAGGCTCACACTCAGCACATGGTGGAGCAGAGGAGGCTGAAGCTCCAGGAGATCCAGCGCTGCGTGGAGCTCAGTGACACAGAGGTCCACAGAGAGAGGGCCGAGGGGCTGCAGGTCTTCACTGCTCTCATGCAGTCTGTTCAGAGGCGTCAGGAGCTGTTCTTAGAGGAGCTGCAGGAGAAGCAGAGGCTCAGCCACAAACGAGCCCAGGAGCTGGTGCAGCAGCTGGAACAGGAGATCTGTGAGCTGCAGAAGAGCAGCACTGAGGCAGAGAAGCGGCTCTCACGCCCTCTGCACTTTCTACAGCGCTGCCCTGCACTCACGCCCCCTGCTGGGCTGAAGGAGTGGAGCAGCGTGAGCTTTGAGGGGGAGAAGTGTGAGGGCAGTGTGGCCCGGGCCGTGAGGGAGCTGCAGGAGGAACTCTCTGACCAGTTTAACAAACTGTCTAATGAAGCTGAGCTGAGGAGAAAGCAGAAGTTTGAGGTGGACGTGACTCTGGATCCAGACACTGCTCATCCTAAACTCATTATGTCTGAAGATCTCAAACAGGTTTATTGTGGAAATGTGAGGAAGCAGCTCCCAGATTCTTCTCTGAGATTTGATTATGTTGTTAGTGTTCTGGGAAAGCAGAGTTTCTCTTCAGGCAGGTTTTACTTTGAGGTTCAGGTCAAAGGGAAAACAGACTGGGATTTAGGAGTGGCTCAAGAGTCCATCAACAGGAAGGGAAAGATCGCTCTGAAGCCTCAGGATGGAATCTGGTGCGTCGTGTTGAGAAACAAAGACGAGTATGTTGCTCGTACAGACCCTTGGACTCGTCTGTTTCCATGTGCAGCTCCTCAGAAGGTGGGTGTGTTTGTGGACTATGATGAGGGTCTGGTCTCCTTTTATGACACAGATTCTGCAGATCTTCTCTTCTCCTTCACCGGCTGCAGCTTCAGAGAGAAACTCTTTCCATATTTCTGTCCCTGTTTAAATGATAAAGGTTCAAACTCTGCTCCTCTGGTCGTCTCTGCAGTGGAGACTTTCACTGATGCATAAAGGTTCATTTTGCTCCTTTTTGAAGATAAAGTACAAACTTCTTGGGTTGTGTTCACGCTGGAGAATGTGATGATGACACACAACTCAGGTCAGGCCACGCCCCCAGGTCATGTCCTGTCTCCTGGTGGCTCCATAGACAGGCACGTCATTATCTTAAAGGTGGGCTTCAGCACACCTAAACTCTTCTTAAGCCCCACTAAAAATATTGTCAATTATTTTCCTGAATATTTGCTCTTTATTTTAACATTTCATCTAGTTTCCAAGTCAAATCGTGTGTCTCTGGAGCTTATTCGCGCACCTAGACACTTGTAAATGCAGCTTATGAACCTCGTCCTGTTGCATGGCCTGTCCTACGTGCCTCTGCTGCACCGCGCACACAGTCTCTTCTCAACTCTAAAAACCCAGCCCTCTCCATGACTTTGGATCTACTCCTCTGCAGAGCGGCAGATCCAAAAGTCCGACTTTTAAGGACTTAGATCAGCAAGAACACAAAGCTAAAAGCGACACATGACAGGGAAGCAGTCACCACTACGGCACCAGCGGCATGAGCGCTACGAACACTCAGATATCCGCCTGTGATTTTATCGCTCAAAGATCTGACCTATAAATGAGACATCGCTTTTGTCTGAGCTGTAAGATCTGTGTTAGCACCGAGTACAGAGGGACAAGACAGGAGCAGTGACCGGAGGAGGAGGGGCTTAGGGAGGAGAGAGGAGCTGAAGAAGCAGCTCGTGAACAGCAACTTTAACCAAAGTTTGTTTGTTGGAAAAACAACCTTGACTATTTTGTAGGTTGTTTTTCCAACAAACTTTAACCAAAAATTAAAATATATATTAAAAGTCTACTTTACCAAGTCTATTTACACTTCACTGCTTTGCTGCCAGGAGCTGATGCGTTTTCTTATAGAGTTGTGTTTATTATTGGACTTGTGTCTCCTACATTATCTTTTATGAATGTTTGTTCTGTGTGGTCCAGGCTCTGTATTTGTCTTCCTGAGCATTTCTGGTGCAGGGGCGCCTCTAAAGGGGGGCCTGGAGGGCCTTGGTCAGCCCTGAATTGTAATGGGCTGCATTCTGCAACATAATGTTCTATATTTTATTGTTATGTCAAACGGAGCCTTTATTTAGCTTACATTAGACTAAAATACATTAAAAAAAAAAAAAATCTCAATGTAAAGAAAAAAAAGTTTTAAAGGTGCATTGTAACTTTGATTTGATATATTTGAATGAAAGCAGCTTTTGTCATGTAGATGTCTTTGTTGCAATAAATAAATATTAAAGATCAGTGTCTTTACTTTGAGTGAGTTTGTATGGCCACAAAAGCACTGTTTTTGTCCTGAAAAGGCCCTCTCATGTTATAGAGGTTGGTGTAGCTGTATTTTTTCACGTAATGGCATAAAATTTATTAAGACCCATTCAGAATGTCTCAAAGTCTAGTTTTAACTTCCTAATTGACCTTTCGCCGAGCCCCGCCCCCTTAGTTACTGTTGCTACGTCCGTCAAATATGCTAGCGTGCCATAGACTTCAATGACGAAGTACACCTGTTCACATTAGTGACTTTTTTAAAGCAATTTTTCGTGATATCCTCTAGATCGAGACAAAAGAGGTTCACTGTGCAGCGGAGGGATTTATTCAAAACATTAAAATACACAACGGAGGGACATAACTCCTATGGAGGCTAATGCTACTGGTCTCAAGCTAAATCAGAGAAACACATGATCTTTAACGTTTCCTCAAATACAACAAGCACAGCCTTGTCCTGCTCTTGCACTGCCGGGTAAGTTTCTTTAATATGTTAAGGTCTATTATTGTTTATTACAAGAATATTGTTCATTTACAAGGTATGTTAGCGAGCTAAAGCTACTAGTGTTGGCTAAAGCTAAGAGGCTCGCTAAACGTAGCAGCTTAGAGCGTAACTTCTGCAGTTATATCCTCGTCGTGGTAGAACTTTGATCTAGTTTGTGTTTTTGCCTCTAGATCTAACAACAGTAAGTCCATAGCTGTAGTTAAACATTAGTCTTACCTTTGAGCAGAGCTTAACTATATTCGATGCATTTAGCTAGCTGGAGTGGGGCCCCTGTCCGCCCGTACTGTTTAATCCATTGTAGACACTGCTCCAGTTGTTTTGGGTTTTAGAAATGGAAAGAACACAACTCCTCCGGTCAATATTTCGGGGGATCTGTGTCTGATTTACATAAACCGTAGACACATCACTTCACCATCTTGTTTGGAGCTCAAGATTTGACGGGCCTTATTTACATAGCAACAGTTGCTACGATGTTTGATTGGACAAGAGCCGTTTTGGGGCGGGGCTCGGCCAAAGGTCACTTATAGTGAGTTGTATTGTTGACTTTTAACCTCCAGAAAGTTCCACAGTGGACTTTTAAATGTATCTAATGACATAATAACATTTTCATAACTGTCTGAGACACCCCTCAAAGTGAACCAAATTACTTCAATTGTAGTTATCTTAAATTTTTGGGGGGAGGACCCCCAGACCCCCTCTTGTACTCACCTTTCTTCACTCCTATTTCAAACTCTGAAGGTACTGTCTGCTTTCAGAACTGCTGTCCTTGTAGACAGTGTGTCTGATACTGTATATAATGTTGATAATAATGTTGTTAAACAACAAAAAATAACACGTTTTTGTCTTCTAATGCTCAGGGGCTTAGCCCCCGAACACAAATCCTAGGAACGCCCCTGTCCATAGGTTTCATAGAAAAACTGTGTCTTACTATTCACAGCCTGTTTCAATGGAATACACACAACTCATCTAAAGTCTAACACGACACATTTGAGCTTCTGAAAAGGAACAAACACTAAAGTTTTCTAGAGGATTTTAGTGTTTCTAATGGAAGTCAAAAACAGAACAAGAGACAAAACTACAAACTGCTTCTGCACAAAACTACAAAATCATCCAAGATTCTGAACATGTCCAAGGCTGGAATAAAAGCTCCAAACAAATCCACTTTAGATTCACATTTTCACCTTTTTACAAGTCTGGACAAAGAATCAAACCAAGAAGAGTTTTTAGTCACAACACACGACACGAGGGTTAAGTTTAAATATCTGTCTGGTCTATGAGGTTTTTACATTTACTCCATTAAAAATAAAAGTATTGACAAATGTACTAATCGAAAGGAAATGATGATTATGTGTTTTCACTCTCATCTTTATGTTACTGTTACTGAGATTATTTTAGATTATAGCTTTTGAAATCTGCCTCTTTAATCTTAACATTATAAACCTGTTGTTGTTGTTGTAAAGTTAAAAGACTCTTGAGTTAATAATGTTACAGATCTGAGAAGGATTTGTGTGTTTGAATCTTCTTTATCACGACCAAACCGGGATTTTACTGAGAAAACTCTGGATGTTTGAGTGAAGTGTCTCTGTTCTGCCACACGGTGGAGCTGTGGGCCAGGCCTTCGCTCCTGGTTTATGATTCTGTTGTTTTTAAATGTTTAATGTTTAGCTGCTCGGACAAAAAAGAAACTAATAATATGAATAATAAACAGAAACACATTGACATTGTCCTGGTTTGTGCAGCTCGGAGCCTCAGAGAAACAAGACACTTTAAAGAGATAAAACAGCAGCAGAGGAAATAAAAACCTGTGATCTCTGTTATCTTCAAAGTAAAACTCACTGTTTAATTAAACTATAAGTGACACGAGTGAAAACGTGAGGTTCAAACGCCCAGGATCAAACCACGAGCTGCGTGTCAGAGAAAGAAAAACCTGCAGCTGATTAAATACAATGAGCTGAATCATGTTTACGCATCTGAAGACATGGTTTAGACCCCGGTCTGGTCTCAGGTCTGGTCTCAGGTCTCTGGTCTCAAGTCTGGTCTCAGTTCTGGTCTCGGTCTGGTCTCAGGTCTGGTCTCAGGTCTGTCTCAGGTCTCAGGTCTCAGGTCTGTCGCTGCGGTGAGACGCGGTCTGGACGCGCTTAGACGCGGCAGGTCAGGATTAATGAGATTAGTCTGAGCGTCTGCGCCGCGTCTGATTCATTCACTGGAAAGGCTTTGGAAATCTGGTCCAGCGTAGAACCAGACTAGAACCAGACTAGACCCAGACCCGGTCCTGGAGCGTTTCCGCCGCGCACGCTGCTTCTACAGAGCTTTGGAACGTGACGTCACGAAATCCGCCCCGCAGTGGCTGATGGGATTGAAGCCGCCATGTTGCTCGGCAAAACAAAGCGCGGCGCATTAGAAAGCCGTTCGGAAGTACAGACCCCGGAGCATGTAAAGTGCCTTTTATCATCACGTATTGTGCCAAAAACTTGCTGTGTGATTGACTGCACTGTCAGGTCACATGTTCGAGTGGATAGATGGACTATATTTTGGCGAGTTTTCTCTGTGGAAACCTCGTTAGGAAGACTTGAGCTGGATCTAACTAAAGCACAGAGCAGGATTAATTTACAGCTGTAAGGACCGACATAAACTTCAAAAACGCCCCAGGTTATCTCCAAGAGTTTTTTTGTTGACTGCTACAAATATGACATGATTTAATGTGAATAGAAACGTTTGTCCTCCATCACAAACACATGTGAATTGTGAAGTCACTGCCTATAAAAGTCAATAAATGTATAAATAAAATGTTGATTTCGTAATATTTTTGAAGTTATTAATCCAGTCTTCACATGAATAACCTGTACATGATAATATGTAGTGTCTTTAGATACTCAGACCAAACACAAAATGGGAAATCACTTAGCCTTTAGCTCAGATGCAGCTGTTTAGAGCTACTCATCATTTCAAATAAAACACGGAATGTTTGCACACTTAAAAATTACTTTAATTAAAGCTTTGAACTTTCGTAAATGTAGTCGATAGGTCTGGGTTAGCCAAAAGCCTCAGATTTGTTCATAGTTTGCGCTGTTGATGGCTAATCTGATGGCTACAGGTCCAATGCTGCCGTATCTACCATGCTGAGACTAATTATGTCCCTGCACAACACATGTCAGTATCTCGGTTTTTAAAAGCCAAATGCAAACATGGCAGATTTGCCATTTAAAAAAAAGAAACGAATTACAATAACATATTTTAAAGCTAAACGCAAAGCGCGGCTCCTCTTGCCGTGTTTGTTTTGCCGAGCAACATGGCTGCCGCGTAACATGATGCATTGCGCAGTGACGTAGGTTCCAATGCTCTACAGGAGGATTTCCGCTGCGCAGGTGAAGCGTGTCGCGTCGCGTCAGTGTCCGGACCGCTCCGGACGCTGCCCCGCACGCGCTGTCTCTGATTGGTCAGTCTTCTCTCGTCTCTGAAACATCATTGGCCGCTTGGACTTGTTTTTGTTTCTTCTGATCCGGATTGGCCGCGTGTCGCTCCGGTTTTAAGCGTCGCCGCGCGGCAGAGGCGGAATGCCGCTGTTGCCGCGCGCCGCTGAGCGCCTGGACGGACTGTCGCTGCTGTACTGGTGAGTCTGACCCGGTTTAACCTGGTTTAACCCCGTTTGACCCGGGATAGGCGGGAAAACAACAGGAATATAACGGGATTAAAGCGGGATTAAAGAGAGCTAGAGCCAAGAACCAAACCAGGACTAAACCAGGACTAAACCAGGTCTAAACCTGGTCTGAACAGGTCTAAACCAGGTCTAAACCAGGTCTAAACCAGGACTAAACCAGGTCTAAACCAGGACCAAACCTGGTCTAAACCAGGACTAAACCAGGACTAAACCAGGACTAACCAGGTCTAAACCAGGTCTAAACCAGGTCTAAACGAGGTCTGAACCAGGTCTAAGCCAGGACCAAACCAGGTCTAAACCAGGTCTGAACCAGGACCAACCAGGACTAAGCCAGGACTAAACCAGGACGAGGACTGAAGCAACAAGGTCAAACTTCAAACTGAATCTTAAATGAGAAGCTGTTGGGTCCTGGTGTGGATTTGGTCTGGTTTAGTCCTGTTAGTCCTGCTTTAGTCCAGATTCATGTGATGATACTTTTACTTTTATTAGTTATTCAGAGCTAAACTAAAACATATTAAACTAACATTAAGATTGTAAGAAAATATAAAATAATCAATCAGTTTAACTTTGTGGTTGGACGATTAAACTCGAGCTGCGTGTCTTCAAAACTCAAACATTTTTAGGTTTTAAAGGTCATTTGTTTAAAATAAAAAGTGAAAAAGACACATGACACAAGACACAACCAACTCCCGACAGAATCTGGAGTTTGACAAACGTATACGCGCTGGTTTAGAGTCTTTTGTCCCTGAAGTGTCCCAGCCTGGGGATTGTCTGTTTAAGGCGGACTGGACTGTGGTTTAAGGCGGACTGGAGCGTCTGTGGTCTGAGGCGGTCCAGCTGTGAGTCCAGATGTGAGACGCTGCACATCTGGGTCAGAATTATCAAAGAAATATGGTTCAACACACAAGGACTGAAGCAGCAGATAAGCCTGTTTTAGTCCAGTTATAGTCCTGGTTTAGTCCTGTTTTAGTCCTGTTATAGTCCTGGTTTAGTCCAGTTATAGTCCTGGTTTAGACCTGTTATAGACCTGGTTTTAGTCCTGCTTTAGTCCTGCTTTAGTCCTGTTTTAGTCCTTGTTTTAGTCCTGTTTTAGTCCCTGTTTTAGTCCTGCTTTAGTCCTGTTTTAGTCCTGTTTTAGTCCCTGTTTTAGTCCTGGTTTAGTCCTGCTTTAGTGCTTTAGTCCTGTTTTAGTCCTGTTTTAGTCCTGTTTTAGTCCTGTTTTAGTCCCTGTTTTAGTCCTGGTTTAGTCCTGCTTTAGTCCTGCTTTAGTCCTGCTTTAGTCCTGTTTTAGTCCTGTTTTAGTCCTGCTTTAGTCCTGGTTTACTCCTGCTTTAGTCCTGGTTTAGACCTGGTTTAGTCCTGTTTTAGTCCTGTTTTAGTCCTGTTTTAGTCCTGGTTTAGTCCTGTTTTAGTCCTGGTTTAGTCCTGTTTTAGTCCTGGTTTAGACCTGTTTTAGTCCTGGTTTAGACCTGCCTTAGTCCAGGTCTAGTCCAAGTCTCTTTAAACAGGATTGGATCTTTAGGTCAGAAAGTCTTGGACAAACGTCTTTAAAAGTCTTGATCTCTTAAATCCGGTTACAATCCCGGTCTGAGCCAGGATCCTGGGCAGCAGCAGCAGGACTTACAGCGTTAATGCAGTGACTTTGGGCCTTAGGCGGGGGTCAGAGTTGATGCATTTACTCTGTCACCATGGAAACGGCAGCGCTGAAGTCTCTCTCTTGTAGTTTTGGGCAGAGCTTTGGCGCTGACGAGGATTAAACCTGGATCTGAGTCAACACGACACAAGTCAAATACTGACGCATTTAGACCGGGTTTAGACCTGTTTTAGTCCTGGTTTTAGACCTGGTTTTAGACCTGGTTTAGTCCTGGTTTAGTCCTGGTTTAGACCTGGTTTAGTCTAGGTTTAGTCCTGGTTTTAGACCTGGTTTATACCTGGTTTTAGACCTGGTTTAGTCCTGGTCTAGACCTGCTTTAGACCTGGTTGTTTAGTCCTGGTTTAGACTTGGTTTTAGACCTGGTTTAGTCCTGTTTTAGTCCTGGTTTAGTCCTGTTTTAGTCCTGGTTTTGTCCTGGTTTTAGACCTGGTTTAGTCCTGTTTTAGTCCTGCTTTAGTCTGTTTTAGTCCTGGTTTAGTCCTGGTTTAGTCCTGGTTTTGTCTGGTTTAGTCCTGGTCTAGTCCTGGTTTAGTCCTGTTTTAGTCCTGTTTTAGACCTGCTTTAGTCCTGGTCTAGTCCAGGTCTAGTCCAGGTCTAGTCCTGGTCTAGTTCAGGTCTAGTCCAGGTCTAGTCCAGGTTTAGTCCTGCTTTAGTCCTATTTTAGTCCTGTTTTAGTCCTAGTTTAGACCTGTTTTAGTCCTGGTCTAGTCCTGGTCTAGTCCAGGTCTAATCCAGGTCTAGTCCAGGTCTAGTCCTGTGGATAATCCGGGTTAATCCTCTCACCGGCTGCAGCTCGTTACCTTCGTCCTCACAGCTCAGGACAAACATGAAACATAAAAATAAAAATATTATTGATCCAAATTATTGATCCAAACCAAAAGTGATTGATCTGGAGAATGTTTCTTTCACCTGATCAGAATATTGATCCTTTGACTAGTTTCCCATGACGACAGTGATATTGTATTTCTATCTTTGTCAAGATGATGATGTTTTATATTTATATTTTTGTTGGTCAGGATGATGATGATGATGATGATGATGAAGATGATGAGGATGATGATGATGACGATGATGAGGATGATGAGGATGATGATGACGATGATGAGGATGATGATGATGATGATGATGAGGATGATGAGGATGATGAGGATGATGATGACGAGGATGATGATGACGAGGATGATGATGATGACGAGGATGATGATGATGACGATGAGGATGATGATGAGGATGATGAGGATGATGAGGATGGTGATGATGATGAGGATGATGATGATGATGAGGATGATGATGACGAGGATGTCGATGATGAGGATGATGATGATGATGATGAGGATGATGATGATGATGAGGATGATGATGATGAGGATGATGTTGATGATGAGGATGATGATGATGATGATGGTGATGATGATGAGGATGATGACGAGGATGATGAGGATGATGATAATGATGATGATGATGTGTTTGTATTTCTTCGTCAGGATGATGATGATGATGGTGATGATGATGATGATGATGATGATGATGAGGATGATGATGAGGATGATGATGAGGATGATGAGGATGATGATGATGATGATGGTGATGATGATGAGGATGATGACGAGGATGATGAGGATGATGATAATGATGATGATGATGTGTTTGTATTTCTTCGTCAGGATGATGATGATGATGGTGATGATGATGATGATGATGATGAGGATGATGATGAGGATGATGATGAGGATGATGAGGATGATGATAATGATGATGATGATGTGTTTGTATTTCTTCGTCAGGATGATGATGATGATGGTGATGATGATGATGATGATGACGAGGATGTCGATGATGAGGATGATGATGATGATGATGATGATGAGGATGATGATGAGGATGAGGATGATGATGATGATGATGAGGATGATGAGGATGATGATGAGGATGATGATGAGGATGATGATGATGATGATGAGGATGGTGATGATGATGAGGATGATGATGATGATGAGGATGATGATGACGAGGATGTCGATGATGAGGATGATGATGATGATGATGAGGATGATGAGGATGATGAGGATGATGATGATGATGAGGATGATGATGATGATGAGGATGATGATGATAATGATGATGATGATGTGTTGTATTTCTTCGTCAGGATGATGATGGGGCCTCACGGCGTGGCTCGGACCGTCCACAGACTCGACTTCAGCGACTGCAGGAAAGGACTGGGTCAGTAAAACACTTTATCAATATTCAATCATCAATATTTCCTCTGCTCATGTGTAGATTCACTTATGATCATGTTTAAAGCAGCAGATTTTCACACCTCAAACACAAACACTCTCCTAAATCCTTTCACGTGGTTCATATGTTACAGATAAAATGTATAATCAGACAAAAAACTAAAAAACAAACAAAACAATTGACCACAAACACAACAACCATCTTTACTTTGGACAAAATTAATATTAAACCTACTCTTTTGGGTTCAGTTATGTTGAGCTCCATAATCAATCAGGATTCACAAGATCAAAATGTTTGATCGACTGTTGCAGCCGCTGACATGAGCTTCTTTTGGACAATAATCAATCAGGATTCACAGGATCAATATGTTTGATCGACTGTTGCAGGAGTGAAAATCATCGGAGGATTCAGAGAACAAACCGGAGAAGACTTTGGCATTTTTATCAAGAGGATCGTCTCAGGAGGACTGGCCTATGCAGACGGTACTAAACCAGGACTAGACCAGGACTAGACCATGACCAGGACCAGGACCAGGACTACAACTGGACTAGACCAGGACCAGAACAACAACAGAACCAGGACTACAGAGAAGACTTTGGCATTTTCATCAAGAGAATTGTCTCAGGAGGACTGGCCTATGCAGACGGTACTAAACCAGGACTAAACCAGAACCAGGACTATAACAAGACTGGACCAGGACCAGGACCTGGACAACAACTGGACTGGACCAGGATTACAACAGGACCAGGACTACAGAGAAGACTTTGGTATTTTGATCAAGAGAATCGTCTCAGGAGGACTGGCCTCTGCAGACGGTACTAAACCAGGACTAGACCAGGACCAGGACCAGTCCCAGTACTACAACTAAACTGGACCAGGGCCAGGACTACAACAGGACTGGACCAGGACCAGGACCAGGACTACAACAGGACCAGAACCACAGAGAAGACTTTGGTATTTTGATCAAGAGAATCGTCTTAGGAGGACTGGCCTCTGCAGACGGTACTAAACCAGGACTAAACCGGGTCTTAACCAGGACTAAACCAGGACTAAACCAGGTCTAAACCAGGTCTAAACCAGGACTAAACCAGGACTAAACCAGGACTAAACCAGGTCTAAACCAGGTCTAAACCAGGACTAAACCAGGACTAAACCGGGTCTTAACCAGGTCTAAACCAGGTCTAAACCAGGTCTAAAGCAGGTCTCTGTTTCAGGGCGGCTGAGGCCTGGAGATCTGATTCTGGACGTGAACAACGTGAGTTTGATCGGAGCCACAAACGAGAGGTGAGAGAATCCGCAGTGATCAATACTGGAGTCTGATTGATTAGCGATCGGTTTGATGATGAGATGGGTTTTGTTTCAGAGCAGTGGAGATTCTGAGGAGCGCGTCTCTGTCCAACCACATGACTCTGATCATCTCCAGAGACGAACAGGCCAGGTAATCGATCGCAGTATTGATCAGGCTACACTCATGCATTCACTGGTGTAACTAGTTTAACTGGTACTCAAGGGAAAAGACGACATACTGTATCTAAGGTGTCTAAATCAGGGGTCTCAAACTGGCGGCTCGGGGGCCAATTGCAGCCCTTCAGATGATTTCATGTGGCCCCCAGGATGATTTCTGATTATTATTGATATTGGCCCAATAATCAAAGATATCGTTGAGATGTGGCTATGGAACTTCTAAAACGCACTAGAATGCAGCATAATACTTCCGTTTTATCCAAAATGTTCCACGGCTGAACAGCTGGACCCTGGTTAACCACTTTTATTTACTTTAATCACTTGTCTGTGATATAAAAAGTAAAACTATGGATGAGGACATACGTATTAGAATATGTGCTACATTAGGCTTTACATAGCCTAATATGCTTATTTATATAGAATATATAAAAGTGAGTCTGAGATGCCTGGTTTAAACAACGGCTTTTATCAGTTGACCGTACCAGCATGCCAAAGCTTGATCCCGTCAGATCTCAGAAGCTAAGCATGTTGGGCCTGGGCAGTACTTGGATGGGAGACTCTGGAGGAACCTCAGGAGCCACAGTGGAACAAACAGAGGAGAAACTGTAGTTGTGTCCTTAGCAGTGGTGGATGAAGTACTCAATTTTCCTACTTAAGTAAAAGTACAAATAGAGGGGCAAAAATTTACACAAGTTAAAGTAAAAGTATCACATACACAAATCTACTGAAGTTAAAGTATTGAAGTATTAGTTGACAAATGTACTTTTAGAGTAAAAAGTAAAAGTATTTCCTACAGATTTTGAGATGTTTATTGTGGCACTTTTTGAGGTGAAAAATCAATTATATATTTTACTTTGGAACATTCTTGATAGGGAAATCTATTTTTTATGCCTTAAAATATGGCTAAAGGAGCCAAATTGTAGTTTAATTTGTACATTTATTTATTTTTTTATTTTATTTAAGTCTCATTTTAGTCCAAAAGTGACTAAAGTCAGATTATTTGTCAGATGAAGCAACAGAATTGACAACTTAGTTTTTTTAGCCAGTTTATTTTTGAACATTTTGGTCAAAATCGTCTAAAATTTATTATAATTAGGGAAGTTATCACTTTTTCAGACTCTCTCAAACCTACAGAAACATACTAGACAGACTAAGACCTTCAACGTTATAAACTACAAAGTTATTACGACATTTTGCCGAATTATAAGTTCTAGATGTGCTTTTTAGACGGAAAACAACGCGCTGTGGATCTGAGTTAGCACATAGCTGGTTAGCCCGCGATATGTCTTTAAACAGTTAATACTTGAATTTTCGAAAAGCCTATGGCACTTTAATATGGGGCACAATACTTCCGGAACCAGGGCCATCGAACATGGTTGAGCTCCATTGGAAACGTCATTACGATCCTTTGCTGTGATTGGTTAAGCACAAATAAGGTCGGCCCACACCCAATCAGCTCCATGTATTTCACTAAACGTCCCACCTTTTCCCAAACACTTTCAGTGAGTAAAGTTCCAGACGGATACTGTGGAAAAACTTAAATCGGAGTTCAACACAGATCCATCTGAAGTCAGACAGGTCAGGTCTGAAGTACGACGCGCTTGCTGCGCGCAGATTTCCAACAAAACTCATGTAAGCGTGTTTTAACTTGTTCATTGATTGCAAACCAAACCAATTTCTCTTATTGACGTATCTGTTTGTTCAAATACAAACTATTTTTTCCCTCCTACTTTGGGCTTCTTTTTTTTTTAAGTCTCTTTTTTTAGGCTGCGCTTTCAAGTAAAAAAAAAAAGACGTAAATTTAGCAAGTTTGAGGTTTGATTGGCAAAAAATACATACATTTATGGTTGGATTTTTAGCAGATTTTCATGTTGAAAAATCGTTATTAATACTAGAAATCTATTAAAAATGTCAAAATCATGAAGACACAAAGATTTAATATAACTGTGTTTATTTGTAAGTGTACAGTTAATATTATTTATTTATATTGATGTTTATGACTGGATCTCTCAAAAGTTTGCCAATATTAAGCCCAAAGCGCCAGACGTAGCAGCTAACCATTAGCAGCCGGAGCTATAGGCTTTTAAACTGTAATAATCTAATTTCACAATCGTTTACTCTGTTGAAATCTGTGAAGAAGTTTTGTGTTTAACAGTTTAGTTTCATCTGCGTTTGATTAAAATTTCGAAACGAGCAAATCAAAGTAAGAAAAGTAAAGCTAAAGGTGAAGAACTGAAGTGGCAATGACAATCAGGCTGTTGTCGTTAGCTCTTTTTAGCTACGTCATGCTAGCTCAGGTTGTTGTTAGCGCTTTTAGCTGTGTCATGCTAGCTTACGTTATTGTCATTAGCTCTTTTAGCTCAGGTTGTTGTTAGCTCTTTTACCTCAGGTCATTGTCGTTGTTAGCTCTTTTAGCTGCGTCATGCTAGCTCAGGTTGTTGTCGTTAGCTCTTTTAGCTGCGTCATGCTAGCTCAGGTTGTTGTCGTTAGCGCTTTTAGCTGTGTCATGCTAGCTCAGGTTGTTGTCGTTAGCTCTTTTAGCTCAGGTTGTTGTTAGCTCTTTTACCTCAGGTCTGTAACTCCCCGATCGGAGTCAGTGCCGAATTTGAGTCAATCATGCTAGTTGTTAGCTTGACTATATTTTCATTGTTTAAAGTGCCAGAAACGGCTAAAAACGTTATTTGTCAGTTGTAACTTAGATCGCCAATCATATGAGATTAAAAAACGTCCGTTAGGAAAGTTTAATAATGTCTATTTTTGTAAAACGCACGTAAAATCTCGTACTTTCTACACTCATAAAAAAACATTCAATTTAACACTAACAATGGTGACCTCAAAGTTTCTCTGCTCTGAGCTGTTTGCTTAAGTTTATTAACAGTTAAATATTGTGTTTTCACAGACGTTAAGCTCATATGTAACCTAAAATAAGCACATTTAAAAAGTAAATGATAAATATAGCATATTCTATGTTGTTTGTCCTCGTATGTGTTGCCGTAGTCAAACACTAACGTGTATGCGCCTGCGCAGATGCTTCTGGGCATGCGCACATCAACTTTTGACTCCAATTCGGCACTGACTCCGATTGGGGAGTTACAAGGTCATTGTCGTTGTTAGCTCTTTTAGCTGCGTCATGCTAGCTCAGGTTGTTGTCGTTAGCTCTTTTAGCTCAGGTTGTTGTCGTTAGCTCTTTAGCTCAGGTTGTTGTTAGCTCTTTTAGCTCAGGTTGTTGTCGTTAGCTCTTTTTGCTCAGGTTGTTGTTAGCTCTTTTAGCTCAGGTCATTGTCGTTGTTAGCTGCGTCATGCTAGCTCAGGTTGTTGTCGTTAGCTCTTTTAGCTCAGGTTGTTGTCGTTAGCTCTTTTAGCTCAGGTTGTTGTTAGCTCTTTTAGCTCAGGTTGTTGTCGTTAGCTCTTTTAGCTCAGGTTGTTGTTAGCTCTTTTAGCTCAGGTCATTGTCGTTGTTAGCTGCGTCATGCTAGCTCAGGTTGTTGTCGTTAGCTCTTTTAGCTCAGGTTGCTGTTGTTAGCTCTTTTAGCTGTGTCATGCTAGCTCAGCCTGAATCTGTCACAAAGAGTTTAGTTTGAATCTGCAAAGTCAGAGCGACGTTTGTCAGAGAGAGTCAACGTCAAACTGAACCAGGTCTGAACCAGGTCTGAACCAGGACTAAACCAGGTCTGAACCAGGACTAAACCAGGTCTAAACCAGGTCTAAACCAGGTCTAAACCAGGACTAAACCAGGTCTGAACCAAGGACTGAACCAGGACTGAGCCAGGACTAAACCAGGTCTGAACCAGGACTAAACCAGGTCTAAACCAGGTCTAAACCAGGACTAAACCAGGTCTGGACCAGGTCTGAACCAGGACTAAACCAGGTCTGAACCAGGTCTGAACCAGGTCTGAACCAAGGACTGAACCAGGACTGAGCCAGGACTAAACCAGGTCTGAACCAGGACTAAACCAGGACTAAACCAGGGACTGGACCAGGTCTGGACCAGGTCTGAACCAGGACTAAACCAGGTCTGAACCAGGTCTGAACCAGGACTAAACCAGGTCTGAACCAGGACTAAACCAAGGACTAAACCAGGACTGAACCAGGACTAAACCAGGTCTGAACCAGGACTAAAGCAGGGCAGAACCAAGGACTGAACCAGGACTGGACCAGGTCTGAACCAGGACTGAACTAGGTCTGAACCAGGACTAAACCAGGACTGAACCAGGACTAAACCAGGTCTGAGCCAGGACTGGACCAGGTCTGAACCAGGACTAAACCAGGGCAGAACCAGGACTGAACCAGGACTGAACCAGGTCTAAACCAGGACTGGATCACATTCCGAGGTTAATGTGAACAAAACTGGTTGATTTGAGAGTGAACTTTGGGGGGAGAGAAAGAGAGAGAGAGAGAAAGAAAGAGAAGAGAGAGAGAAAGAGAAGAGAGAAAAAGAGAGAGAGAGAGAAGAAAGAGAGAGAAAGAGAAAAAGGAGAGAGAGAGGGAGAGATAGAGAAGGAGAGATAGAGATCGAACAGAGAGAGGAGAAAGAGAGAGAAAGAGGAGAGAGAAAGAGGAGCAAAGAGAGAAAGGGAGAGAAAGAGGATGAGGAGAGAGAAAGGAGAGAGGGAGTGAAAGAGAAGAGAGAAAAAGGAAAAGAGAGAGAGAGGAGAAGGATAAACATCGTTGGCTTAGGAAACAGAGAGACCTAAATTTAACTGACCTCACATTGATGAATCATGTGTTTGCACTTGTGTTGTGTTATCACAATAAATGGACAGATTAATAAAGAGAACATAATGTAGTTTATATTAAAAAATATAATAATGAATATATCTGACTTTGGCCTAGCGTAGGTTTTATTTTAGGCCAGAGCTACTTCAGATCTTTGTTTAATTCTGTTTTATAAATGCAGCTTTTGATTGCACTTTGACCTTTGGGCTCCACAAACATGAGTCCTGATGAGTCCTGGTGCATGATGGGAAATGAAGTCTGTCTGGTCTGAACCTGGTGTGACCCTGCACTGAAAAAAGTAAAGCATTGGATAAACCTATAATTTATACGGTAATCATTTACATCTAAATTTCTTTTGTTGTTCAAAGTGATATGTATTAAATTGGTCGTACTAAAAGAGTTTAATTTGTAACAGTTAATATATTATAAATTGGTTTAGAAGAAAAAATATTCATTAGTTCAATGTTTACCATTTTAATTGGTTCAATTAAAAAATACTAAATTGTATTAATATACTAGTTACAGATTAATACAATTTAATAGTTTACATTACATGAATGTATATTTAATAGATTACTGAGGTTCATTGGTTTAACTTACATTTTATATAGTAATCATTTACATCTAAACATTTTAATTGTTTCTATTTATAATCTATTAATCAGTCCTAAAAAAGAAAATGTGTTATCTCAATGTTCCAAGTTCTTCGAGCACATTTAAAACAATTATTGTTCCTTACAATGCATTTCAACTTTCAATATTGTCCTACATTTAAAAATTACATAACACATTGATTATCTTACTGTTTATTAACAGTGAATGCACAAACTTGACACTATACATAGTCTCTGCTTAAAACAAACAGTATTTCATACAAGGCTTCTGCAGTTGTGGTCAATGTGGTAATAATAATTTTACAAAATGTATTATTTTGGCATAGTGAGATTCATAAATTACCAAAGACAGAATTACAGGTGGTGATAAAGCTCAAAAATTGCCAAAAGAAGTAGACTTGTGCAGCTAAATGAACTGAGTCGAAACAGAAGTACTATCGTACTGATTTTGTTTGGGAAATGACAATGATTAAATTTGTCTGTTTTTTCAAATTTTTAATTAACCGGTTAGGTAATTGTGAGAACTTGTTGTGTCTTTGCACTACTTGCGGTTTAATAAAAAACACAAATTTAAGCTAATCATCCAATTTTCACTGACGAGTGAATGAGCCGTTTTAGTTAAGATCACATTCTGTAACTTAGTTTTTAACTAAATATTATAAGTATTGGGCTTTTGAGGAAAAAACCCCAATAACATCTAACTTCTTTGGGCAAAATTATTTAAATTCTTAAAAAAACTTAAAACTTAAAAAAAAAAAAAAAGGCTTCTTTTAATGAAATGTTACAAAAACTAAAGCACTATTGCCATTAATTACCACAGAGACACAAAGAAGTTCTATAACAATTAAAAACAAATTTTAACAAATTACATTTGGTCTCAACAGCTGTAATTTCAAACAAATGTTGCAGCTTAGCAAACTTAAGCTACAGAAGTGTAAAATGTATTAAACTGTATGAAAGCAGTCGAATGAACAACTACTTGCTGTGCAATTTGTTTTGTTTCAAGCCAGTCCCAGAAGTCATTTCTGAATGAACTCAAAAGTCCATTTGCACTTTTAGAATACCTCATATTTGGGGTGTAGATCAGTCAAAAAGCAGGCTGAACCCTCTAACTGGAGTCCAGGCCACTCCTCCTACCACAGTCCAGTCTATCTGTTGTGTTGCAATGGCTGCCATGGTCGCTTCGATGTCCTCATTTTGTGCTACCTGCAAAACACAGACACATTCAAATCAAATCGTGTGGTATGAGTTCAGACAACAGCATAACTTTGTACATCAACATTGCTAAGTGTACTAAAAAGTTAGTATTTATTTATTTATTTTGTATTCAACACGGATCAAATTAGATTAAAAATGCTACTATAGTTAAAATTGTATTGAATTCAAACTGACATGTATAGTAACCCCTGGATGAAAGAGGATTATGTAGATCAGTTTACAGGACATAACAGATGTCAGTGGCTCAGGCTCGTCCAGATTGATTAGTAAAGTTAAAAAGGAGTAAGGAAAGGAAGTTGCCAAATAAAGAGTTACCATATTAAACTGACAAATCTCTCATTCAGACAAACTATTAAATTAGCATGTTTTCAGGCCTGAAATTCCAATCTACAAGATCCTCTCAAAATATGGGAAATATCATACCTGAACCACAGCAACAAGTTGGTCAGTCGTCTCTCTGAATGTTTGTGGCTGCAGCAGAATCAGTGCATCTTGGACTCCATCATCTGTGACATTGAAATAATAGATATAATATAATCTATATAAAACTCAAACACTGAGGCACTCAAAAAGATTATACATATATATATTATTATTTCTTTTTGAGTGTGGTACATATAACACACTTTAGGAATGTTTTTATCTAGAGGTCTACGTCTTACCTTTGTTGCCTTTGGTGCCAGTTCGTCCTGCGTTTGAGTTCTGGACGTTGTGATTAAACTGTGGACAAGAAAAAGACACTGTGACATGTGCAATAGACTAGTCACTTCCTTTCCAAACTAACATCTAAGCTTTTGCTCACATGCAAAATAGTTCAGGCTAATCAAGGAGCAAAAACCTCTCACACACACACACAAATTGATAAATTTGATACATTGCATATACTGTATTTACGAGAAATGTGAACTGAGTGCAATAACACATAGATTTTCATCAGTTTATCCTTGCAATGCACATGGATTGAAAATGAGGCCCACAGTGTAGAATACCTTTATAGTAAATGAATGTTTCACTTACATGGTTAAACTTTGGGACAGAAGCTTGTGTTGAGGTGGTTCATCTGGAGCTCAGGGCTGTGGACACTTCAGTCTCATGAAGATTCTGCTGATGGATAACAGATCTGTCAGTGTTTCAGAAGAAACTCATCTCAGGCAACAGCAAGCAAAAAGTGCTTGCCTATAGCCTGTATTGTGGCTAGATGACACGTTTTATTGTGTGAGTGTGTGTTACCAGTTTGTAATGGCACAGTTTTAAAACCATTGGGAAAGTACTTAGTAGGTACTGTACAATAATATGTGCTATATAATAAACTGCAGTGTAAATAGATGTACAGTATAACAATGCACTTACTTACACATGACAAATGATATCCCACGATGTCATCAGGTCTAAAACTTCATTTCTTAAAAAGACTGTGGACCGTCAGTCAGCTGGAGATTCTTCTGTGAGAAAAAATAGAGATGTTAGTCAAACAGCCTGCAGGAAATACTGAGAAACCAGCTTTGCTATAGTAAAGGTGAGTAGAGTAGCCAAACCTAAAGTTACTTCCATATACTGGAAGTGAATGTAATTGGAAAGGAAAAATGTAAAAAAAAAAAAATTAAAAAGCTGAATACTGGTAATATTAATTCAAATTTGCAAAACAAATTTGAGTTAATAAATTATGTCTATTGTGCAAGAAAAAATAAAACAAATCAGTTCAAATTGTCAACATGGAAGCATATCTCAATTGAAAATAGAAATAGGCATGTAATAAATGCAATTTGAGAAATAAAGCATAATCTGATCCAAAATCTATTGCTAGGTTACTCGCGCTGACTGTCGCTTCTGTGGGCAGGAAGACGTCCGTGTGTGATCCCGCGCTGTGCACACAATTCACATTTATGCCAGATTAAACTGATCAGAAACTGTCAAACCAAGGCTGAATAAAGTCACGTTTAACCAGAACCACGCAGGTCTAAACCAGCACTGAGCCAGGTCTAAGGTCTAACCCAGGACTGAGCCAGGTCTACGGTCTAAACCAGGACTTGACGAGAATTAGAGCGGGTCTGACGCATTATCAAATCACGACCAAACCTGATCCATGCCGCCTCCCGGGAGGACTTTCTCGGGTTTCCCCCGCGGGCTCTACCGTGAAGCTTTTTTCACGCTAAATATGTGTTTAAAGCAAAGAACTGTCACTAGAACATTGCTAATAGGCATACAATGCGTTAAAAATAGGTCTTAGATTTCGATTAAACAACAATCCGTTTAAAAGCAACCGTTGGCTGGAGGAGGGACCTCTTCTCCGGCTACCGGAGGAGGCACCCGATGCATGCCAAAGGTCCAGAGCTTTAGCAGAGAAAATTTAAATTGACTGCGGATTAAGCAATAATACCCACTATTTCTCGCCTCAAATGGTCTCAAAGTTTAGATTTGACTCTTATAAACAAAAATATAGTAACTTTAAACTTACCCTGTAATGGTGGCGCCGCCGCATCTGGCGCGGCGCAAGGCCACCGGAGAGAGCCCGTCAAGCGGCTACGGCCGGCGGAGGCTCCCGGTGGAGACCCAGCCTCCGGACCTTTAGCAGAAAAAAAGTTAAAATGACCGCGGATAAGGCAATAATACCCACTATTTCTCGCCTCAAATGGTCTCAAAGTTTAGATTTGACGCTTATAAACGAAAATATAGTAACTTTAAACTTACCCCGTAATGGCGCCGCCGCCGGGGCAAGGTAGAACATCCAGCCGCCGGTCTAAGCTCGTCCAGCGGCTACGGCCAGCGGAGGCAGCCGGTGAAGGCCCAGGGTCAAGGACCTTTAGCAGAGAAAAGTTAAAATGACCACGGATATAGTAATAATACCCACCATTTCTCGCATCAAATGGTCTCAAAGTTTAGATTTGACTCTTATAAACAAAAATATAGCTAGTAACTTTTAACTTAAGACCGCCGATAATGCTAACAGGCTAATGCTAACGCGCCTCTTTTTAAACTTATATTTGAACCTAAAGTGATATATTACAGCTCTCTGTCAGTTCTGGATATTTTGACAAAAATACAAAGACTATAATAAAGCTTAAATATCCCCTCTCAATACTTGCTGACTAGTTATTTGTTGCTGTAAAGCATTGTTAGCTACGTTAGCATTTTTTAAAGAGACCTCCAACATAATGCTACAGCTACAAATACGTCATGAGAAACTAAACTAAGCACAATGCTGGTCAGTTCAATCACTTCTGCTAACTAATAACCTGTTGGTTTTTTGAAAAAATGTCCACACTTTTTCCTAAATGATGAGCATAGTGTGAGATTTTAAATCTAATCTTACACAAAAGTTATAAAAACAAAAAACTGGCAATCGTTCAGTTGTAGAACAAACAAGCACTTCAGTATAAATTAAAGATAAAATGTGAAATACCTTTATGAAAAGCCTTTCTCCAGCAGCACACTGACTGCACACAGCCGAGGTCTTGGTCACATCTCAGTTTGAATGAAGCACATGGTGCACAGTGCTCTTCTGTTGTGTTTATGGCAGAGTCAAGTGGAGTTGGTGTCAGTGCTGCCCCCTGTGGTGGAGGGTTGACTCAGCACTGCGCATGCGCAAGATATGTTCAATGTACAAATTATGAATTGATTCAATTAAACTTTTCTAAACTACTGTTAATTTACATCAGTCAAATCAGAAGTACATACAATAAATATATAGAAACACAAGGTTAAATCTGTACAATTTGAATTGTACGCGCCAATTAAAAATTGTTTAATTAACCCAATGTAGCAAAACACATTGAATGAACAACAGCAATGTTTTACTTTTTCAGTGTGGTGCATGATGGGAAATGAAGTCTGTATGAGCCGAGCTAAAAATATCCTCCAGAGAAATCCTCTCAATCCAAACAAAACATCACCTTTGGGCTTAGGAAAGAGAGAGAGAGAAAAGAGAGAGAGAGGGAGAAGAGAGGAGAGAGAGAAGAGGGGGAGAAGAGAGAGAGAGAGAAGAGGGGGAGAGGAGAGGGAGGGGGGTTTAGGGAGGAGAGGAGAGAGGGAGGGAAAGAGAGAGAGGGGAGAGAGAGAGGGAGAAAAGAGAGAAAGAGGAGAGAGAGAAAGAGAGAGAGAGGGAAAGGATAAAATGTCACCTTTGGGTTTAGGAAAGAGAGAGAGAGAAAAGAGAGGGAGAGAGAAGAGAGAGAGAGGGAGGGAGAGATGAGAGAGAGGGGGGTGGGAGAGAAAAGAGAGACAGAGGAGAGAGAGAGAGGGAGGAAAGGATGGAGAGGAGAGAAGAAGGATAAAAGGTCACCTTTGGGCTTAGGAGAGAGAGAGAAGAGAGGGATAGAGAAAGACAAAAGAGGAGAGAGAGAGGCGGAGGGGAAAGAGGGAGGATAAAACATCAGGTAACAGAGACAGAGAAAAGAGGGAGGGAGAGAGAAAGGGGAAACAGAGAGAAAGACAGAAAGAGGGAGGAGAGAGAGGAAGAGAAAACATGACTTGAGAAAAGGAGAGAAAAGAAGGATGAATGAAAATGAAAAAAAGAAAAGAGGGCGACGTGAGAGACGAGAAGAAAATAAGGAAAAAGAGAGAGAGAGAAGAGGAGTATGAAGGGATGGAAAGGAGAGAGACGGGGTGATCGAGGTGTGAGGAAAGAGAGAAAGAGAAGAGGAGAAAAAAGAGAAAGAAAGAGAGAGGGAGAGAGAGAGGTGTGAAAGAAGAGTGTGCTTCAGCCAAACGCCACCAGAGGGAGACAGACCTCACATTACAACACAATCACTGTGACTGTTTATTAAAATGACTTGGAGCAGGTTTAAATCACACTGTGTTAAATATTCTATCATATTAACACAGCAGAGAGTCAAAACAGCTGGATTAAAAAACAGTTTTACTCAAATATACTTGTAATAAATGAAGGTAAGCTTGTTTTCTTAAGTTCTGGAGCAGGACCACACTTCTCCTGCCCGGGAGCCTCTCTCTCCCCCCACTCTTTCTCCCTCTTCTCTTCTCTCTCTCCCTCCTTTCCCTCTCCTCTCGCTGTCTTCTCTTTCTCCTTCTCTCCTCCCACTCGCTCTCTCTTTCCTTCTTCCTCTCTTCCCTCTCCCTTCCTCCCCTTACTCTCTCCCTCAGTCTCTTTCCTTCCTCACTTCCTCTCTTCTCCGCTCTCTTCTTTCTCTCCTCTCATCCCCCTCCCTCTTTCCTCTCTCTCGCTCTCTCCTTTGCTCTTTCCCTCTTTCCTTCTCTTCCCTCTCTCCTCTCCCTTTCTCTCCATCTCCCTTCTTCCCCTCTTTCTCCCTTCCCCCCCTCTCCTCCTCCCTCCCTCTCTCTTTCCTTCTCCTTCCCCTCCTTCAGTCTGTCTCTCCTTCTTCCTTTTCCCCCTCTTCCTCCCTTTCTCCTCCTCTCCTTCCCCCTTCCTCTTTCACTCTCTCCTTCTTCATCTTTCTTCCCTCTCTTCCTTTCTCTCCCTCAGTCTCTCCCTTCTTCCCGCTCTCCTTCTCCTCCTCCTTCCCGCCCGTCTTTCCTTCTTCTTCATCTCTCTTTCTCCCCTCTCCCTTCCTCCCCTCCCTCTCTCTTTTCTCTTTTTCCCTCTCCCTCTCTTTCCTTCTCCTTTCACTCTTTCCTCTCTTCTTTCCTTTCTGCCCCCTCTCTTTCTCCTTCCTCTTCTCTCCCTCTCCACTGCTCTCGTCTCTCTCTCCCTTTTTCTTCCTCTCTCTCTTCTCCACCCCCTCTTTCCTCTCTCCTTCTCTCCTTTTCTCTTTCCATCTTCTTCCTCTTTCTCTCCCTCCCTCAGCCCACTCTCTTTCCTTCTCTCTCTTCCCTTCTTTTTCCTTCTCTTCCTCCCTCTTTTTCTCTCTCCTCTCCTCTCTCTCTCTCTCTCTCTCTGTATTCTGACGACACATTTAGAGAGATTCTGTTTTATATACTGTATATTTACTGCAGAATCAGACAAACGTTAATGTTTTTTTTTTCCAGGAGAAGTTTGTGGAGCTGATGGACTCGTACAGCTACAGCCACGTGACTTTGACCCCACAGGACCCTCGTCTCCTCCTCCTCCTCCTCCTCCTGCTCCAGTCTGCTCCGGTAAATCTTTAAAAACCACACAAACCTTCACGTTTTAACATTCCTCAGATAAACCGTAAAAAAAACAGTAAAAACCTGGATTTGTTTAAACGTTTTTGTCTTTGTGCAGTTTCCAAGCCACAGAAAACTCGTCCAACTCGTCCAGATCCGAGTCTCCGCAAGTCCTGAGTCCCAACCCCGCCTCTGTGTTTAGGTCTGTGTTTAGACCTGGTTTAGACCTGTTTTAATCCAGTTTTAGACCTGGTTTTAATCCAGTTTTAGACCTGGTTTAATCCCTGGTTTTAGTCCTGTTTTAGACCTGGTTTTAATCAGTTTTAGCCTGGTTTTAGTCCAGTTTAGACCTGGTTTAGTCCAGTTTTAGACCTGGTTTTAGTCCAGTTTTAGACCTGGTTTTAGTCCAGTTTTAGACCTGGTTTTTAATCCAGTTTTAGACATGGTTTTAGTCCTGTTTTAGACCTGGTTTTAATCCAGTTTTAGACCTGGTTTTAGTCCAGTTTTAGACCTGGTTTTTAGTCCAGTTTTAGACCTGGTTTTAGTCCAGTTTTAGACCTGGTTTTAGTCCAGTTTTAGACCTGGTTTTAGTCCAGTTTTAGACCTGGTTTTAGTCCAGTTTTAGACCTGGTTTTAGTCCAGTTTTAGTCCTGTTTAGTCCAGTTTCAGACCTGTTTTAGTCCTGTTTTAGTCCTGCTTTAGTCCTGTTTTAGTCCCGTTCAGACCTGCTTTAGACCTGTTTCAGACCTGGTTCAGACCTGTTTTAGTCCAGTTTTAGACCTGGTTTTAGTCAGTTTAGACCTGGTTTTAGTCCAGTTTTAGCCCTTTTTAGACCTGGTTTTAGTCTGTTTTAGACCTGGTTTTAATCCAGTTTTAGCTGGTTTTAGTCCAGTTTTTAGACCTGGTTTAGTCCAGTTTTAGACCTGGTTTTAGTCCTGTTTTAGACCTGGTTTTAGTCCTGTTTTAGACCTGGTTTTAATCCAGTTTTAGACCTGGTTTTAATCCAGTTTTAGACCTGGTTTTAATCCAGTTTTAGACCTGGTTTTAATCCAGTTTTAGACCTGGTTTTTAATCCAGTTTTTAGACCTGGTTTTAGTCCAGTTTTAGTGGTTTTAGTCCATTTAGACCTGGTTTTAGTCCAGTTTTAGACTGGTTTAGTCCAGTTTTAGTCCTGGTTTAGTCCAGTTTTAGACCTGGTTTTAATCCAGTTTAGACCTGGTTTTAATCCAGTTTTAGACCTGGTTTTAGTCCTTTTTAAGACCTGGTTTTAATCCAGTTTTAGACCTGGTTTTTAGTCCAGTTTTAGACCTGGTTTTAGTCCAGTTTTAGACCTGGTTTTAGTCCAGTTTTAGACTGGTTTTAGTCCAGTTTAGACCTGGTTTTAGACCTGGTTTAGTCCAGTTTTAGTCTGGTTTAGTCCTGTTTTAGTCAGTTTTAGTCCTGTTTTAGTCCAGTTTTAGACCTGGTTTTTAGTCCAGTTTTAGTCCTGTTTTAGTCCAGTTTTAGACCTGGTTTTAATCCAGTTTTAGACCTGGTTTTAATCCAGTTTTAGACCTGGTTTTAATCCAGTTTTTAGACCTGGTTTTAGTCCTGTTTTAGACCTGGTTTTAATCCAAGTTTTAGTCCTGTTTAGTCCTGTTTTAGTCCAGTTTTAGTCCTGTTTTAGTCCAGTTTTAGACCTGGTTTTAATCCAGTTTTAGACCTGGTTTTTAATCCAGTTTAGACCTGGTTTTAATCCAGTTTTAGACTGGTTTTAGTCTGTTTTAGACCTGGTTTTAATCCAGTTTTAGACCTGGTTTTAGTCCAGTTTTAGACCTGGTTTTAGTCCAGTTTAGACCTGGTTTTAGTCCAGTTTTAGACCTGGTTTTAGTCCAGTTTTGACTGGTTTTAGTCCAGTTTTAGACCTGGTTTTAAGTTTTAGTCTGGTTTAGTCCAGTTTTCAGACCTGGTTTTTAGTCCTGTTTAGTCCTGCTTTAGTCCTGTTTTAGTCCCGGTTCAGACTGCTTTAGTCCAGTTTTAGAACCTGGTTTTAGTCCAGTTTTAGACCTGGTTTTAGTCAGTTTTAGACTGGTTTTAGTCCAGTTTTAGACTGGTTTTAGTCCAGTTTTAGACCTGGTTTTAGTCCAGTTTTAGACCTGGTTTTAGTCCAGTTTTAGCCCTGTTTTAGACCTGGTTTTAGTCCAGTTTTAGTCCTGGTTTAGTCCTGTTTTAGTCCAGTTTTAGTCCTGTTTTAGTCCAGTTTTAGACCTGGTTTTTAGTCCAGTTTTAGTCCTGTTTTAGACCTGGTTTTAGTCCAGTTTTACCTGGTTTTAGTCCTGTTTTAGACCAGGATTTAGTCCTGTTTAATAGTTTTAGTCTTGCTTTAGACCTGGTTTTAATCCAGTTTTAGACCTGATTTAAGACCTGGTTCAGACCTGGTTCAGACCTGGTTTAGGCTGGTTAGACCTGGTTCAGACCTGTTCAGACCTTGTTTCTCTTCCGTTTTCAGCGACAGTGTGATTCAGCTCATCTGCGTTTCCAAGGCGACCGGGCTGGGGCTGGTCGTCAGGGGCGGAGCCAACAGACTGGACGGACCAATGGTGTTCATCCAGGAAGTGCAGCAGGGCGGAGACTGTCACAAGGTTCGACTCGTTTGTGCCTGGTTATTGACGAGTGATCGGTGTGATTGATCAGGCCTCTCTCTCTCCTCAGGACGGGCGGCTTGCAGGCGGGCGATCAGCTGGTGTCGATCAATAAAGAGTCTCTGATCGGAGTCACGTTTGAAGAGGCAAAAGCATCGTGTCCCGGACCAGACTCAGGTACGAGTCCAGGACCAGACTGAGGTACGACAGCTCCAGGACCAGACTCAGGTACAAGTCCAGGACCAGGACCAGACTGAGGTACGAGTCCAGGACTAGATCAGAGAGAGAGAGAGAGAGAGAAAGGAGTAAGTAAGTAAGTAAAGTTTATTTATATAGCACCTTTCACAGACAGTCACAAGAAGAGCGGGAGATCATTCCAAAGCTTTGGAGCCACAGCCTGGAATGACCGGTCCCCTCTGGTCCGAAAAACGAGGGACCATCAACAAGCTCTAATCCACAGACCTCAGAGCTCCAGACGGTCTGTAGAGCTGGATCAGGTCAGTGATATAAGGAGGAGCTTGGCCATGTAAAGCTCTAAAAGTAAGCACTAAAATTTTAAATTGGAAACGGTAAGAATGGGTGTTATGTGAGACCTTCTGTTAGTGCGGGTTAAGATTCTCGCTGCAGAGTTTTGAATCAGTTACAAACGAGACAGCTCCTTCTTATTCAGACAAGAAAATAGACTGTTACAATAGTCGAGACGTGTCGACACAAAAGCATGAATTAAAAGTTCAAGATCATTATGTGAGACCATTTTTCTGAGTTTAAATATGTTCCTCAACTGAAAGAAACAGTTTCTAGTCAACTGTTTCACATGATGTTCCAATGACATGTCCTTATCAAAAATAACACCAAGGTTTTAGCAGACTGACCTAGAACACCCAAATACTGATTAATGACTGGAATGGAGTCGTCCGGGGCAATTACTAGTGTGTCTGTTTTGTCTGAATTTAGCTGAAGACAGAGCCATTGTTTTACCTGCACCAAGCAATTTATTAGAGTCCAGCTATAGTGGATGCAGTATGTTAAGATGATAAGATACATCACTGAACTATTTGATGATCTTTCTCAGAGGAGAATGTATAACAAAAATAAGACAGGACCCAAAACAGAACCCTGAGGAACACCACACAGTAGATCTGCTGACTCTGACATTATCTGATTCGCCGCGACCAGATAAGTACGAGGAAACCAATTCAGAACTGACTCTGACAGTCCAATCATATCCTTCAGTCTTTTTAATAAGATCTGATGGTCGACTGTGTCAAAGGCTGAAGAAAGATCAACAAAACTAGGACAGTGCATTTGCCAGAATCAGCAGACATCAGAATGTCACTGGACACTTTCAGCAGGACGGTTTCAGTGGAGTGGTGTTTGCGAAAACCTGACTGAAACGTGTCATGAAATTGCATTTTTCTAGGAAGTCTTGCAACTGTTCAGAGACCACTTTCTCTAAAATCTTTGAGAGGAATGGCAACTTAGAAATAGGTCTGTAATTTTGGGGATCAGATGAGTCCAAATTTGTCTTTTTCAACAAAGGCTCCACAATAGCATGTTTAAAACAGCTAGGAACACACCAGTGGAGAGCGAAAGGTTTGCCATTTTAGTAACCCAGGGGCCAATAACATCAAACACTTTCAAGAAAAAGGGAGCACATCAGATGAACAAGAGGAAGGTTTCATTTTGGTCAACAGGCCGAGATGTCTTCTAAAGTGACTGGCTTAAAAGTAGACCAAGTGTGTGAAACAGGCTCCAGAGCATCACAACCGTCACACAAAACTGGAGAGGTTTGGTCATTGATCATTTTGATCTTGTTCACAAAAACAAAAGAAACTGATTGCTGTCAGCTTTACAGAACACAGGTGTAACTGGGGCTGCAGGACAAACAATAGAATTTATAGTGTCAAACAACACTTTAGGACTTTTCTTGTTCACTGATATAAGATGACGAAGTAGTATCAGATCTAGCATTCTCAACCATCTCATTGTATGAGAATGCAAGATCTCTAAGGTGCAACCGATGGACCAGAAGATCAGTAGATTTCAACAAACGTTCAGTTTTACGACATTGTCTCCTCAAATTTAAGATTTCTTCATTATCCAAGGACACACTTTTTCTGTGTTATCAAGTTAGACTTCACTGGGGCCACCTGATCTAAAATAGAAAGACAGTGAATGTTAAATGACCAAGCAGATTGTTCCACATCAATACAGTCCTCAAATAAATGGGGATCAAACAAGACAGAACATTTTTCGCAGAGTCTGGAGAGAGAAAGAGCGAGGTAGAGAGAGAGAGAAAGAAACAAAAAGAGAGAGAAAATAGAGGAGAGGAGAGAGAGAAAGAGAGAGGGGGAGCGAGGGAGAGAGAGAGAGAGAAAAAGAAGAGAGAGAAAAATGAGAGAGGGGAGAGAGAGAAGAGAGAGGGGGGAGGGCGGGGAGAAAAGAGAAGGAGATTGGGAAGAAAAGAGGGACAATCAGAGCACTCTACTATGTTTCACGCCGTTGTTCCTGACGACTCAAAAGTCACTCGGAGTCAAAGTTCAAAGTGATCATCCTGCTGGATTGTTTAAGTGACTAGACTCACCTGCAGCCTGATTAACTCTAGCAGACGCTTTAATAGCAGCCTGTTTTAAGACGCAAAATGAATTATTTAAAGCAAAGCACCTTAA
>CM076415.1:988824-1095273 GCA_038363315.1 Mugilogobius chulae
ACTGCGAATGATGCAGGCATCTAGACTTTTGTACACTCACACAGAGCTGAGCGCGCCCCTCGTCCCACCTCAGACATTCAGAACCCCCAAAACACACAAAACACACAAAAAACGCGTCCGATTTTCTAACTATCTCATCTGGTCACCCTATCCGGGTATTGGACGAGTGATCGGTGTGATTGATCAGGCCTCTCTCTCCTCAGGACGGGCGGCTGCAGGCGGGTGATCAGCTGGTGTCCATCAACAAAGAGTCTCTGATCGGAGTCACGTTTGAAGAGGCCAAAAGCATCGTGTCCAGGACCAGACTCAGGTACAAGTCAAGACTAGATCAGAGAGAGAAAGAGAATAGAGAGGGAGAGAGAGAAGAGAGAAAGAAATAAAGAAAGAGAGAGAGGAGAGGAAAGAGGGACAGAGATAAAGAGAGGGAGAGAGAAGAGAAGAGAGAGAGGAGAGAGAAAGAGAAAGAAAGAGAGTTTGTTTTATCCCGAGAGCGTCTGTAGCCAATCAGAACACTCGTACCGTGCTCACGCTGCTCTAAAGTCAGTCGGAGTCAAAGTTCAAAGCGATCATCCTGCTGCTGTGATGGTTTAAAGCGACTCGACTCACCGGGAGCCTGATTATCTCCACAGACGCATCGTTTATCTGACTCAAAACGACAAATGAGTTAATGAAAACACCTTAAATGTCACAGAAACACAGATTTTCAGAGAGCAACAAGCGACCTCAGGAACTAAAGTAATCATTAAATAAGCACGATGCGTCACGGCAGAGCGAGAGATACTGATTTTGGTAGATTTTAAATTGTATTTGATCACTAGTAAAGACTTAAAAGATTGAAAATATGCTAAAAGTTCATATTTCTTTCATTAGTGAGTACGTATTTTCTGTGAATAAAGCAAGATCATTTCTTTAGGAGATCAGACTCACATTTACCTTGTGTCTTGTGTTCCAGACCAGACCCGACCGTGGAGATCGCCTTCATCAGACGCAGGTTCTCCTCCAGCTCCGGCAGCGGCCCTCACAGCCCAGTGTCCCCGGCCTGCGCTCAGGGTCAGGGCGGAGGTCAGGGCGGAGGTCAGGGAGGTCAGGGAGCTTCAGGAACACCTCCACACAGCAGGCCTCTCGCTCTGGGACAAACTCAGGCCTCATCGTCTCCTCAGATTCTCACAAAGATCGTCAGGAACCCGAACTGTGAGACTCTACCCGAGGTCAACGTCAGCGAGGTACGACTCAGAACGTTCTTTACGACTCAGAACCTTCTCTTTACGACTCAGAACCTTCTCTTTACGACTCAGAACCTTCTCTTTATAACGACTCCAGAACCTTCTCTTTACGACTCAGAACGTTCTCTTTACGACTCAGAACCTTCTCTTTACGACTCAGAACTTCTCTTTACGACTCAGAACTTCCCTTACGACTCAGAACCTTCTCTTTACGACTCAGAACCTTCTCTTTACGACTCAGACCTTCTTTACGACTCAGAACCTTCCTTTACGACTCAGAACGTTCTCTTTACGACTCAGAACGTTCTCTTTACGACTCAGAACGTTCTCTTACGATCAGAACGTTCTCTTTAGACTCAGAACGTTCTCTTTACGACTCAGAAGTTCTCTTTACGATTCAGAACCTTCTCTTTACGACTCAGAACGTTCTCTTTACGATTCAGAACGTTCTCTTTACGACTCAGAACTTCTCTTTACGACTCAGAACCCTTCTCCTTTCTTACGACTCAGAACCTTCTCTTTACGACTCAGAACGTTCTCTTACGACTCAGAACGTGTCTTTACGACTCAGAACCTTCTCTTTACGATCAGAACCTTCTCTTTACGACTCAGAACCTTCTCTTTACGACTCAGAACCTTCTCTTTACGACTCAGAACCTTCTCTTTACGACTCAGAACCTTCTCTTTACGACTCAGAACTCTCTCTCCTCTTTTTACGATCAAACTTCTCTTTACGACTCAGAACTTCTCTTTACGACTCAGAACTTTCTTTACGACTCAGAACGTTCTCTTTTACGACTCAGAACCTTCTCTTTACGACTCAGAACGTTCTCTTACGACTCAGAACGTTCTCTTTACGATTCAGAACCTTCTCTTTACGATTCAGAACCTTCTCTTTACGACTCAGAACCTTCTCTTTACGACTCGGAACGTTCTCTTTACGACTCAGAACCTTCTCTTTACGACTCAGAACGTTGTCTTACGACTCAGAACGTTCTCTTTGCGATTCAGAACGTTCTCTTTACGACTCAGAACCTTCTCTTTACGACTCAGAACCTTCTCTTCGGTCTTTGCAAATGAAACAAAAACAGACTTAAACTGTCCCAGAGTCCTGCCCCGAGTGGAGGAGTTCGAGTGTCTCAGGGTCTGGTTCACAGTGAGGGAAAGACGGAGCAACCTTGGATTCTTAGGAAAAGTTGGAGGAAGTGGAAGTCTGGTCCTGCTCAGACTGAAGCCTCAGCGACTCAACTTGGCTTATGTGTTTGCAGTAACGTGATATTCAGTGTTTTTCAATGGGAAAGTAAAGCGTCCGTCAGGTCAGTTTTCATTTGGAAAACTACAGACCCAAAAACACTGGTTCTTGGTCCGTGTACGTCGCGGCCATTTCACTTTTGATTGAAATAGAAAATTCAAAACCGGAAAACGTCTGTTTCCCGTTTTCCAATTTAAAATTTGGTCAAAAATTAGACATATTTGTTTTTTTTAAGTATCTGATTAAAACAAAATCAGAAAATGGAAAAAAACGAAAACGGCAGTTATTTGATTTGGATTTCGAATTTTGCAAGCTCCAGGAAATTGTACCGAGGCTTGGTCTCTCTCTCTTCCCCGGAAAAGAGTGCTGTGTCCGGAAGGAACAGAGCCAATCTACGGCCCCGTGCTCCGGGTAAAGAGCCCGAGGTTTAAGCTCTCACTTCCCTGGAAAAGGAGCGTTGTGTCTGGGGAGGAGCAATGCCATCTACCGCTTCGAGCTCCAGGGAATGAGCCTGAGGAAACGTTTATCGCTGCCAAGACACGCAAAGGAGGCACAACTTTGGCACAGTCTCAAAAGTCAGTTTTAGTCACACATGTGGAAGTCTTTTTGGCGTGAGTGTGTCTAGACGGCGCGCAAACCTGTTGTGCGTGCGTACTGCGTAAACTGACAGCGTGTCCACGGGCTCATGGTGTCCCGTCACTGTCTGCGGACACGGTGAAGCGAACACTTTCCCCTGCATAGTGCTCTGTTCACAGGAGAAGCGATAATGCATGAAGAGCGATTAAGGATTCAAACATGAGGCCAATGAGTAGCTAGGCTGGTTTCAGGTCCACTTTATTGTCGTCTGCTTTTGAGTATTATTCAAGGGACACTGTAGAATTAGATTTAAGAATCTATTACAAACTGTTTTTATACATAAAATTCACATCTAAGTGTTTTGTCCCAGAAAGTCTTTGATCATAAACTTTAAATCAAACGTTTGTGTTCCAGGTGCGAGTGAACAGCGCAGACACAGACAACTCCACACACACAGGTAAAACACTCTCACTGTTCACGATACAGACTGAACTCATCACTTTTCTCTTCTCTGTGGCGCAGACCTGGCTCAGAACAGACTGACTCGGCCAGAACAGATCAGCTCCAGCAGGTAAGACTCTCACTCACGTCTCTGCACCTGGAGGACACTCTAAACCTCACGTTTGTCCTCAGACCGCAGACAGACCGGGACTGAAACCAGCTGAAGTCCAAGTCCAGAGTCTAAAAAGCCAGACTAAAACCAGACCAAGACCAGACTGTGGCTCTGACAGGTGAGAGTCCTGCTTTAGTCCTAAAATATCTACAATGTATCCTGACACTACCACACTTGTGATCGATGCAAATGCCCCATAAATTAACAGGTTATTGAACTTCAATAATAGGACTTCTTTCCCAGGCATTTGGAATCGATTTACCACCCACAGCAGAAATGGCCATTTTTGGTGTTGTTAGCCCACTTACATTAGCAAGTGGTCACCAGGGTATTTTTAAATTTTTAATCCTTGTAAGGACATCGACATCCCATCAAAATTTGGTTTAAAATTTGACACTGTGTGATTGTGTAAACTAGTGATAGACGCATAAATTAGGGCTTCTTTTTTTTCTGTCTGTTTTTTTTTTCCTTTCTTTTTTTCTTCTTTCTCTTTCTGTTTTTTCTTTCTTCTTTCGTTCTTTACTGCTTTCTTTTTTTTCTTTCACTATTTTTTTTTTAGCTTCTCTTTCTTTGTTCTTTACAGCTTTCTCTTTCTTTTTTCCTTCTTTTTTCGTGCTCTTTTCCTTGTGTTCTTCCTTTCTTTCTTTCTCTCTATTACTCTTTCTTTTTTCCTCTTTCTTTTTAGTATTTTCTTTATTTATTTTACTATTATAACATTGTGTGATTGTGTAAACTATAGACTGCATCAATTAGGGCTTCTTTCTATCTGTCTGTCTTTCTTTCTTTCTTTCTTTTGTTTTCTTTTTCTTCTGTCCTTCTTTACTGCTTTCTCTCTTCTTTCTTTCTTTCTTTCTTCCTCATTCTTTCTTTTTAGTTTTATTTAAAATTAATCATATACTGTATATATATATTTTTTCTTTCTCTTTTTTCTTTTTCTTTTATTTTTTTTTAAGTTTTTTGTTTTTCATTTGTGTATGTATGCATGCATATACGTATACGCCTATGTATAGGGCTATGTGTAAGTATGTACATATAGGCCTACTGTATTGCATTGTCTGTATATATATCTAAGCATACTGTTTTAGTAGCTTTGGGGGAAAAAAGTGTCTCACTCCTATGTGAATAATATACATTAATTCACATAATAAAAACGTTTGAAATAATCCTGATTTAGTCCGGGTTTACAGTGTTGTCTCTTGTCTCAGATGCAGAGCAGGACCTGTTCAGATCCGACCTCGACCAGACCAGTCCAAGCGGAGACCTTCAGAGCCGCACAAACACACAGGTCTGTCCCTAAACTAAACTAACTCACCTCGGCCTGGTTTCATCAGAGGGTTATGTAAGATCTGGACCAATCACGTCGCTCCAACGATTTCTGCTGTTATAATCAATATCTGTGATCAGAACAACTGGGACTAAAGCAGGACTCAACCAGGACTGAACCGGGACTGAACCAGGGTTAAAGCAGGACTAAAGCAGGACTAAAAACAGAGCTAAAGCACCAGGACTGAACCGGGACTGAACCAGGGCTAAAGCTGGACTAAAACAGGACTAAAGCTGGACAGAAACAGGACTAAAGCAGGACTAAAACAGGACTAAAGCAGGACTAAAACAGGACTAAAACAGGACTAAAACAGGACTAAACCAGGACTAAACCAGGACTAAAGGACTAAAGCAGGACTAAAACAGGACTAAAGCAGGACTAAAGCAGGACTAAAGCAGGACTAAAACAGGGTCTAAAGCAGGACTAAACCAGGACTAAAGCAGGTCTAAAACAGGACTAAAGCAGGTCTAAAACAGGACTAAACCAGGACTAAAACAGGACTAAACAGGCTAAGCAGGACTAAAGCAGGACTAAAGCAGGTATAAAACAGGACTAAAGCAGGTCTAAACCAGGACTAAACCAGGACTAAACAGGACTAAAACAGGACTAAAACAGGACTAAAACAGGACTAAAGCAGGACTAAAACAGGACTAAAACAGGGTCTAAAGCAGGACTAAACAGGGTCTAAAGCAGGACTAAAACAGGACTAAAGCAGGACTAAAGCAGGACTAAAACAGGACTAAAGCAGGACTAAAACAGGACTAAAGCAGGACTAAAGCAGGACTAAACCAGGACTAAAGCAGGACTAAAACAGGACTAAAACAGGACTAAAACAGGGTCTAAAGCAGGACTAAAGCAGGTCTAAAACAGGACTAAAGCAGGTCTAAACCAGGACTAAAACAGGGTCTAAAACAGGATCTAAAGCAGGACTAAAACAGGACTAAAAACAAAACAGGTCTAAACCAGGACTAAAACAGGACTAAACCAGGTCTAGACCAGGCCCTAACCCTTGTGTCCGTCCTCAGTCTCTGTCGGACTCAGAAGACCTGGACCAGATGGAGAAGTTGAGGAAAGAACACATCGAAGCTTTGAGAGAAATCAAGCGGCTCCAGGTGAGAAGCGTCTGTGGAAAAGAGAACGAGATTAGATCAGATCCACGTTCTAAAGCCAAACAGATCCTTCAGACGCTGCTGTGTTTGTGTTTCAGGAGCAGCTGTGTGAGTCCCAGAGAGCACAGCGCCACCTGCAGGACCAGCTCGACAAACTCAGACAGGTGAGTTTACTCCAGACAAACCCAGCCTGAGCATCGGAGGCGGAGCTTATCACGACAAAGAGGACAGAGTCAGTTTGTAATGCGTCATATTTGAAATTTGGGAACTACACTTTTTACCTTTTTACGATGTATTTTAGCACAAATAATTCAAGTGGCGTCAGGTTGTTGATGTGGAGTTGTGTTAGAAAACCAGGCGGCGCTAGGCTTAGTATTTAGCTCACATTTTTAAATCGGTCCCTTGGCTGTAAAAGTTTGAGAATCTCTATCCACCTTATTCTGCTCCGCCCACTTTTCTTGGCATAGCACTTCCTGTTTAGTTCTCTTAGGGTAACTTGCTTGTCTTTCGAGGCAATCTTAAACAAATAAAAGTAGCATACTGTATGTAAGTGTGCTGTCAAGAAAAGTGGGCGGGGCAAAAAATGGTGAATGCCAGTGAGAGTGGGATCCAAACACAACAAGCGTGAAAGAAAACTTAGTCTGAAACTAACTTTACATGCTTAATTTGATTAACTGACAATACTTGTCAGACTGAGTATTTTAAACTATTGAGTCTGTCTTTGGAGCAGACTTGTGTTTGTGAGAACGCGGAGGGACGAGACAAGCAAAACAAGCAAAGTCTCTCACGAGGGACAAACTTACGAAGCGCCCACAGAGCTAACGCTTAAACGACTCCAGCTCTGACAAGATTCAGACGAGCTGCAGATACATCGTCAGAGCGGTTATATTCATAGTTTACATGAAACAGACTGTTTGTGTAGGTTTAAAGCTCCTCTGTCAGTCTGTCACATGTGGGACGTGTACAGTACTTAAGACGCAACGTCAACGTGCTTTGGGTCAAAACCACGAGTCTGCAGATGTTTGTGCATTTAATATTGAATATGATAAGTCACAAAGATACAGATACATAGCCTCAGACTCATGTTAACACATCTGCATCTGTGAAAATGATAGTGAAATGTGTTTTTATTTTATAATGGTTAAACTTGTGTTTTAAAGGTGCACTGCGTAGTTTTTGAACAAGGGCGCCATCTTTGGTGTTTAGTGGCATTGCAGCCACCCTAACATTTTAGACTTTAGATGTATTTTAGGTTTCTTTTGACACATCGTTATTTTCTGCTAAATGTTTTCTGAGTTAAGAAGACAAAAGTGTTTATATGAAAAGTAGATGCTGGCTATTTTATTTGTTCTTTTTGACAGATCAGTTTTCAAACTCCAAAAGTTACACAAGGAATATTCTTGAGAGTTTGAGTAAAAGCTTTGTTTTAGCGTAAACAAGCTCTTTACAGGACTCATTTCTCATAAACTAAATGCTCAATGGCAATTTATCACTAAAACATAAACCACCAAGACAAACAGCTGAACCACTAAATCTGTGTCTAAATGTGGATGTACTGTGACAGGCCTGAGAGTCTGAGCTTCTAATGAAAATAATCACCAGATGAACGTCTTATTGATCTCCAGCACAATTCTTCTTTCTCAAAAACACGAGTGCTACTCGACCCTGTTCACTCGGCCTCATGCAGTAGTTTTCATAATTCTTGTGTTGTGGGGGTTCAGAAGCTAGATGGCAGTATTTACCACTGATTTTTTTTTTTTTATTAAACAGTAGGGATGGGACGAGACAGAATTTTCACGAGATCGAGACGAGACAAGATTTTTAAATAATTTGCATTAATTGTTTCAATTTAGAATTTAAACAAGGCAAATTACAAAATTTGATTTGTATTATTTATTATTGTTAGTTTATCTTCTTTTAGTTTAGCTTTACCTTTCATTATGTGTATCACCTTGGATTTTTATTATTTGAACGATATGTGTTTTGACTGAAATTGATCCACTCCTCCGTGTGTAGCTCAGACTCCGCCCCCTTCCTTCACAGCGCTGCCGCTGCTGCTGCAGGGACCAGACACACACAGATGAGGAGACTTTCCTACTTTTTACATGACAGAGGCCAAAATATCTCTTTGTGGATCTATTTTAAACTATGTTTAAGTGTGAAAAACACGGCGCTGTTCCCGCGATGTCCGCGCGTATATTTGACGATTATATATTTTTCGCGCTAACTTTTACAATGTTTAGGACTAATTATCTCTGTCAATATTGGTCCTATCTTTACCAAATAAAAACTGAGACAGAGTTTAGACTGTTTTCTGTCAGAATAAGTCCGCTACAAGTCTGTGTGTGGAGGAGAATATTTACTACAGCTGCTCAAAGATACGAAACTTAATTTCATGACCATGGAAAAATCTCACCAGACAGTTCAGTATGTGTGCCCACAGTATCAGGACAGTTTGATCTCGCGAGATCTCGTCTCATCCCTATTAAACAGTCTTTACAACATTCGTCTGTTGTATAAAACCAAGCGTTTTTGCTAAATAAATTCAAATAATGAGAATAATCTAGTGAAGGACTAGGACCAGCTCCACTCACATTTATGAGTCTGTCTGTGTTTACAGAGGAAACCTCAGTAAGTTTACTCAACATCATGACCACATCCAGGCCTGGGCCAATGGACGGTCATTTGATATATTGTAATATTGAACATTTTAACTCACGCAATGCACCTTTAAAGGAAAAAGTTGCTTTTTTTATGTGCAATGAAAAATAATAGTGTTATTAAGCAGAATATCCTTATTACTCTTGTAAAAATGTTATATTAAATGTAAGAAAAACATTAATAGATACTCAATTAATTAAAGTAAATAATCAATAGAATAATCGATTTCTAAAATAATCGATAGCTGCAGCCCTAGCCTCTTTAGAGTTCGGCAGCACAGTCCTGATGGTTTGTACCAAAAACACTTGTCAGACTCACGTGAATGTTTCCTGGCACATTTCGACCGCTTTGACCTGCTTTGGCCTGCTTTGGCTCAGTAAAGTGTCTGTGTTTTGCAGGAGGTCCAGGAGAGCTCGGAGCAGAGTCAGATTCTCAAATCCAGGATGATTGAGGCGGAAGCGGCTCAGAAACAGGCTCGAGGGATGGAAATGGATTACGAAGAAGTGATTCACCTGCTGGAGACCGAGATCCAAGAACTAAAGACCCAGAAGAGCCAGGAGGAGCACAAAGACCAGGTCAGAACCAGGACTGAACCAGGACTAAAGCAGGACTAAAACAGGACTAAACAGGACTAAAGCAGGACTAAAACAGGACTAAAGCAGACTAAAGCAGGACTAAAGCAGGACTAAAACAGGACTAAAACAGGACTAAAGCAGGACTGAAACAGGACTAAAGCAGGACTAAAGCAGGACTAAACAGGACTAAAACAGGACTAAAGCAGGACTAAAACAGGACTAAAACAGGACTAAAACAGGACTAAAACAGGATTAAAGCAGGACTAAAACAGGACTAAAACAGGACTAAAACAGGACTAAAACAGGATTAAAGCAGGACTAAACAGGACTAAAGCAGGACTAAAACAGGACTAAACAGGATAAAACAGGACTAAAACAGGATTAAAGCAGGACTAAAACAGGACTAAAACAGGATTAAAGCAGGATTAAAACGGGACTAAAGCGGGACTAAAGCAGGACTAAAGCAGGACTAAAACAGGACTAAAGCAGGACTAAAGCAGGACTAAAGCAGGACTAAAGCAGGACTAAAGCAGGACTAAACCAGGACTAAAGCAGGACTAAAACGGGACTAAAGCAGGACTAAAGCAGGACTAAAACGGGACTAAAGCAGGACTAAAACAGGACTAAAGCAGGACTAAAGCAGGACAAAAAACAGGACTAAAACAGGACTTAAACATGATTGATCCTCTGGTTGTTTTTCCCAGGATTCCGAGGAGGATTTGAGAAAAAACGTGGCTGTCCTGGAATGTCAGCTCCGGAAAAGTGACTCTGCCAAACGGAGCTTAGAGACTTGCACCGGGAAACTGCTCAGCTTCATCGACGTAAAGAACTTAACGTATTTCACCTTTTATTTATTTAAAAAATCACAATCCGTTAAATATAGTTTCTTCTCTTTTGTCACAGAACGTTCAGGAGTTTCTGCTGGAAAACCACACTCCACAGAAAAGCAGCAGGTAAATCCGACTGACTTTATCCCAGTTTGGAGCTCTCTCTCTGGGTCACTTCCTCCAGCAGACAGAGGGTTTACAGGCCTGACTTTAGCCCAGTTTGGAGCTCTCTCTCTGGGTCACTTCCTCCAGCAGACAGAGGGTTTACAGGCCTGACTTTAGCCCAGTTTGAAGCTCTCTCTCTGGGTCACTTCTCCAGCAGACAGAGGGTTTTCAGGCCTGACTTTAGCCCAGTTTGAAGCTCTCTCTCTGGGTCACTTCCTCCAGCAGACAGAGGGTTTTCAGGCCTGACTTTAGCCCAGTTTGAAGCTCTCTCTCTGGGTCACTTCTCCAGCAGACAGAGGGTTTCAGGCCTGACTTTAGCCCAGTTTGAAGCTCTCTCTCTGGGTCACTTCCTCCAGCAGACAGAGGGTTTTCAGGCCTGACTTTAGCCCAGTTTGGAGCTCTCTCTCTGGGTCACTTCCTCCAGCAGACAGAGGGTTTTCAGGCCTGACTTTAGCCCAGTTTGGAGCTCTCTCTCTGGGTCACTTCCTCCAGCAGACAGAGGGTTTTCAGGCCTGACTTTAGCCCAGTTTGAAGCTCTCTCTCTGGGTCACTTCCTCCAGCAGACAGAGGGTTTTCAGGCCTGACTTTAGCCCAGTTTGGAGCTCTCTCTCTGGGTCACTTCCTCCAGCAGACAGAGGGTTTTCAGGCCTGACTTTAGCCCAGTTTGAAGCTCTCTCTCTGGGTCAGTTCCTCCAGCAGACAGAGGGTTTTCAGGCCTGACTTTAGCCCAGTGTGGAGCTCTCTCTCTGGGTCATTTCCTCCAGCAGACAGAGGGTTTTGAAGCCTGACTTTAGCCCAGTTTGAAGCTCACTCTCTGGTCACTTCCTCCAGCAGACAAAGGGTTTTCAGGCCTGACTTAGCCCAGTTTGGAGCTCTCTCTCTGGGTCACTTCCTCCAGCAGACAGAGGGTTTCAGGCCTGACTTTAGCCCAGTTTGGAGCTCTCTCTCTGGGTCACTTCCTCCAGCAGACAGAGGGTTTTCAGGCCCAGTTTGGAGCCCTCTCTCTGGGTTAATCTCAGCAGGAGGTCTGTCCCACTTTCGTCCTGCTGGTTCGGTAATAAAAGCTCACATCCTGCTTGACACAAAACATTTACAACAATAATATTAAGACAAACATGTCGTAGGAAGGTCTAAATTAGAAGAAAAATTAAATATTAAACACAGTATTTTTTATTTTTTATTGAAGTGTGCTTTATTTAGACTAAATCCTGACATCACCTGCTTCTTGGTCGTAGTTTTTTCTCTTTTCTTTGTCGTGAAAAACATGTTCTGAACCTGACACCGGCCCTGGACCTGACACCGGCCTGGACCAGTTCATCCTGGATTATCTAAAGGACAAACACACACAAACGTTATGAACACACAGATACCATCGGCGGCTCTGACCCGAGAATCGGATTAAACGTCTAAACTGTGACAAAGAAATGTGTAAATCCAGGTCAGTGGGACTCAGAGCCTGGTCTAAACCTGGTCTAAACCCGGTCTAACCCAGTTCTGGGTCTCTGTCTGGGTCTGGTCTTGTCGAGTACTCAGTCTAGATCTAAACTAGGTCTTCTTTAGTCTTCGGTCTGGGTTTGGATCTAAACCAGGTCTTCTTTAGTCCTCGTTCTGGTTCTAAACCAGTCTTCTTTAGTCCTGTTCAAGATCTAAACCAGGTCTTCTTTAGTCCTCGTTCTGGTTCTAAACCAGGTCTTCTTTAGTCTCGTTCTGGATCTAAACCAGGTCTTCTTTAGTCCTGGTTCTGGATCTAAACCAGGTCTTTTTTAGCCCTCGTTCTGGATCTAAACCAGGTCTTCTTTAGTCCCTAATCTGGATCTAAACAGGTCTTCTTTAGTCCTCGTTCTGGATCTGGACCAGGTCTTCTTTAGTCCTCGTTCTGGTTCTAACCAGGTCTTCCTTAGTCCTCGTTCTGGATCTAAACCAGGTCTTCTTTAGTCCTCGTTCTGGTTCTAAACCAGGTCTTCTTTAGTCCTCGTTCTGGATCTAAACCAGGTCTTCTTTAGCCCTCGTTCTGGATCTAAACCAGGTCTTCTTTAGTCCTCGGTGTGGATCTAAACCTGGTCTTCTTTAGTCCTCAGTCTGGATCTAAACCAGGTCTTCTTTAGTCCTCGTTCTGGATCTAAACCAGGTCTTCTTTAGTCCTCTGTCTGGTACTAAACCAGGTCTTCTTTAGTCCTCGTTCTGGATCTAAACCAGGTCTTCTTTAGTCTCGTTCTGGATCTAAACCAGGTCTTCTTTAGTCCTCGTTCTGGATCTAAACCAGGTCTTCTCTAGTCCTCGATCTTGGTCTGGATCAGGTCTTGTCGAGTCGTCGTCTAAACCTAAACCAAGTCTTCTTTAGTCCTTCTTCTGGATCTGGACTTGAACCAGGTTTTCTCCATTTCTCGGTCTCGGTCTGGATCTAAACCAGGTCTTGTTAAGTCTAGAGCTAAGCCAGGTCTTCTTTAATCTTTGATCTGGGTCTGGGTCTTAGGTCTGGACCTGGATCTGGACCAGGTCAGGTCTGCGTTGTTGCGTAAGAGCCGTCTCTCTCTCTCTCTTTTGTATTGTGTTGATTCCTTGTCTGGGTCTTGGGTCTGGGCCAGGTCTGTTGAGTCCTCGGTCTGGACCAGGACCAGGACGAGGACCAGGTCAGGTCTTCATTAGTCCTCGGTCTGGATCTGGACCAGGTCAGGTCTGCGTTGTTGCGTAACTCTCTCTCTCTCTCTCTTGTATTGTGTGTTTGACTTCGAGGTCAGTGGGACACGACTCCTGTTACACAACGTGACCACCTGGTTTCCACGGCAACCGCATCGGCCCGGTCTCCACGGCGACCGCATCATCCACACCTCGGCGACCGCAGCCAGAAAGAGTCAAAGGGATTCAGAACTCTAAAAGATTAAAACTGGAGCAAAGAGAAAGTTCACAGATAACATGAGTCTACGTTAAACTCCAGGTTTAAATGTGTCGTCACTGAACCTTCAGCAACGAAATAATTAATCAAATAATATTTAACAACAACAGGCTAAAAGTTGAGAGTTGAGGTCACTCGCACAAAGATTACATTATCAGATAAATAATGAACGGTTTTATTTCTATTAGGCTTGGGATCGTAACATCATACAGCTGTACAATGTTCAGTTGGTCTAATGTTAAACCAATGGAGATTTTAAATTGCTAAATACCGAAAATAGCGTAATTAAGTAAGCAATAAACAACGAGGAGCCGTGCGTTAAAACTGCTTAACGCACGGCTCCTCGTTGTTTATTGCACTTATACCACGGCCACAAAGTGTAATAACTCACCTGTGAATAGTAAAATTTAGTTTATGATATGTTAATGTCTGAGATATTAGTTATTTCTGTGTTTTACACAAATCTAGTTCCTCCAGACTGACAGAAGTTGTTTACATTTGTTGCCTGTTTTATAGTGATGAGCCTGGGCTTAATGAAATTATAGCAACTGTTGCCATGAAAAACAATAGAATGCATAAGTTGTTCATTTAACAACAAATGGAAATTAATTCTTCACAATTTTGATGGTCCAAAAAATATTAAATGTACATTGAAATCAACTGTATTTATGTCTCACTTTCTCAACTGGCAGCATTTATTTACCCGTTGTTATAGATGACTTGCAACCTACGTCACTTCCCGTGCCGCCAAAAAGGGTGCCGCCCCGTTTCGGTGAAAACAAAGCCCCGCGTACATTGAAAATAATGGGAGATGATCGATTGTAAACTTCAAATACACGTCTAAAAACTACATTTAGTGTTTTGTATCATGTAGTAAAAGACAAACGGAAGGCAAAGGATCAGCGGTTTGACTTTAGACGCTTCACAGACAGAACGGTAAACGTTTTAAACTGACCCAATCGACCCAATGCTAATCATAAGTGCTTGTATCAGACGTGTGTATTTTCGTATTAAAACACCCGTGGATGCTCACGTTTTATGAGAAATGAGCTGACAATCAAAATATAAATAAATAATATATATTAATCCACAAAATGATTCGTCTTTTTGTGCTATGCTAGCTTGATATCAAGAAACATACTTTTAACTGTAGCTAAGATTGTGCTTGTTTGTTTTATTCATGTCCCTAAGTTATTGTGTTGGATTTTGTTAAGTTAAATTAAATGTCTGATGTCTTGTCTTTACTATAATGTGGACATTGTGGTCAACACATAAGTATAAACTAGTGTGCATACCCCTGGGCTCAAGCTACAGTTAGCCAGTTACTTACAATAATAGACATTATTATTGTTAATATCAAACACACAGAGCCTGGTCAAATATTTACATCATTTATTAGTTATAAATTTACTAAACTAATTCGAATAATTGAGTTACTTCTAAAGACGGCCAGTGTGTGGAGCCGTTTAGCCGAGGCAGAGAAGCTAGCTCTAATCAGTATCAGACGTATCTTAATAAAACACTTTCTTTTTCGACTGTTAACTTTAGTCTCACACATCCTTACAAACATACGGCTGTTTTCTATGGCTCCAGTGGCTAGTTTTCAATTTATTTGGCCAAAAACGAGAGAAAAGCTGAATATTTGTATCTACCGCCATTGACTTGAATGGATTGTTTTCACCGAAAGTGGGCGGGTACCTTTGTGGAGCAGCAAAAATGCCTGTATGTTGCAAGTCATCTATGTGACGGCCACAGAGCAGTGATTTGGAATGTGATTTGGCTGTTGCCTGAACTACCTGTGTGTTATGTATTCTTAACACACGGCAGTTAGCATTGGCATTCTCAATGACCGTGGTATAAATGACATTTTGACACTATACAGTGATAGATAAACTTACCAGTACTGACCCAGCAGTTTATTGGGCTGTTTTGTTTACTTTTTTAAAATTGTTTTGTCTAATGTATTCCTATGGACGTTTTGCTTAACTATCAACAAACATGGCGGATTTGCCATTATTTCCATGTATTTCCATTTATTTCCTAATAGCACATTTACACAGACAGATGTCTCTAAAGTGCTTCACAAAGCAGCCTAACTCACTAAAGGCCTATTCATACTTCATTCGACGTCCAAAACTTTGTTCGGACCCGCTCAAGCTGTAAGAACAAAATGACGTCATTTTGTTCTTACAGCCTCAGTTCTTCTGTTCGTGTGGGTTGTTCTTGACTCATCAACTGAGCAGAACTTTCTTCGACAGAGCTGTGCGGCAGCTCGGCTCCGATTGGCTAGTTTTTCCAAAGTGGGCGGGATTTCTTGTAGAATCCACAGCTGATTCTTTTGACAGTTCTGTGCTGCCCATGTAGTAGCAGCCGAACATGCTGCTCATCTCCCTCTGTCAGCGTAAAGTACGGTCGTCAACTGATAACCAAGTCAATTTCTACGGTTTGTCTGTTTATTTGTCCCACATTTCAGGCAGATCCTGTTTTTAATAGAAACATTGAATAATCAACAAAATAACAAGCTTTAACCTGCTTCATGCAGCAGGTTAAACACAGCGGAGGATGGACAGATAAACTCGATAGAGTAGAGGTGGGCAATTCTTTTTCTCCGAGGCATTATTCAATTGCAGACAATGGCCATTATACAGAAACAAATTCGACATTTTACAAGACTGCAAAAAATGAACATGTCTTGCTTAAACCGGCTTGGACTTGAATTTTAACCTGAATTTGAGTCGTTTTGACCAGAGAAGATTTAACTACACCCTCTCCAATATTTCACTGTTTTTTCATTTTAAAGCATTTATGAAGGAAAGAATGTGTCATAAAACTGAAAAACTAGGCTAAATAAATTGCCAACGTAAGCTCAAACTCGTTAAAATAAGGTTCACATTTTAGAAACGAGCAATTTTAACTGGTCTTAAAATATATTTTTTGCTCTGTTTCTTTTAAAAATGGGCTCTTTCATGTAAGAACACAGATACAAACACATGATTCGTTGTTAAGTCAATCAAAAACAAAGGGCTCTTCTCATAAACCTCCCGAGGGCCACACGAAAACAGACGGAGGGCCGAACAAACGCCTTAAGTGACAGAAGCCCCAGTGAGAGTTTAGCTTCTTCTTCACTTTAAACACTTCTCTTTTTCTGTGTCAGTCCGTCGGAGGTGAGGCAGGCTTCCGGGACACCAGGGGGCGCTCCTCGGCTGAAGAAGACGTCCTGGACCTCGCGTCTCTGGCTCTGGAGGCTAAAGATCTGAGCAGAAGTGTCCGCTCCATCATCCAGGCCGACTGTGAGTGTGTCTAGTCTCTTTACGTCGATGGTTCTGTTTCTCCTGCACGATTCTGTTTAAAGCTCCTGTCTGTTTTAGCTCTGACCTTCTGAGACAACTACAGCCTGCACCTGTCTCTGTCTCTGCACCTGTCTCTGTCTTTGTCTCTGATCCTCAGCTCCAGCATGAACGCTTTAGTCAAACGTACAGTTAGAAAACACAGACTCACACCTGAAATCTCTTAAAAGCTGCATTCACGCCACACTTTCGACTGGACTTGTCTCGATAGGTCAGCTCCATGGGTTGTCATCCAGGTCCATAACAGTGCATAAGTCCACAAACATCGCTGCAAATCCGTTTAGAAGTGTTGTTTGAAAAAGAAAAGCCAAAAGTACGAAGCGGTCCCTTGTGTTGTTTTTGTTTATTTGCGGCGCTTTGTTAAGTACCTCTCCATCGTCAGTGTCGCCAACTTTCTGCACTTTAAAGACACTGCGCCACATTTACGCATGACAGAAACAGTTTGGACTAATATACATTCTAGTGTAATGTTTGAATGTTTCTCAATATGATCAAATGTTAACCAATTTTCACTGATACTATTTAGTTTTTGCGGCTCGGTTTTTACGCATAACAGCCTGAACAGACACAAACGTGTCTTGGCTGTGTAATTACACTCGTGTGACAGATGCTCTTTACTGCGCATAGGGTTGCCAACACGGTCACTCCCAAATCTTGGCTCTTTAAATGTCTAATGCAGACATGGGCAAACTAAGGCCCGGGGGCCAGATGCGGCCCGCGACCAGTTTTAATCAGGCCCTCAAAACATTTTTGAAATCTTAATATTTGCATTTTCTTAATTGATTTAGCGGTTGTGGTCTTGGTAAATGTCACAATTAATACACACTATAATACATTAGTCAATTTTCTATTTAAATGTTGGTATAGTTATATATTTTTTTAAGAAATTGGCTTGCAGTAATGACACTTTGTTACACCAGCTATTGCAGTCCGGCCTCCGCACTTGTCTGGATTCGAAAACGGCCTTGTGAAAAAAGATTGCCCACCTCTGGTCTAATGCCTCCCTGACTTCCCCCAGGGCTCCCTGCAAAAGAGATTCTGATCTCAGTGGGACTTCCCTGGTTAAATAAAGGTCAATTAATTCAATTGTGATGGGCAACTTATAAATTCAATTCATTCATGTATTTGTACAGCCCAAATCATAACAGCAGTTACAAAATGTTGATTTAGCAAACAAGATTTGTCAGAAAATCAAACAGTGAAACATTTGGTCAATAGCAACAGAAACAATGGAAAATTACAAACAATCGTTATTAGGAAATGCAGGCAGATCGTTACACAACAGATAAGGCAAATAAATATTGTCTCAGAGAATCCCTGTCCTTAGACCTCCTTCTCGGCAAGGAAAATCTAAAACAAAAAAACACAGAGGGGAAAAAGAGAAACCTGGAGGAGAACCACAGTGAAAGAGAAATCCACTCCAAATGACACAGACATAGAGTAAAGGGGAAACGTAGTGGTTGTAACAGGACATTATGAGACTTTTTAGTGCAGGTACGAGAAGAGAAAGGAAGCAGGTTGTCTTCTGTTGTGACTTTAATCCGTCTGTTCCAAACTTTAAAGCAGTACTTTTGTCTCTGCGTGTAGTAGGTGCGCGCCAGATGGAAGCTCATAGAAACAACGGAGCGTTTCAATGCGCATCGGCTTTAAATACGAAGATGTAACTTTTATAATCAGACCGGTTGCTCTCCAGTGATTCATAAGCGCATGTATAGCCTATAAAACAAATATCCACCACCGCATTAGCCAGTAGAGCGAAGCTTTTCATATCAGCACATTCACTGACTCAGCCTTCTTCACGTCCTTCACACTTACGTCTAAAGTCCCGCTCTGGTCCTGATGTACAATCACAGAGTCAGCAGTCCCATCTTCCTCCTCCGTCTCTCTGTCCTGAAGAAGCTGCTTTATAATCTCCTGCTACAAAACCTGTGCATCGGATGTTTATCACTGTTTATGAAGCAGGAGCAGGACCCGCAGCTGCACAGAGCACCTACACGTGTCTATGCACAACTAAACCCGTGGACTGCAACGCACATACTCAGAACTCAGAACCACAATTGTATTTATTTAGCGGAGATCACATGATTTAGAAAGTGTTTTAAGATTCGGATCATTCTTTTGTGGCTTTGATCTAGTCAGTGGCTTGTTATTTTGTTGATTGGACAATTATTCTATTAACAATAGGCTCTGGCTGAAACGCGGGACGATTAAAAAAGGGCCATATAGCAGGACGTCCCGCCTAAATCAGGACGGTTGGCAACCATAACTGCGCATGAGGGTCACTTTTGGTGCTGCATCTCGTTCACACCAGTCACATGTTTTGTGTGAACGACCACATGAAAAAATCTGAATTGAGAATTATTCTGTTGTAACTTTGGTCCAGAATCGAGCCGAGTCCGGTTCAGTTTGTGTCGTGAATGCAGCTTTAAACTCCTGCTTTAAGACTTCAGACAAAACAACACTGGGCCTCAGTCAGGACAGGTTCAAAGTGTTTGTATAACTTCTATTTTAAAAGACAATTCTGACGGTTCAAACACACGACTGAGGCCCAGAGTTTGTCCCATCAAAACCCAAAGAACCTTCCTCTTCTCCTCTGATCAATAATCAATAATCAGTACAACATAAACTCTGTCTCTGTGGTAGCTTTAGTCCGGTCGGATCTTTTCTCTGTGAAGCAGCTCAGACTTGTACATTTGTGTAAGAAAAACAGACTATTTTTGTGAGAGAAACGGTTTGTAAAGAAGGATTTTTGTTTTGTTTTTTTTTGTGATAAAATGTGTGAAAATATTATTAAAACGGAAACATGTGGTGTGTGTCATTGATCTGTTTGAACAAACGTCTGCAAAACCTGCTCAGTGTTAGAAACAAAAATGAATGATGTTACTGAGATTATAAGGATTTGTATTGAACAGCAGAAAAATGTAGTGAGCTAGTTGAAAAGTCGGATGCCAATAATTGGGTTATTATGGCGTTTTGCTTATACAAAAACAAATACTTCTTGCTTTTTTGAATACAGTCTTGTTCTTGCATAAACTCCGATGCATTTTAGTCTTTTAAGCACTGCTCGGGTCAAATAAATGAGCAGATCAAAAAGACAATCGATCAATGAGACATGTCTTTAGTCAACAAAGAAGTTTTTTGGTCGACTACAGCCAAAATAACCGAATCACTGCCGATTTATCTTTATTAAATATTATTGGCTTACAGTATATAATGTGAAAGCAACGTCTTGCCAGACGAATGTGAAATCAATCACAGAATAAAATAAAATATGACTTGTATGCCCTTAGTAGAAAGCTTACAGCATCACTTTTTCAAATTAGTAATTGTAATTCATTTTTGTAGCATTTTTCTATGCGGATATACTCAATATTCAATTTTTTTTTTCTTATGATATTATCTAAATTCAAATATATTGCACCGCTCTAAGGTAAGGTTAGGGTGAGGGCTGGGGTTAGATCAGGTCATTTGGGTTAGAGGTTAGGAGGAGGAGTTTTCTTCGGTCTGCAGCCAGACGCCTCTCACATTTTAAAATATAAGTCCTTCTGTGTTAGAGTCAAAAATGCAATAGGGCAAAAGCTAATATAACACATTTACTGTGTCCAGATTTATTTTCTAACACATTACATTACATTTGTTACATTCCAGTGCATTTTAGGTTTTACAGTCAAATCTCAGCAATATAAGCCTTTATAGTTTTATACACTGCAAAAACGCCCTTTCAAAAAATAAGAAAATGTTGCTTAAAATGTTAAAATCTTCAATTTCAAGTGAAATAATCTCAGTGCAGTAAGAACATTTAACTATCCTGGTTGTTTTGAGCAGAAAATGCTAGTTTCTAGTACTCTTGATAAGATTTTTAAGCAAATCTTTTCTTTAATGAAGCAGTTATGACTAAAACAACACAAATTTGCTTAAAATACGTTTTTATCTAGATAGGTAAATCAGGACAGAATATCTTAAAACAAGTCACATAATCTTAGTAAGACTTGGTTTTATTAGGTGAAAACATTTTAAAATGAGTCTTTTAAGATGAATATGCTTCATTCAAGTCATTTTATCTAAGTTAGATTTTCCTTTTTTGCAGTGTAGGCTTATTATCTGTTCTGGCCTCTGTGGCTCCTGTCGTCCGCGCTTCTGCAGTGCATTCTGGGACCTTTAGTGGTCCTTTGATGAAACATATGAACTTTTATAAAGGACCAGAAAAAGCCTTAACATTGGACTTTCCCCACAGCAGCAAGCCACGCCCCAAGTATGTCACTTACTGACTGCATCTATGTTAAGTCAGATGTTTTCTCTCCTAAAATTACAAGTATAACTGTTATCTTCTTGACACATTTTTTGGATCTCAGAAAATCTGTGACTTTTTACAACTATTTAAAGCTTTGTCTTGATTCTGTTTTGCAGTATTGAGAACTTGTTTAACCAAATACATTTAAATACGGTCGTCGGGTAAAAAGAGCGGCTTCTGATCTAACTAGTGTTTCATTCAAATCTAAAAACAAAAACCAGGTCCTAACCACTTGACTCGATCCGTGGTTTGAATCTTGACTCTGACGGTGCAGAAGCGTACATCCTGGTTCTTTGTCCTAATCTCCGTCTGCCATCTCTTTATCGATCGTCCTGGGTCTTTCGTAAGCCTCGTCTGTGAAATGTGGGTCAGATTTACCTGAGCAAAAGTGCGTTGCCGCGGGAAACGGAGACGAAAAGAGAAGCGACGATGAGGAGGAGGAAATGTAGTTTAGTTTCCCTCAGACGCAGAGTAAACTCATTAACCTGGGTCAATCCAGTAAGAACAATACAGAGCCTTTAAAAACTGTGGCCTGAGGACCAGACGTGGCCCTCAGCAGCTTAATAAGTTTTCCTCTTTGTATTTGCTTTATGACTGACGACAGAATTTAGAAAAAAAACATACATACAGAAAGAGAACTTCCTCTAAAGCCAAAAAAACGGTCCAGCAAAGATGACAGGAAGTAGTTCCTGAATCAAACAAAACAAACACGTTTCTGCTGCGTTGAGTTTTTCCTTTTAGTAAAGAAGAGCAGAGAGGTGTGTGTGATGCTTGTTCTGTCCCACACACACATTGGATAAGTCGTACGAGTCGTTGATTCTGTGATTGGTTAAACACAAACTGAGGCACGGCCAATCAGTTTCAAGTATTTCATTAAACGTCCCGCCCTTTCACAAACACTTTCAGCGAGGAATAATTGTGTTGCCTCGTTATATTAAGGACCTGGACCCCTCCCTTCTCCTGGACAGCCCACCTCCATCTCCAGGATTAGCCTGTCCTTGTCCTGCTAGATGAGTCGTTTCCCTCTGCTAATGGACTCTGACTTATAGACTATAACTGCAGTTAGAGGGGTGTATTCAGACCAGAAAAATGTAAAAGTCTGCTCTGTTTGTTTGATCCGAATCCAATCCGGACTAATTTTTTTCAATTGGTTCGGTTCGTATTCTTACTGCGCTGCTCCAAGTCGACTTTAAAACATAAAGAGACGCACATGTGAGAACGAGCGCTCTCATTGGACAGATCTGATGTGGGGGCAGGGCTAATTAGAATATGTTTGTGGATAAAAGTTAGGCTTTATAGTAAAATAGCAGCTCGTTATTCATATTCGGCCGTATGATTACTGCCTCAGTCAGACTTAGAATTAGGTCTGTGTTTGTCAGTGAAGCAGGACGAGACTCGGGTCCAAACCCAGACTCCAGTTCAGCGTTAAAGGTGATTTCAGCCCCGTGTGGAGCTTGAGGTGAGGCAGCAGGAGCCTGGTTTGTGTGGGACTAAACACAGACCTGGAGCTCGGTGATTTTCAAAAGGATTGGCGCAAATGCTGCAGACTGCTCACTGAACCAGCATGACCGGGCGCAGCAGTTTCACGATGGGAGAGCCTGTCTGTGCTTTCTTATTTTTCTGGACATTTGAATTTAAATAAACTAAGTGAGTCTGGACCCGGAGGCGCTTTGGTTTGTAAGGATCCTCGGCTCTACTCCATCACGGTAAGAATCCTATCCAAGCGTTACCAAGTGTAATGCAACATTCACAAAAACGAAACCACGGCCCTTCTCCCGTCTCTGTGTGATTTTTACTTAATGTAGAATCGAAGTTCAACACAGATCCATCTGACGTGAGCCAGGTCAGGCCACCGTACTTTGGTCCTTTTAATCTGATGAAATACAAACTGTTTGTCTCTTGTGCTGCTCAGCTCTGCCGTTCGGATGGGAAGAGGCTTACACCGACGAAGGACTCAAGTACTACATCAGGTAGGACTCTGCCAGATGCCCTCCCGCTCTCAAACAAACTCTAATGAAGCGGCTCAAACGACTTCAAACCAACGCCAACCAACTTTAGACCCAAGAGTAGGGAGAGTCTGCTAAAGATCTCAGACAAACTAACAGGAAGCTGCATTTTTAAGTGACTTTTGCACTTAAATACTTTGATAACATTTCTTTTTTCATATTTGTACTTTATTTTCTGCTTCTGTTCAACCAAACTCAGACAGAAAACTCTTCTCTGGATCATTTGGATCAGAAATATATCATTAAATGTTCAAGTACTTCCTTAAATCTGTGAATTATGTGACCTTGTTTTTACGTTAGACTTTTGCTGATTCTCCCTTCACAAGATGGCCGCCACAACTGCCACGGCAACAGGCCCCCGCCCTCTCTCTCGTCGTTATAATAACTCAGTGACCAAAACCACGGTCATGTTTCACTTTATTCTGGCTAAAGTTATATTTTCTGACTTGTTCCTGTTTGTTGTATTTGCAGTCATGTGACCCAGAGCACTTCCTGGACACGCCCTGATCCTGAACAGAAAACTTTATCGACAAAAGAAACGACAATGACGACGACAACGACAGCTCCAGAGAAAGAGAAAACGTCTGTGGAAACTGAAATGTGAAAAAAAACAAAAACAGATGTTTTTAATGTGAATAAAAATTTTAGATTTCCAAATAAAATATGTACAAAACTAAAAGAAAATGTGACTTTGTTTTGAGAAAGTTTAAAGATATTTTTATAGGCTATGTGAGTTATTAATGCAAGGAACCTCAGACTAAAGCAAGACCAAACCAGGACTAAAACAGGACTAAAACCAGGACTAAAACTGGACTAAAGCAGGATTAAAACCAGGACTATAGCAGGACTAAAACAGGGCTAAACTAGACTAAAAAAGGACTAAAGCAGGACTAAAACAGGACTAAAACAGGACTAAAGCAGGACTAAAAAGGGACTAAAGCAGGACTAAAACAAGACTAAAGCAGGACTAAAGCAGGAATAAAACTGGGCTAAAACCAGGACTAAACTAGGACTAAAATAGGACTTAAACAGGACTAAACCAGGACTAAAACAGGACTAAACCAGGACTAAAACAGGACTAAAACAAGACTAAACCAGGACTAAACAGGACTAAAACAAGACTAAACCAGGACTAAAACAGGACTAAAGCAGGATTAAACTTGGCTGTACTTTTTTTGTTTCGTGTTTTGGTGTGTGAGCGCGTGCAGTAGAACTCGTGTCACGCACACACACAGCAGCGCGAGGCAAAAACGTGACACGGCCTCTGACCCACATGTGTCCAATCAGCTCTCAGCTCCCAGCCCTGGCCACGCCCCCCTCTGCAGACAATCACAGGAAACTCACGAGTCTGAACGAAAACAAACTAAAGAGAGGGAGAGAGAGAGAGAGGGAGAGAGCCAGAGAAGAGAGAGAGAGAGAAAGAGAGAAAGAGACAGAAGAGAGGGGGAGAGAGAGGGGGAGACAAGAGAGCGAGAGAGGAGAGCAAGAGAAGGGAGAGAGAGAGAAGGGGAGAGAGAAGAGAAGGGGAGAGAGAGAGAAGAGAGGGAGAGAGAGAGAGAGAAGAGAGAGAGGGAGAGAAGAGAGAGAGAAAAGAGGAGAGAGGGAGAAAGAGGGAGAGAGAGAAGAGAGGGAGAGAGAGAGAAGAGGAGAGAGAGAGAGAGAGAAGAGAGGGAGAGAGAAGAGAAGAGAGAGAGATTAAAGAGAGAGGGAAAGAGAGGAGAGCGAAAAGAGTGAGGGAGGGAGAGAGAGAAAAGGGGAGAGATGAGGAAAGGGGGAGGAGAGAGAGGGACAGAAAGAGGGGGTGAGAGAGGAGAGAGATGAAAAAAGAAAGAGAAAAAGGGGAGGAGAGAGAGAGAGAGAGGGATGAGAAAGAGAGAGAAGAGGCTGAAGAAGAGGCAAAGAGAGAAGAAAGAAAGGAGAGATATAGAGAAAGAATGAGAGAGAGAGAAGGAGGAGAGAAGAAAATAGAAAGATGGACGTAGTATTGTGTAAAAGTTTAAAAACAAAGGATTTCATTGATCTGATACTGACAATGACAAAGATCTGATTAAACCTAATTACTAATCCAAATCAAACAATTATTAAGTTTATTGTTGGTTAATAGAGAATATTCTTCCAGCAGCAGATAAATAATAAAACGGTGTTAAATAAATGATGAAGAAAACACGATCAAACGGGTCGGTCTCACACAATGCAAAGGTTATGAACAGAAGTCGTTATTTTATTCAACAGAAAAACACGTTTGTCCTAATTACCGCCCGGTTTCACGTTCAATAATTAATGTGCTGTTTGTTTCCTGAGCTCGAATCAGGAGGAAAGTCATTAAAATGTGATAATGGGGTCGTCAAAAGTAGAGGTGGGAGTAAGTCACAGGTAAAGTCAAGTTAGTGCGTCGTCATTGTCAAGTCATAGCTTTTTTAATCAAGTCATATTCCATCTCAAATTAAAAATCAAAAAGACTCTTGTGGCCAGTATGTTTTCAATTCAGTTCAAGAAGGGCGAGCGATAGTGGACAGGCCTTATATACGGCCAGTGGGGAACCACGTCCCCCATGATTGAGCGGTACACTGTTTGATCTTCAGGTGCGAGGCGCTGCCTCGAGTGTTAGCCAATAGCGAAGCCCGTAGAGGGCTACGCACATACGACATAGAACCATTACAATTGGGTCAAATTTAATTATTGTAGTAGTTTCTTTGCTGTATATGCCCAAAATTCAATCATAACAGGATGCTACACTTAAAAAGTGGTTTAAATACCGAGTCATAATGGCAAAATTTCATCTTAGAATCATCTCGTGACCTCCAGATTATGTTTTGCAAACTCCACTTTGATAAAAACTGCCCTAATACACTGCAGTCTAGCTCTGTCCTGTGTATGAAGTGTAAAAGAGGAGCTTTAGGCCAGAATGGAAAAACAAACTATGGAAATAAACCTCTAAAATGCAATGGAGTGCAGCAAATTGCACACAATTTGATCAAAGATGTTCTTGGAAGGACACTCTAGACAATAAAATACAATTCTAAATTTTTAAATGTGGCCCTAGACCAACTCTGATTCCGATCAATTCGGCCCCAGCTCCATTTGAGTTTGACACCCCTGTTTTAGAGAGTCAAAATGTCTGTCCAGATGAAAATTTGAAGCCTTTTTGCAATAGATCACTCATGGACAAATGAAGGATTACACCGACTTTCAATTATATAGGCTAATTATAATTTAAAATCTATTTAACATTTCAATTAACAGTCATGTAAGGGTTTTGGTTACTTCCCAATGACAAAAATGTAGGTTAAACATACGAAATATGTGAAAAATATGTTTTTCAAAAATACAAACATTTGTGCATTTTAATGTTGTGTTCTTCCAAATAACTAACTTTTTAAAATGAATGCTTTACCAGAAATTTTTTTATGCTTCCCTAAATTCTTTATTGGACCATAACTAGGGTGACCAGACGTCCCTATTTACCTGAGACAGTCCCTAATTTGAGTCCCTAATCCATGTCCCAGCAAATGTATCCAAATCTACTAATTTGTCCTAGTTTGTCACCGTGTCCTGATTTTTGACCACTCTTGACACTTTCAAACAGTGAAGGATAAATATATTGCTATTTATTTTGTCTAAATAAAGAAAAAAGTGCTGGAAAATTACCAAAACATGAGGAAAAAATGCACCAGCTTCCACTGACAGAAGATTCAGAGGATATACGGTACGTGAGGGTTAATGAGCCATGAACTGATTAAGTGCATATTTACCCACTAATTTCACCAAATGTTCATTACCTGCCGCAAAAACTCGAGTATGTACTAGAAATTTTGGAAATATGGTCATCCTAACCATAACATGTAGGCCTATTTGAGAAATATAATGCTGCCTTCATTTGCTCTGGAAAAGATGGTAAATACCACTTGTCAAAAACTCAGATTCAAACCAATCAAAGACAAAAAACACGAAAAATACTAATTCTAGGCACACAGTCTTCTGTTTTCTCATTTAAGATGGTCATTTTTTCTAGTGTGTACAAATTCTGATACTGTATATATTTCAAGATGCCTTGTTTTTAAGAAAGTACACCATCACTTTTGTAATTTTTATTATAGATGAGCTCTTTTGTAGTATGTTTTTACTGAACGATATACTCGATATTAAATTTTGCAAAAACAACATTCACAATATTATCTAAAATTCGATAGGCTATATTGCACAGCTCTAATTTTTAGTAGGACATGGAATTATTATTAGTGCTGTCAAGCGATAAAAGTGGTATTTACCAGTAATTGTTGTGTTCAAATGGTTTTGTGGTAGTAATAAAAGGAACTTGTTAAAAACACACTTTATCTTGATAAATCTATGTAAATCCAGAGTAAACAAGTAAATTAATAATGTCCAATACCCATACATTGCTCTGAGGAAAAAAAACAAACAAAACATTTTGATTAATTGATTACAGTAAATGGAAAGAGTGATGACATTCAACTTTGCGTGTCATAGAATTTTCCAGATAATAAAATAACTTGCGAACAAGTGAAAAGCATATTATTCTTCATTTGTGATTTGTTTACCACTGTCTGCCATATTGAGGGGGCGTTTCATTCGTTATTTCCCACTCGGAAAGTGGTATTTACTATAATTCTCACATCAAATGAAGGCAGCATTATTTACAGTCTTACTTGGCTGCTCCCATTCAATTATGCTAATATAATTCAGAAAACAAATAATTTACCTGACGATGTTGGCACTGAACCACAGAACACTTCTTATTGTCGTTTCTTCTTTCCATAAAATTGTTGTTCCCGTCGTCCCTGTAAAAAAGGTAATACATTTTTATTACAATCTCATATTTACCTTTTTTTGCATTAGCTTAGCCGTTAGCTTAAGCACCTGTTGCTGCTGCTAAAACATTGTCACTTTGGTTAAATTTAGTTATTTAACATAACATTTGAGTCCGTGTGAAGCGTTTAGCAACACAAAAATGAGCTAAATGTTTAAATGTGTTCATAGAATTTATATTTGTCAATCTTTTTCGTTTGTTTTCTTTACTTTTAGCTTAACGGTTAGCTTTAGCAGTTAGCACCTGTTGCTCCTCCGCGGCTCTCGCAGTTAACGGCTGCGGAGGGAGTGTTTTACCCCGGGGAGGCTGGACTGTTACGGGGCAGAGGGAGTGTTTTACCCCGCGGAGGACGGACTTCTTCGAGGCAGAGGGGCGGACACGGCTCGCTGTTTGGTTTGACGTCAGCGGTGTTTATGCTGTCACTCGTCTCACGGCGTGCTCCAGGCTCCGAGCTCCAGACACCGACCTGAACAGCGCCACTCTACCCGCTCTCCGCGCTCTCCAGCCGGGCTTCTCACACAGCTCACACCGCTCCTCTGCTCCGAGCTTTGGCGCTCCTTTTCATCGAAATATCTCTAATTTAAAGCTCACTGCTGACTTAATGCGAATGAAGTCTAAGTTTAGATTGATTTAACGCTAGTTCAGTCTTTTTTTCGGACTTAATTCGATGCGCAAGTGCAAAATATTTCCAGAAAAACAAATGGCTAATCCAGGACCAGGACTAAACTAGCTCTTTTGACTTCGCCGGGTCTCTTCTCGTGGTGATTATTAACATTTTCTGGGCTCTTTTAGACCGTGAAAGACTCCAGAAACCGGAGGAGCCATGGAGAAGGTGCCCCAGTCCTGCGCGCACATGCACCCGGCTTTCGTGCCTCTTTCCTCGCATGGAGTGCTCAAGTCTCTGCTGGAGAACCCGGTCAAACTGCCCGTGCACAATGAAGGTAAGATAAACAACACTCACAGAAAAGAAACAGTGCAATTCCTCTGCTAAATCTCTATGAAACTGCAGTGATTGACCTACTTTAGAACTGCACATTCAACAGGTCAGAGAAACACCAAATAAAGGAAATTAGACACCTTATTTGTCTCAGAAGCAGGAAGAGGTTAGGCAACAAATTTCAGATGATTAACTGAATTCAGACCAACTTAGTGATGTACAAAATAAAAATAGGCTTGAAATTCCAGATTGAAACTGAAGTTCAAGTTAATTTGCTTTTCTATGGCATCAGACAGATCATTTGCTATATTATTGTTTTTGTTTTAACTCTTGAAAATGTGTAGTTTTGTTACAAGGTTTAAAGTTACTGTTAAAACATAATTATAATCAGTGTTTTACCAGAACAACATTCAACAACCAGGTTTGTAAGCAGCAGGTCCAAATTTTATTGACTACTAAAGTAAAGTCTGTTTAAAATGCTTATTTTACTTCTGGTTTATACCATTATAGGCTATATATTAGGATAGGCCTTATGTGTGACCAAGTAGGCTGGCTTTTGAAGGGTTTGAAGACATATTTGGACATTTGGAAAGGAAATTTCATGTATTTTTAGTAGCTGGGCATATTAACAAAATAAATATCTTGATAACGATATTTGGACGATATTCTGTCAGTCCAACATAAAAGTGTTAAAATCTGTGTTCAAAATATTTACAAAGGAAAAACAACAACCTTAAATATTCTAAGTTTAAAATGTGTTGAATGACGTCGTGTTTATTGTGATTTGAGCATGTCTAACTGTCTTAAATAAAGCAGAACAAATCAATTTAGTTTTTATCTATATTTTTATCTATATTTTTATGTATATTTTATACTTGTCAGGTTCAAACCAATCAAAAACTCAAAACATGTAAAATACTCATTCTATGCACACATAGTTTCTTGTTTTCTCATTTAAGATGGTCATTTTTTCTAGTGTGTACAAATTTTGACACTGTAATAGTTCAAGTCGCCTTGTCTTTAAGAAAGTGCAGCATCACTTATGTAATTTTTATTATAAATTAGCTTTTTTGTTGTATGTTTTTACTGCACATATACTCCATATTCAATTTTTGCAAAAACAACATTCCCGATATTATCTACAATTCGATATATTGCCCAGCTCTAATTTTTAGTAGGACATGGCGTTATTATATATAATATCGTAATAAATGTATATCATTGATGACATCATTTGTGGAAAACTGGCCAAGTACTTCTAAAGTCTAGAACTGAGTGACTTTAACAGACTGCAGAGGCTAAAACTGTAATAAGAACAAGAGAAGATTAAATGCAACTAAATAATTAATATATGAAGAAATGCTTTGTATTGACCCTATTTTGTCCCGTCCACTTGGCTTGGAAATGCACTTCCTGTTTAGCTCTGTTAAGGTAGCTAACGTGTTTGTTTGTCTTGTGGGGCAATTTTAATTAAATATAATGCAGTTAAAATAAACCCATCGACTGAAATCTACAGGCTAAATGCAGCTAAACAGGAAGTGCATGTCCTAGAAAAGTAGGCGGGACAAAATAGGGTCAATAGGCAATCCTGAATATATATCATTACATCACAAATATTGTCTTTTATATTGTAATAAAACTTTCGCCATTGTTTTACTTAATATGTTATTTTGAAAATGTAACACCCGACATTGTATACAGGGCTGCAACAAGCGTTTATTTTAGTAATCGATTAGTTGGGTGATTATTGTTTTGATTAATCTATTAGTTGTTTAGAATGCAACAATGTCTTGAATATAAGATTTTAGCTAAATTTGAGCTGAAGTAACCTGGCTTCAGGACGTCCTGGAGATGTAGATTTGTCAAAAGTATTGAAAATCGATTATAATCAGTCCTAAAACTGATATTAAAACTAGATACTTGTCGTTACTTAAAAATATATATTAACAGTACAAAATGTTATATTTTCTGAGTGTTTTAGAATATTCCTGAGCTTTACCAAAGCTAGTTTAAAACTAAAATGTTGATTAAATAAAGTTCAGTGTTTCCCACAGGATTATACTGAGACTATGGCATGGCACAAACAATCTGTGTTTCATAAATTTTATTTGGTATATAGTTTTTGGGAGTCTAATGTAATGATTGTGTCTACATATAGAAAAAATTAATAAAAAATGATTAATAATAAAATGATTTAATAATAAAATGACTACTTTTGTTTGCATATGATAATCCCACAGCCATAAACTCAAAATCATTTGAACTACCAATTAATTGTTCATCTTATGTTTAGATTATGGGGGTTAGTATTAAGTAATTAGTATCAAGAATTGTGACTATTCCTTAGTATTAAATTTGACAAAACTAGACTCAAACAAAGTTGTTTTTACATCAAAAACCCTAAAATTACACAATTTTCATGTAATTTCTGCTCAGTCTGAACTGAAGCTTTTCCACAGCTCATGGCTTCTGTGAAACCTAAAGAAAGACCAGTTTACCATAGTTGGTGAGATTAGTTGCGATTAATCGATTAACTTTTAGCAGCCATAATTGTTTATTACATTGATTAAATATTTATACACTGATGATTATTATTACAACATTACCATCTCAAACAATAAACAACTTTGCAAGTTGCAATGCTGCGTAGTACGGCCGTCTACATTTCAGGGCTGCGAGCAGATGACAAAAGTACTGAAGTTCACTACTGAACCAGAGTCATAACTGTACTAAAAGTACAGTTATGACTCTGGTAAAAGTCAAAGTCCTGCTGAAACTGCTTTACTGGGGTAAAAGTATAAAAGTAAAGGTGGTAAAATGACTTTAGTAAAAACAAAAAGTAAAATGTATCACACGACCAAAAGTGTTTTTCTGGTCTTGGGTAAAACTAGAAATGTGTCAGATTATTTCACTTTATTCAAGACATTTCTGAGATTTGGGGGGATGGGGTGAGAAAACATGTTTTACTTCATTAGCCACTAATTTGGTTTGAAATAAGAACAAATTTATTGAAACAAGGCAGAAAACCTATCAAACAAGTCATATAATCTAGGTACATCAAGTAAAACATTATCAACCAGAAAATATACCAAAAATAAAGATTAAAATCCAGATTTTAAGATATTTTAGACAATCTAGAATGCATGAGCTCACTGTGCCAATGTTAAAGAGGTCATATTATGTACAATGTATTATTCAAAGATTTTAACCTTGTTGTTGACCTATTTGTCCACCCACTTTTCTAGGAAGTGTACTTCCTGTTTAGCTGCATTTAGCCTGTAGACTTCAGACGATGGTTTTATTTTAACTGTCATTACATATGTTTGACAAGACAGACAGACAAACATGTAACTACCGTAACAGAGCTAACAGAAGTGCACATCTAGAAAAGTGGCGGACAAATAAGGTCAATAACGGCCTCCCTTCAACATTAGTTTACTCAAAGTTATATTTGAATTGTTTCATACATGTTGGAGTAATCTTGTGTTGTTCTTCAGCTGCAGCTCAAGTGCTCAGAAAATCCCTGAAGAGCGGGGCTTATCAAATCAGCAGTGTTGAACAGGAAGTCAATAGAGCTGTTTCTATTTTCACTTGTTTTAGATACATTTTGTGTTTACAATGAACAAAATGTAAAATACTGCCTACATATGTTCTAGTTTCTTACTAAATAGTTAAACCCTAATAGGTCTCCTTTAAAATTGTCTCAACAGTCAATTTGAGCCAGTGAGAGTCGCTAAATGTTTGAGTAGTCCAAATGTATGACGGTCCACAGTCGTCCAAGATGGTCTTTACCTGGTGTAGCCATGGGGACTGGTATTCACCTGGAATATAAAGATGGTGCAGATGGGAGTACATCATGTTAGTACATTTTACCTCCTTATTTGCTCAAGTCTAGCCCAATATCCAAGAAAATGTTTTTAAATATGTAATTTGTTCATAGCTCTGACACAAGGCAAGACAGCAGCAAACAGCTGTTTATGGGCTTATAAAGTAACTCACCTGTTTTTTAAAAAGTAGGGAGTAAAAGTACAGAAATGTCTTGAAAAATGTATGAAATAAAAGTAAAAAGCCACTAGATTTTTGTAATACTCAAGTAGTTTTCTTGGGTATCTGTACTTTATGTAAGTACAGTACTGGAGTAAAATACTACGAGTAGTTAGTAACTCTTAATAACAAAAACATCCAAATGTAAAACAGCTCATTTCTAGTTTTTAGCACACTTCATTCATAAATATTTTCTCTCTAGACTAGGGCTGAGCGATCTGGGAAAAAATATAATATAATCTGGATTTTTTCCTTCACATTGATCAATCTCTATTTATGATTCGATTTTGTTTAACCTTCTAAAAAACATGGCTTTTATGATCAGTATGTCCCATTTATTAGACATTTTTAAATTTCATATCAATATTTTGCCTCAAAGTTTGACTTCTGCTTCATAGGCTTTTGATCTTTCGATTCACAACCCACAAACAAATCATTAACAATTCGATTCGATTATTGGATTTTTCATTTAATTGCCCAGTTTAGACGCTTCAGTCACATATTTACACCTTTACGTGGTTCAAAACATGTTCAGTTGTTCAAGGAAATCAAGCAAAGTAATTCTGAGTGACAGCCGTCGACACGTACGTCACATTACAGAGTCATTTGTGCTAAACTACCTCCTCTGACGTCGCTTTGACCCAGTTCAGATTCATGTTTTTACAACACAAAGCCGACGTTTATTATTGTGATGAAAAACGTTTTAAATCGCTGCTTTTGTCCGACTGAAACACGCGAAATGTTTTATTGGCAGTTTCTGACCTACATCTGAAAAACGCAGCGAGTACAAGCGACAAAAAGGACGTTTTATTTTCCTTTCAGACCAGCTTTTATTTAAATATTATACACCTTTACTCTGGGCAGCTGCAGCACGAGGAAAAATGGTTTGTAATAGACTGTGTTCATGGCGTCACTTACGGTGAGTTCTTCTTCTACTGTCAGGCAGGGCTATTCAGCTTTATTTTTCCGAGGACCATGGCTTCTGGGCCGGTTGTAGTTGCACAATACATCATCGTTTTTGACCATGTACTAAAACATATTATTATTGCTCTACCAAATGTCCAAACCAGAAGAATCTCCGCATTAAACCAGATTTAAACCAGGACTAAACGAGATCTAAAGCAGAATTAAATCAGGACTGAATTATACACAGTAAAAATGAGATCAAATTGGATAGTGACTAAATAAATACTCAAAATGTATCTTTGTTTGAGCATATTTTAATTGTCTTCAAACTAAATTTACCAAAACAACAGAAGCTAAGTGGACTGCTTGGCTAAAATTATGAAAAATGCAACATTTTCTCACTGGAAACAAGAAACATGAAAAATGCACAACATTTACAAGGCAAATCTTCACTTCAGACACTTTTTGACTCATTGGGAAATTAAAGGTTTGTCACTATTTCTTGAATAATTACCCAGAACTAAATCTACAAGCAAAAAAATATATATATATGTTTTTGTAATATTTTGAAAACGAATGGATCATATCTTTGAAGGGCCGATTTGGCACCCGGGCTTTAAGTTGAATAGGCCTGCTGTCAGGTGTGTCTTGAAAATGTTTATCAGTTTTCAATTTTTAAATCCATGTAGTCAGATTAATCCTGCGTTCACACCGGACAGCGTTTAAGCTTCTAAATTTGCACGTTAAAGCGTATTTTGACGAAGAACTCAAAGCTGAACGCGCCCAAAACGCCCCAAAGCAAGTGGAAGCGTCGAGGGGCAAGGACACTCTTTACGCCCTAACGCACTTCTTTGAGTTCCCGCTTGTTTGTAAAAGTCTTGTTCTGCTCTAGGACAGATGACTGAGAGAGAGACTGTCTCTGTCCTCCTCCAGTGTCACGTCCTACAGCAGGTTTAAACATTTGGAATAGATCCATGTGAGGCTTTGTCAGTCCAGATCAGGTCCATGTGGTTTGTTTTGTGAGTAAACAGTGGTCCTTTCCTCTTGATGTGAGAGGAGAACAGCAGCATGTCACATGACACAGGAGTGACAGAGGCTCTGATTGGCTGACGACGACTTCCAATGCGTCTGAAGATGGATTTTCAGAACTCCTGAGCTTCCACTTCTCAAGACGCCGCGTTTCAGAAGCATGAAGGCCCCAGACGCCAACACCATCAAACATTCACCTGAACGCTCAAGACGCACGGTTACATTGACTTAACATTGAAAATTAACACAAAAACGCGCTGTCCGGCGTTCGGAGCAACCTTTTCAAACCAAATGGAGGCAAAACATTCACCATATCCAATTAAAAGAATAAGTTAGGGGACCTATTGTGTTTTATCAAACTATTTAGTAAGAAACAATAATGTATGCAGATCAGTAATTTACCTTTTGTTCACTGTAAAAAAACAAAATTGATCTAACACAGCTGAAAGTAGAAACAGCTCTAATGACTTCCTGTTCAAAACTGCAGAACGAATTAGCCCCGCCTCTTCATTTTAAAATTTAACTGTAGGAAGCAATGGATTTTAAATAACTAATTATTATTGTTGTAAAGTGTCTCTGAGACAGTTTTATATATATACTATATTATACTATATTTGCTTCAATTTGAGTTTAAATGTTTTGAAATATAACAAGTAAATACAGACAAGTGGGAGGGGATAGGTGGTAGGTGAGAACAGAGATTTGAAGCTGAAGAACAATACAAGATTATTCAAAAATGCAGGAATCAATTCAAATATACTGTAACTTTGAGTAAACTAATGTTGAAGGGAGGATCATTATAACAGGGTCTTTGAATAATACATATTACATAATAGGACTCCTTATATTATACACAATACTTATGAAAGTGAAATATCTTTGCAAAATAGTTTGATTTGGACAATATTTGAGATGGAGTTGGAAAAATGTCAAAACAAAAAAATTGTGTGCCATATTTCAAAAACGTGTGGGAAATAAATCGGTGACACCATCTTAGTCAAACAAAATACTGTATGTATTATTTGATTAATTATTTTATTTATATTAATCAACAATAATAGAATCATTGGCCCAGTCTGTTTCCTGTTCATTTCCTGTATTAATATTGCTTTTGCATGAACTGCGTAATATTTTTAGTCTTTGAGTAGAGTTTGAGTCAGATCTGTTGTCACAAAATTAAACTTTGGATACTTAAGAACAGACTGGACTAGAGCTGTGGTCATTTAGTCGATTAATCGATTGAGTCGACTACACTGTAAAAATATCAGGGTCAGTTTATAGTTAATACTTTAGTGTTTTTAGACTCAAGATATAGATTCAGAGGACACAGACAGAAAAGGATTCTCTGTATTAGTTGGACCAAAAAATATAATTCTATGTTCAGTTACTCCCTTAAATCTATGAAAAATCTGGCCTTGTTTTTACATTATTTTACTCTTAAATGTTGCTGCCTCTGCACTCACAAGATGGCCGTCGTCGCAGCAACAGGCCCGCCCTCTCTGCAGTCATTATAATAACTCATTGGTGACAGCAGTCCATTAAGTGTATTTATTTAAACTTATCTGAAACAACAGATGCCGGAGATAATGACAGTGACAGTAAAACAGTAAACTCAGATGAACCTGTCCACCACATCTCTGCTCTTTTACTGACAAAACTGTTTCCTCCTGTTTTTACTGAAAGTCACGCTTAAAATAGAAACAAGAGAGATTTTTAACAATAAAATTAGAAGTGTTTGGCACAATGAGTTGGTTTGTGTGTTTGTTGCCATCACGACGGCTTGTCACTAAAGCCAACACAAAAAGTAAAACAAAAGAGAGGTGTGGAGTTTAAGTTGATCAAAACCAATTAAAACATGTTTAAAATGCCTTGAAACATCCTTGTCCATTCAGAAGAGCTTATTGTTGTTTGATGAATATCATTTGCATTAAAATATCTTTTAAGGCAAACTCTATCATCACGTACACCTACAAAAAAACATGTACGTGACGACGCTCTACCGTCGTGTACATGTCGTGACGACGCTCTATCGTCGTGTACATGTTTGTGACGACGCTCTACTGTCGTGTACATGTTTGTGATGATGCTCTACCGTCGTGTACATGTACGTGACGACGCTCTACTGTCGTGTACATGTACGTGACGACGCTCTATCGTCGTGTACATGTACGTGACGACGCTCTACCGTCGCGTACATGTACGTGAGCCACGCTCTACCGTCGGCGTATATGTACGTGACGACCGACGCTTACGCAACGACGCTCTTCCGTCGCGTACATGTACGAGACGACGATCTACGTCTAAACCGTCGCGTACATGTATGAGACGACGCTCTACCGTCGCTACATGTACGTAACGAAGCTCTTGCGACGACGCTCTTCTGTGCGTACATGTACGTGACGAGCTCTTGTGACGACGACCTTACCGTCGTGTACATGTACGTGACGACGCTCTACCGTCGGTAATGTCGTGACGATGCTTTGTGTACATGTACGTGACGACGCTGTACCGTCGGTACATGTACGTGACGACGCTCTACCGTCGCGTACATGTACGTGACGACGCTCTACCGTCGCGTACATGTTGTGACGACGCTGTACCATCGCGTACATGTACGTGACGACGCTGTACCATCGCGTACATGTACGTGACGACGCTCTACCGTTGCGTACATGTACGTGACGACGCTGTACCATCGCGTACATGTTATGACGACGCTGTACCATCGTGTACATGTGTGACAACGCTCTACCGTCGTACATGTTTGTGACGACGCTCTACCTCGCGTAAATGTACGTGACGACGCTTACCTCGCGTAAATGTACGTGACGACGCTCTACCATTGCGTACATGTACGTGACGACGCTGTACCATCGCGTACATGTTTGTGACGACGCTCTACCTCGCGTACATGTTTGTGACGACGCTGTACCATCGTGTACATGTTATGACGACGCTCCTACCGTCGCGTACATGTGTCTAATTTTATTATTAAAAATCTGTCTTGTTTCTATTTTAAGCGTGACTTTCAGTAAAAACAGGAGGAAACAGCCTTGTCAGTAAAAGAGCAGAGATGTGGTGGAACAGGTTCATCTGAGTTTTCTGTTTTGCTGTACTGTCATTATCTCCGGCATCTGTCGTTGCAGATAAGTTTAAATAAATACACTAATGGCTGCTGTCACCAATGAGTTATTATAATTATACGTAGAGGGCGGGGCCTGTTGTTACGGGCGACGGCCATCTTGTGAGTGCAGAGGCAGCAAAATTTAAGAGTAAAATAATGTAAAACAAGGCCACATTATTCACAGATTAAAGAGAGTAACTGATTTTTGGTCTTTTAATGCAAACTCTACCATCACATACATGTGCGTGGAATAGGAAAAAGTTCAAAAATATATTTACAGTATATATTAGAGGAGTTTTGGCCCAGTTTGTTACCTGATTGCTAAAGGTAACTTCCTAGTATGACGTTATCGTTTATGAACAGGAAGCACATTTTTAATCATAAAAAATGGCTAAACTGAAATCAAAATTGTAAAATGTTTTGTAAAGTTTTAATTACCTTGACTTTGTTTTAGTGAAATGAGTTCGTCAGAGGCACTTTAATCCGGATTTTAAAACGTTTATAGGAACACAGCTTTGCCTCATGAGAAACAGAAACTTCAGACGGACTGTTTTTAAATGTTTAACAATGTGTTTTTGTCTCAGGTTTGGACTGTTTTAAGTGTGTTTTAAATGTGTTTTGTCTCAGGTTTGGACTGTTTTTAAGTGTGTTTTAAATGTGTTTTGTCGCAGGTTTGCCGCAGGAGAAGCAGAAGGTCCTGGAAGATCACTGCTCGGCTCCACAGTCGGCCTTTTTGGGGCCCACACTTTGGGACGAAACTCTGCCGTACGAAGGCTTCCAACTGTTCATGGGACCCGCGCGATTTACTGTACGACATCATCCTCCCTAGCCCCACCCACCCGCAGCCAGAGCAGCCAATCAGCAGCCACAACAGCCTCCAGAATCACCACCAGCCAATCAGCAGCCAGAACAGCCTCCAGAGTCACCACCAGCCAATCACGAGTCAGAACGGCCTGGAGACTCGACACCAGCAGCCACTCGTGTCCCAGAATGCTCCCCAAGCTCCGCCCAGCTCGCAGGCCTTGTCCAACCTTCTGGAGTTAAGCCACGCCTCCTCCTCCTCCAGCTGTGTGCACCAGAGCCCGCCCCTACAGGTGAGACTTCAGAACTAATGAAGGGAGGGGTTTATATGTCGCCGCGGCAACTGAAATGCTGCGCAACCTTAAAGAGTCTTAAAATATCTTAAATTAGAAATGGGAAATTTAAGGTAATGTTACAACTTTGGGACTAAACAAGCAGGACTAAAACAGGACTAAAACAGGACTAAAACAGGAGGTCTAAAGCAGGACTAAAACAGGGACTAAAGCAGGACTAAAACAGGACTAAAACAGGACTAAAGCAGGACTAAAACAGGGACTAAAACAGGACTAAAAAACAGGGACTAAAAGCAGGAAAAAAAAATTGTTAAAAAGACTAAACACATTTTGATTTGTCTGTAACTAAACTCAGACACAAGTGACGTCCCTGGATTTGAGAGACAAAGGTTTGATTATGAGACGTAAATGACACTGAACTCCTTTCACCAGATGGACTCAGACTCATGACAAGTTCTTTTCTCAATATAAATCAGGTTTAGAATCAGACCCATTGTTATGAAGAAGAAAATATGACATCATCACATTCTCCAGCGTGAACACAACCCAAGAAGTTTGGACTTTATCTTCAAAAAGGAGCAAAATGAACCTTTATGTTTGTTACTTTGCATCAGTGAAAGTCTCCACTGCAGAGACGACCAGAGGAGCAGAGTTTGAGCCTTTTTCATTGGACAGGGACTTAAATATGGAAAGAGTTTCTCTCAGAAGCAGCAGCCGCTGAAGGAGAAGAGAAGATCTGCAGAATCTGTGTCATAAAAGGAGACCAGACCGTCTCAGAGTGAACTGTCCCTTGATGGACTCTTGAGCCACTCCTAAACCTTACTTTGTTTGACCTGAACCTCAAAGTAAAACCTGCCTGAAGAGAAACTCTGCTTTCGATCTCTTCTCTCGATCAAACCTCAGAGGAGAATCTGGGAGCTGCTTCTTGACATCAGTGTCATGAAACCTCTTTGAGATCTTCAGACAGAACGAGTTTAGGTTGAGCAGTGTCTGGATCCAGAGTCACGTCCACCTCAAACTTCTGAACTCTCCTCAGCTCTTCTCTGTTAGATTCTGGGACCAGTCGTCTACACAGTTTGTTAAACTGGTCAGAGAGCTCCTTCTGCAGCTCCCTCACGGCCCGGGCCACACTGCCCTCACACTTCTCCCCCTCAAAGCTCACGCTGCTCCACTCCTTCAGCCCAGCAGGGGGCGTGAGTGCAGGGCAGCGCTGTAGAAAGTGCAGAGGGTCTTGAGAGCGTGAGAGCCGCTCCTCTGCCTCAGTGCTGCTCTTCTGCAGCTCACAGATCTCCTGTTCCAGCTGCTGCACCAGCTCCTGGGCTCGTTTGTGGCTGAGCCTCTGCTTCTCCTGCAGCTCCTCTAAGAACAGCTCCTGACGCCTCTGAACAGACTGCATGAGAGCAGTGAAGACCTGCAGCCCCTCGGCCCTCTCTCTGTGGACCTCTGTGTCACTGAGCTCCACGCAGCGCTGGATCTCCTGGAGCTTCAGCCTCCTCTGCTCCACCATGTGCTGAGTGTGAGCCTGAGTGTGGAGCAGAGAGGACCTGCTGCGTGAGCAAGCTTCCTCCAGAGACACAAACTTATGGTTCTGATGCTCTAGAACAGAACACTTCATGCAGACGATCTTCTCATCAGTGTCACAGAAGAGCTCCAGGGGGCGCTGGTGTTTGGGACACAGCCTGTCCTCCAGGTTCTCCACAGGCTCCATCAGCTGGTGTCTTTTCAGCCCAGAGACTGTGAGATGAGGCTGGAGGTGGGTCTCACAGAACGAGGACAGACAGACCAGGCAGGACTTCAGGGCCTTGAGTTTGGGCTCAGAGCACACGTCACACTGGACCTCCATAGAGTGACTTTTGTTTGTGTCCAGTTTTTCTCTGTGACACCAGCTCACGCAGCAGTGTGTTGACACTGAGCTCAGGTCTTGTGGAATAGTTCCTTTTACACAGGGGACATGTGCAGAGTCCATCAGTGTCCCAGGCCTCACAGATGCAGCGTTTGCAGAAGTTGTGTCCACATGGAGTGGACACTGGCTCAGAGAACACCTCCAGACAGATGGAGCACAGGAGCGTCTCCTCAGAGCTGCTTTCACTGGTGGACCACATCTCTGAAACACAAACACATCACAGTTACAGAAGCAAGTTCCTGTAGTTCTTTTGTTCACTGACAAAGGCAACAACACATTTCTGATTCTGTCAGACTGGTTCAGAGGACGTTGTGCAGGTTTGATGTCAGTTGGGTTGTGTGAAGTGTGAAGAGCAGTGGCTGGTTGTATTTGTGTCTGAAGTGAAGACATAGAGGTGTGTGTTATTGGCAGAGCAGTGGAAACAGAAGCAGTGATGACAGATGAATAACAGAGAGAATGTAGAATATGAACAGGAAGGGACTGAGTACAGAACCTTGAGGAACACCGTGTTACAGTGAAGCAGTGGAGGAGGAGCAGTTAATGACACTGACGACTCGCTGTCGGCTGGTGAGGCAGAACTGGAGCCAGGACCAGGAGTCGAGCTGATGACGTTCAGTCCTGGCTCAGAGGTGGCGGTGTTAGAAGCTGTTATAAGATCTAATAGAGCAGGGGTGGGCAACTCGTCGATCGCGTCGTCAAAACGAGTTGATCCCGGACACCTGCCCGTCACTTTGCAAAGGCTCGTCTGTAGGGCTGGGTACCGTTTTTTGGTACCAGTACATGTAACGGTACTCGCTTTTTTTTTCAAATGTTAATTATAAGCCCAAGACATTTTTTCAGCCTTTTAACAATGTTACTTGTCAAACTAATTTTAACCCTTTCTTGCATACGACTCACAAAAGTGTACGCCAAATAACCCCCTTGGTGCCCTCATATTATGCTCTATGTACTCTGACTGCTGCTGGTGGCTTTTGTTACCCATTGTAGTTCCAGTGAATGTCAATAGGTGGCGCTGCAGTCTGCATAGACCATGCTAGGGCTTTCCAAAATGGCTAGAGATTCCAAAATGGCTTCTCCCACCAGAAAGTGGAAAGCTCCAATAAATGATGAAAATAATGTTTTTATCACAATAAACATAATACACACATTGTACATTTGAGAAAGATGCAGGATCATAAATATTTGAGTAAAATCTAATTTTATACATTGTCTACATGGGTTTATATTTGGCAGTCATGAAAGTGCTCATTATGCACACAGGTGTACTTCAGTGCATTTTCTGTCTGTTACTAAGTGTACAGTATGATTTAGAGGAATAATATGTGCACTCTTAATTTACTTTATGTACAAATTATTGGTTTTCCTTGCACTATCTTGGCTTGTTTTTGTATATTTTGCAGGTCTGCAGCCATATTTACTGTCTAATACCTGAGGGGAGATTATGGCGTACACTAAGGTTACCAATATGCATTTACAGAACAACCTTCTGCATCATCAATATGCACATGTGTATGTCATTGTGAACAGATCTATCTCAGAGACAGTAAGATCTATCTTTTCCTAAAGGCAAAGCTGACTTTCTTCAGATTTCACAATAAATGACTTGTAGGCGTTTGGTTCCATGATTGAAGAACCAGGTCTAGAAACCAGAAGTTTCTACTGAAAACATTAATACATTCTGTTGTGTAATTGAAAATAGCTGTTTTTAGCAGAAGGTTCCAATAAAAACTCATAATAACTAAGGGTGTATTCAGACCTGAAAAGTGCAAAAGTCCGCTTGTTTGATCCGAATCCGATCCGGACTTAATTTATTTCAGTTGGTTCGCTTCGTATTCTCACTGCTCCTGTCAAGTGGACTTTACAACGTAAACAGACGCACATATGTGGGAACCAGCGCTCTCATTGGACAGATCTGACGTGGGGGCGGGGCCAATCAGAAGAAGCGTATGGATAAAAGTTAGGCTTTATAGTAAAGTAGCAACCCGTTTTTCGCTCATTATCATATCGGCCTTATAATAACTGCCATAGACTTGGTCTGTGTCATTGTGGAAAAGCGAAAATGAAGCAGGACGAGACAAGAGTTCAAGCCCAGCGGACTTCAGTGGATTTTAACTGTGCGGAGCCCGAGGTGAGGCGGCAGGAGCCTGGGTTTGTGTGCGGCAGAACACGGACCTGGCGCTCGCGGGGAGGATGTATTTCGGGAGGATTTGGCGCAAACGCTGCGGACTACTCGCTGTACCAGCGAGACCGGGCGCAGCAGTGCTCACGATGGAATAGCTTGTCTGTGCTTTCTTATTTTTCTGGACATTTGGATTTAAACGGACTCAGCGAGTCAGGACCAGGAGGCGCTTTGGTAGTCTGGTTTGGAAGGATCCTCGTCTCTGCTCCATCACGGTAAGAAGCGTTACTGTTTTGCTGTTTATTGTGCAAACACACAGGGTTATGAATGAAACAATGAAAGTGCTTTATTAGATACAAACCCGAGAAAATATCTTTATGTTTTCAGAGTCAGACAAATGTAGACAAATGTAACAGCGTAGGTGGCAAATATGCTTAGAATACACATCTTCAGTAGTGTAATAATCTGGCAGATGCAACATTCACAGACAAAACCACATGAGCGGCTCTGTCCCTAGTTGTAGACAGCCCTTCTCTCGTCTGTGCGTTGTGACGGTGGCTCGTCAAGTCCAAAAAAGTGCATGTTTTTCGTGTTTGTTTTGGATCGAGGCTGTTTATATTCAGACCATAAGTGATCCGCACCAGAATCCGTTTGCAATCGGCCCGAGACCGACCTAAAGAGGTGGTCTCGGTCTGATTGTTTGATTCGGATCAGAGTTCGCTTGTCTTTATTCAGACCTGAAAGAAAGTCCAGACTTTAGGGGGAAACGAATTTTGGACCGTTTAAATCGGACCAAATGTTGTAGGTCTGAATACACCCTAATTCACGTTTGTTCTGTGAATGCATATTGGTAACTTTAGTGTACACTCTCAGGTATTCATAACTGCATAGTGGTTACAAAAGTGTACAACTTTTTTCTCCAAACTGTGACTTTTCTTTTTTCAAAAACTGATTATGTCATGTTGATTTGTTTCTAATGAGTTTATCTGACAATTCTGTCATAAGTGAACATAGGTTATGCAATAAAGGGTTAAAACACACTTTAAGTGGAACAAAGAAGCGACACATCTACCCTCTCTTTACCTGGAGACAAAAGGAGAAGTGAAGAAGGCTGGATTACATATTCTTACTTGGACTTGTTTAGCTGCAGCACAGACGCCACAGCGGTTCACATTTGGGATGTGCTTTCAACTGCACACCGCAATTTACGGCAAAGTTTGGATTATATTTTGTGTTTGGAGACATTCTTCTGCGTAAACTTTGATTTGATCACAAAGATTTATAAAGTTCAACACAAAGTTCAACACGCAGACTTTAGACAGAAAGTCTCGCATTGAGGATTGTGTTTGAATTAATATGGACACCGCTTGTTTCTTCTTTTTAAAAAAGGTAAGCCGACACTGTGGTTCGTTTGTGAGCTTGCCGCAGGCTCAGCTGTTGGGAGAAGTGAGCGTGAATTGCCTGTGACATTGTAGAGAGAACATTTGGCACAAAGGCTACTGGTGTTTTTGCTGTTTGTGGAGCGTAGTTTGTGTCGTTGTTGGAGCGCACGTGTGGCTTGTGTGGTGTTTGTTCTCTGCTTACTGACGCAGAAATTTAAAGCCAAACAACCGAAAAATGGCACCAACAGTGCCTCATATTTTTGGTTCCAGTATTTCCTGAACGGTTTCGGTTTTTCAGTGCCCAGCCCTACTTTTGAGTGAAAATGTGATGTTCAACAGTAAAAATTGTCTTATTTTTCCAACTGCTCTTTGCAAACGAGTGAGCTACAGTTTGCACTGTTGCCGTGACAACAAAAAAACTATTTACTGCTAAACCAACGCTCTCTGGGGGAAAATCATGGTCAAAAAAAAAAGCTTAAAAAAAACACACCACATTATATCAGGTGTTCTTATCAGACTCAGTCACAATATTGAAGAGGAAAAACTATAAAGTTTATTTTCTATGGTTGAAATGTTTAGGTTTAGGATTTAGGGTTTTGTTAATATGTGTAAGTAATAAGACACTTCATAACCTCTAGAAATGAACTGGGGCAACAACATGTGTCACAGACGAGCAGAAAATAGAAACACATCCCCACAACGTTCTATTTATACTGCCTGGCAAAGACACACACTTTAGTGTGTGCAAACAAAGGCACAAAACTCAACTCCAGGGATGTTTCAGACGACCGAACAATCATTTAACTCCAGTAAAAGTCACAGGAGAAATACAACATGAAGTTTACTTTCACTTTCAGTTCCAGAGAAAAGCCTCTGAGCTGTTTTGTGTTTGGATATTTGAGCTAAACTAAAGCAGAAGCTCCTAAAAGTGACATGAGCAGAAGTCTGATGTTTATGAGTCAAAGTGTGAGTGAAGCAGGAAGAGAAACCAGACCAAACCAGACCAAAGCAGACCAAACCAGACCAAAGAGCTGTTCAGAGGAAGAATAGTGACACTCACCTGTGACTGCTGAGGGTTTGAATCTGCCGAGGAGCCTTTGAGCAAACACACAATGACGTTTCCCAGAACAGCAGACGGAGTTAGAAGAACAGCTAGAGAGAGTGTGTTTCTGCTGCCACGGCGGCCATCTTGTGACTGGAGCAGGAGGACGTTTGTGATAAAGTTAAAACGAGGCAACACCTTTTATATTAAATGGGGTAAATGAACATATAATGATGTATTTGTGGTTCTAACTCTGGGCGTCTGGATCTGAATTATGACTGATCACGTTAAAACAGTCAAACATGACGCACAGTTCAAAGTCTTCAGGTGCTTACACGTCGGAGTTCACTTTATGGCAGACGCACGGCAGTAGACACTCAACTTGTAGCTTTCAAACCACAGCGGTTTATGCAGCCACGGTATCTGTGACTCTCTAATACTACGCTCACACCGGACAGCTTATTTGGCTCTAAATTCGCCTAAACGTGCGTAAATTCCTCCGTTATTTATGCTGTTGACGCTCAATAAGTTTCCAAAACACTCTGACGCGCGTCAAGGCTTTGGTGGACAAAAAGACACTTTAACTCCCCAAAGCGCTTCTTCTACCCTCGCTTGTTTTGCAGCTTTGTTTTGCTCGTAGACAGATCACGTTGAGAGAGAGAGAGAGAGAGGCTGCTGCATTTATAAAACGTAACTTGCCCGATCACACGACCTTCTCTCCTCCAGGCAGTGTCTTTTTGCTGTCTCCGTCCTCCTCCAGTGTCACGTCCTAACAGCAGGTTTAAACATTTTTGTTTCCAGATTTTCAAAGCAACGAACGGCCAAGTCGTTGAAAAAAACCCAAACAAGCGACCTTTTCGTTAAAAAAGTGATTAAAAGACTTGAGTAAACAGTCCTCCTTTCCCCTTGATGTGACAGGGAACAACATGTCAGAGGAGAGTCGTGTCTGATTGGTGGATGCGGGCGTTCGACGCTCGAAAGTTCAGCAGAGCCCAACTCGAGCGTCGACGCCTGATGAGGCCAAAGCGTCCGCCGCAGGTTTGAGCGTTCACTCCACAGACGCAGCATCAGCAGACGCCTGAACAAGCGATTTCAACGCCCTAGACGCCAGTTCGCGACAAAATTTCGCTGGACGCCCAAAGACGCAGGTTTACATTGACTTAACATGTAAACTGGACACTTTGGATGCTCCGATGCTGTCCCGTCTGAACGCAGCTTAATAGAACGCAGATTAATGTCTGCTGCTTTTTGTCGTCGTGTTGTGATTTCCTTTTTCTCTACTTGATGCAACTGTCTGTTCAAATATTTTTTCCAACCTATTACTTTTAATCTCAGAGTTTCCAAATCCAAAGTCTTTACAGCGACTTAGGGCTTCTTTTTTTGAGCTTCCTTTGGACTGAGCTTTTAAGTCATAAAAGGAATTAAGCTGAGCAGTTTTTCAGGTTTGATTTATTAAAATATATCCATTTTTAAAACTGAAACATGGATTTTTAACGAGTTTTTCATGTCTAAAAGTCGTTAATAATGTAAGACAAACACATAAACACTTAAATTAAGGTCAATCAAATTAACTTTTATTGAAGGGTTGAGTTTGATTGTTTCTCTCTGGTCAGATTATGAGATGGATTTAGCTGTTGAAAGTGAATTGACCTGCACCAGGAATCCCCTCGTTACGTGACTTGTATCCAGGCTCACTTTTTATCGATCAAGTTACTCTTTTTATGCACTTTTTTTTTTTCCATCAGGAGGCACTTCTACCAAGAGGAAGTAAAGCAAAACAAACCTCGTTTGATTTTGAAATGCGACAGACAAGACTTTTTCCCTTTTGTATTGATCAAGTGTCAGTTTCGATGAGAACTGATAACTTTCACAGCCGACATAAAGTAATAAACTGACCTGTAAAAAAACAACATCCACACAGTTTTATTTACACAACAAAACAACATTTGTAATAACTGTCCTGGGCGGTCTAGGTAAATGCTACTCGGGTCCGGAGGGACGGTCATTAAGTTGAGAAGGGGCAAGTAAAGGTTAGGAACAGGGTTTGGGTAAAGGTTAAGATTAAAAATAATAATAATAACCGTTACGCCTGGTTAGCAACAGTAATAAACTCATCACTATGGCAACCAGCTCATATCTGTCCCTCCGGCGCATACCGTCTGGTACACGCGTTTGATTTGTTAACACCATAAACGGCGACAATGAATATCGGGGCTCCTCTATTTTTTCTTCAACATAATGTGGAACACGAATAATGTTTTAAGTGCATAGCGCCACCTACTGTCCTGTGGTATATCTACATAATAATGGGCAAACATCCGGGCCTTAGCAGCCTCCCGGTACAGGTCTGCAGCCAGATGTCTCTCAAGATAAAAGGAAAATAAACTCTCTACAAGAATCGTGATAAAATCAAAATCATGATCGTTTTTGCCAGATCGCCCTGAACTAATCCTGCGTGAATAGAACATGAGATAAAATAAAACACACTTTATTCTGTTTAGTAAAAGGAAAAACAATCCTAACCTGTGTCTCTGTCTGTGTCTCTGTGTGTGTCCTCAGGCGGCTCGAGCCACAGAAACACGCCCAGTCCCTTAGACCCGGCGGACTCCATCCAGATCCAGGTGGGATTTGACCCGGACCCGTGGACTTGGCTCTGTCCACGGTCCCGGGACAGGAAGTGTTCGACCCCACGAAGAGACGCTTTTCTACGGAAGAACTGAGGCCTCAGCCCATGATCAAGAAGGCCAGGAAGGTCTACATGCCCGAGGACCTCAAGGTACGGACCTGGACTGGACTAGGACTGGAGCAGGGCTGGAACAGGACTGGAGCAGACTGAGCAGACTGGAGCGGGACTGGAGCAGGACCAAAAACAGGACTGGAGCAGGACTGGAACAAGACTGGAGCAGGACTGGAACAAGACTGGAGCAGGACTGGAGCAGGACTGGAGCAGGACTAGACCAGGACTGGAGCGGGACTGGACTAGGGCTGGAGCAGGGCTGGAGCAGACTGAGCCAGGACTGGAGCAGGACTGGAGCAGGACTGGAGCAGGACTGGAGCAGGACTGGAGCAGGACTGGAGCGGGACTGGAGCGGGACTGGAACAAGACTGGAGCGGGACTGGAGCAGGACTGGAGCGGACTGGAGCGGGACTGGAACAAGACTGGAGCAGGACTGGAGCAGGACTGGAGCGGGACTGGAACAAGACTGGAGCGGGACTGGAGCGGACTGGAGCAGGACTGGAGCAGGACTGGACCAGGACTGGAGCGGGACTGGACCAGGACTGGAGCAGGACTAAAACAGGACTAAAACAGGACTAAAACAGGACTAAAGGAGACTTAAAACGGGACTAAAACAGGACTAAAACAGGACTAAAGCAGGACTAAAACAGGACTAAAACGGGACTAAAACGGGACTAAAGCGGGACTAAAACAGGACTAAAACGGACTAAAAACGGGACTAAAACGGACTAAAACAGGACTAAAACGGGACTAAAACGGGACTAAAACAGGACTAAAACAGGACTAAAACGGGACTAAAACGGGACTAAAACAGGACTAAAGCAGGACTAAACCAGGACTAAAGCAGGACTAAAGCAGGACTAAAGCAGGACTAAAACAGGACTAAAACAGGACTAAAACAGGACTAAAACAGGACTAATACCAGTCTAAAGTTGTGTTTTAGGACAAGCATTACTGAGCTGCTCTAAAACGACCTCTGACCCGTTTTCCTGCTCTTTCTCAGGACGAGCGTTACTGGGCGCGGCGCAGGAAGAACAACATGGCGGCGAAGCGTTCCCGCGACGCTCGGCGGCTGAAGGAGAATCAGATCGCCATCAGAGCGGCGTTTTTGGAGAAAGAAAACTCGGCCCTCAGACAGGAGCTGGGACGAGTTAATAGTGTCCTGAACAGATACAGAGAGAGAGAGAGGGAGAGAAGAGGGGAGGAGAGGGGAGGGAGGGAGAGGCGTGAGGGGGAGAGAGAGAGAGGGAGGAGAGAAGAGGGGAGGAGAGGGGAGAGAGAGAGAGAGAGAGAGAGGGAGAGAAGAGGGGAGGAGAGGAGGGGGGAGGGAGAGGTGTGAGAGGAGAGAGAGAGAGAGAGAAGAGGGGAGGAGGGGGGAGGGAGAGAGAGAGAGAGAAGAGGGAGGAGAGGAGGGGGAGGGAGAGGTGTGAGAGGAGAGAGAGGGAGGAGAGGAGGGGGAGGGAGAGAGAGAGAGAAGAGAGGGGAGGAGAGGTGTGAGAGGGAGAGAGAGAGAAGAGAGGGGAGGAGAGGGGAAGGGAGGGACAGGTGTGTGAGAGAGAGGGAGAGAAAGAGAAAGAAGAGGGAGGAGAGGAGGGGGAGGGGAGGTGTGAGAGGGAGAGAGAGAGAGAGAGAGAAGAGAGGGGAGGAGAGGGGAAGGGAGGGAGAGGTGTGTGAGAGAGAGGGAGAGAAAGAGAGAGAAGAGGGGAGGAGGAGAGGAGGGGGGAGGGAGTGAGGGAGAGAAGAGGGGAGAGAGAGAGAGAGAGGGAGAGAAGAGGGGAGGAGAGGGGGAGGGAGAGAGAAAGAGAGGGGGAGAGAGAGGAAGGGAAAGGAGGGGGATAGGAGAGGGGGAGAGAAAGAGGAAGAACTGTGAGAGAGAGGGAGAGAGAAAAGAGAGAGAGCTGTGAGAGACAGATTCATCCTGATCCAGCTCTTTCAGTTCTGACACAGATTTTGATTCTTTGGCTTTAAACGTCTGGACTCGTCTCAACACAAACTGAGTTTCTGTTTAACTCAATCCAGTGTGACTCTGATGTTCACTGATGAGGGCTGCCTTACTTCTGAAATACAACACTCCTAAGAACCTTTTCACCTCTCTCCTCCTCTTCCCTCCTCTTTCCCCTTCTCTCCCACTCTCCTCTTTCCTCTTCTTCCCTCCTTTATCCTTTGTTTCCTCTTCTTCCCTCCTTTCTCATCTTCTCTCTTCCCTTCTTTCTCCTCCTTCCTCTTCTCTCCTTCTCCTCCCTCCATTTTCCTCCTTCTCTTTCCTCCTCACTCCTCTCTCCTCCTCTTCCCTCGTTTCTTCTTCTCTTCCCTCCTTTCTTCTCTCCTTCTCATGCTTCCTCTCTCCCCTTTCTCATCTGCCGTCCGTCCTCTCTCCCTCTTCCCTTCTCTCTCCTCTTCATCCTCTTTTCTCTCCTCTTCCTCCTTTCTCATCTTCTCTCCTCCCTCCTCATCTCTTCCCTTTTCTCCTCCTTCCTCTTCTCTCCTCCTCTTCCCTCATTCTCCTCCTTCTCTTTCTCCTCACTCCTCTCTTCTATTCTTTTCTCCTTCTCTTCCTCCTTTCTTTCTTCTTCCCATTTTTCTCTCTCCTTTCCTCCTTTCTTCTCTTCCCCCTTTTCTCCTCCTTTCTCCTCTCCTTCCCTCCTTTCTCCTCTTCTTTCCTCCTCCCCTTCACTTCCCTCTTTTCTCCTTTCTCTTTCCTCCTCACTCCTCTCTTCTCTTTCCTCCTTCTCTTCCTCCTTTTTCTTCTTCCTTTTTCTCTCTCCTTCTTTCCCCTTTTTTTTCTTCTCTTTTCTCCTCCTTCTCCCTCCTTCCTCTTTCTCATCCTCTTTCCTTTCCTCATCCCCTTCACTCCTTTCTTCTTCCTTCCTTTCCTCCTCTCACCTTTCTTCCTTCTTTCTCTCCTCTTCTTCCTCCTCCCCTCTCCTCCTCTTCCTCTTTTCTTTCTCTTTCACTTTAACTTTATAACAGGGATTTTATACAGACTTCATCGTTTGTGTCATAAACAGCTCCATAAGCACATTTGTAAATAAAATAAACTGATTTTAAACCGGAAGTGACACCAAACAAACCAAACACAAACATTCTTTCAGCTCTGACGACGAATGTAACTTCTTAACCAAACGTTTTTATCAGACGAACTGTACGTTTATAATGAAACGGACTTTACTACGATGTGTCGCACGTGTCACTTTTTGTCCTGATTCTGTAAAATAAACGGATCTAAAGTTACGTTTGGTTGTGTTTAATGTGGTTGTAGTTACAGGCGGTGAGCAGCTGAGGGCGCTGTCGGACAAAGAATCACGCCGCTGCAGCTCTTTTCTCATTACACTCGCATATACTGTGTCTGTGAACGTTTTTGTCGATAGGTTGCGTTCCTTTTGTAGACTGCGATGACGTCATGGGTCCAGGTGGTGGGCGGGGCCTGTTTTTTCATCTCTAAAGGTCGTGTGTGTTGATAAAACTTAATGTGAGTCAAAGATTACACAAGGGAGAGAGAGAAGAGAGGGAAAGAGATGAGTGAGTGAGAGAAGAGAAAAAACAAGAAGAGCGAGAGAACAGAAAGAAGAGAGAAAGGAGGGAGAGAGGAAGAGAAAGAGGAACTGAGAAAGAAGGGAGGGAGAAAGAGAAGAGTGGAAGAGAGAAAAAATTAAAGAGGGAGAGAGAGAAAAGAAGCAAGAGAGAAAGGGAGAGAGAGGGGGAAGGAAAAAGAGAGAGAGAGGGAGAAGAGGAGAAAAAGAAGAGGAGTGAGTGAGAGAAGAAAAAGAGAGTAGAAAGAGAAGAGAGAAAAATGAAAGAGGGAGATAGAAGAGAGAAGAAGAGAAGAATGAAAGAGGAGAGAGAAGAGAAAAGAGAAGAGGAAAGAGGAGAAAGAAGAGAGGAAGAGAAAGAGAGAGAGAGAAGAAAGAAGGAGAGAGAAGGGAGGGAGAGAGAGAAAGAGAGGAGCAAGAGAAAGAAGATGAGCGAGAAGAGAAGAGAGAAAGAGAAGAGAGGAAGAAGGGAGGGACGGGAGAAGAGAGATATAAAAGAGGATTGAGAGAGAGAAGAGAGAAAAGAGAAAAAGAAGAGAGGAAGAGAGAGAAAGAAGAGAGAGAGAATAACACACAACTCACACATGAGTTTAACCAACATATAACTTTAAGGCAGAAACTTTTAAGTTAAACTGCTCTATGTGTTGGTGTGATGCACCTCGTGACATCATCAGGTGGGAGTCCTGAGTTTGGCTGCGGTTTTAGCTTCTGTTTAACTGAATAAAACAAGAGAAGTGATTAAGTCTAAACATCAATCAGTTTCTCTAAAGCTGCTGATGACGTCACATGTTCATCCTGAAAGAGAGAGAGAGAGGAGAAAGAGAAGAGAGAGAGAAGAGAGAGAGAGAGAGTGTAGAGGGAGAAGAGAGAGAGAGAGAGAGGAGAAGAGAAGAGAGAGAGAGAGAGAGAGAGAGAGAGAAGAGAAGAGAGAGTGTAAGAGGGAGAAAGAGAGAAGAGGAGAAAGAGAAGAGAGAGAGAAGAGAGGGAGAGAGAAACAGAGAGAAAGAGAAGAGAGAGAAAGAGAAGAGAGAAAGAGGAGAGAAAGAGAGGAGAGAAAGAGAAGAAGAGAGAGAAAGAGAAGACAGGGAGAAAGAGAGAGAGAGAAAGAGAAGAGAGAGGGGGAGGGAGAGAGAGGAGAAGAAAGAGAGAAAAGAGAGGAGAGAGAAAGAGAAGAAGAAAGAGAAGAGAAAAGAGAAAGAGAGAGGAGAAGGGAGAGAGAGGAGAGAAGAGGAAGAGAGAGAGAGGAGAGAGGGAGAAAAGAGAGAAGAGGAGAAGAGGAAGAAAGAAGAGAGAGGGAGGGAGAGAAAGAGAGAAGAAAGGGAGGAGAAGAGAAGAGAAAAGAGGAGAGGAGGAAGAGAAAGAGAAAGAGAGGAAGAGAGCAGAAGAGAGGAAGAGAGGAAAAAAGAGAAGAGAGATAAGGATGAGAGAGAAGACGAGAAGGAGGGAGAGAGCGAATAGGAGAAAGAAAGAGTGAAAGAGAAGAGAGTGTCGTTCTGATCAGTTTGTGTGATTCTGTCGTTACATCATTTTGTTCCAGAGCCAGAGTTGGTGTGTGTGTGTAACCTTCGTGTGTGTGTAGTGTGCTATGTGTGTGTGTGTAACGTGTGTGTGTGTGTGTAATCTGAGAAAATGAATCATAAAAACAGATTTACATAAGAGGATCAGGCTCCACCAATCACAGCGCAGCGTCCGGGCTAAGCCGCCGACCGGGAGCCAATCAGGAGCCGGCAGCGCCTGACGCACAAAGATCAAACGCGGATTATTTTAGTTTGGCTTTTGTTCAATCGACTGGAAAATGTCAAAACTCAGAACTGGACCCAGCGCCTCTCAGCAACAATAAATAAATAAATAAATAATAACAAATAAATAAAATACAGGGCAGGTCACTTAAATATATAAGTCGGCTTTAAAGTCTGATGTTAATTTTTCTCATGTGAGTCTGTTTGATCTCTCTCTCTCTCTCTCCTCTTTCTCTCTCTCTCTCTCTCCTCTTTCTCTCTCTTAAACCTTGTACTGAAGAGTCTGAGTTAAAACTGACTCTGATCTGAAATGTCTTTGGTTTGAGCAGAAAACAAACTCTAAGGCTGCGATTTTCCCCTCTGTCTTAACGAAGGTCTTAGTTATTCCTCTTGGCCACTAGTGTCTCTCTCCAGGCTCTACACACTGTGAGTCCAGGAGGTGTGCTCCAGATGTGAGGGTGGAGTTTCATTCAGTGAACCTGACACATGCTCACGTCTGTGACAAGTGAGCAGCTGCATTAATATCACAGGCAAAAGTTACTGTAGCAGCTTCAGTTTGGACACAAGTCTATTTAATAGAAATCTATTTGGTAAAAGTTTATTCACATGAGACTTGAATAACTTTGTCTAAAAATGTGTATTTTCTTTTACATAAAGCCTGGTTGGGTTTATAAAATTGACACGTAAAAAATGTGCATTTTAACCTTGATTTCACCTGCATCGGGCGGGTATTCCCGCGGGAGCCACGGGACCCGTGAGCAAACCCTTGGGATCGGGCGGTTTTAACTTTGCCTCGGGCAGACCGGGCGGTCAGGCCAAACGCCTCGGGTCCCGAACGGACCCGCGCTCTCTCCACTGTCTTAAAAATATTACGTAAAGAAAGAAATACAGCTTTGTGCGCGCTGCTGGCCAACAGAGAGACACAACACTGACACCTGTGAGGTGCAGACACGTAAACTCACTGCTGTATTTCCTAGTCTAGCGTGTGTATCATCTGTGAGTCCTCGTGCCAGCCGCAGCAGCAGGACTACGGACCCAGAGGAATGAATGAAGGACTGGCTTTTACACACAAGGAGATGGAGTGTTTGTTTAGCAGAAACTGGAGGTGTGAGGAGCTTTGTATTTCAGGTGAGAAATACACTGACATCATGGCTTTATGATTGAATGTGTCAAACGAACATAATTGCCTTGTTGCAGATTATTTAGGGCTGGTGCTAAATCATTTTAAAACTAGATGCAGAGAGTTCTGCAGAGTTTAGTCATTTGTGTTCATGTTGTTATACCCTGGGGCCGCCACGCAACCTCCGTGAAAAAAAAAAAAGTCGGGACCCGACGGGACCAGCGGGGGTTCTCGGGCGGGCAGGCACACGGGGGCGTCGGGATCGGGCATGAAAATCTAGTCCTGTGCAGGTCTCTAGTTTGTACGTCTCTGCCTGGGACCGAACCAGGTTGTGAAAAGGCAAAAACTTCACAAGGCAGAGATGCTAACCACTCGACCACCAGTCAATTATTCCACAATACAAGACGTTTTTTATGCACGTCTAGAAATGCACCACACACATCTTATGCACATCCAAAAGGTATTAGAGCCGTAAAATACGCACATTAAAACTGTACGTGTGTAAAATATGTACATCAAAAGGGCTACGCGCATGAAAAATCAAGGTTAAAACGCACTTTTTAATGTGTTAATGCGTTCAAAACCAGACGAATTTTTATAACCCAACAGGCTTTATGTAAAAGAAAAGACACATTTAGACAAAGTTATTAAAGTCTCATGTGAACAGACTTTTACCAAATAGATTTCTGTTAAATAGACTTGTGTCCAACTGAAGCTGCTACAGTAACTTTTGCCTGTGATATTAATGCAGCAGCTGATCACAGACATGAGCATGTGTCAGGTTCACTGAATGAAACTGCACCCTCACATCTGGAGCACATCCTCCTGCACTCACAGTGTATAGAGCCTGGAGAGACACACTAGTGGCCAGAGGAATAACTAAGACAATCCGTGAAGACAGAGGGGCAAAATTGCAGCCTAAATGTCTAAATATAAAGTCTGTGTGAAATTCTTTATTCTAGAGAACATCAGGTTTGTCTGAGTTTGTGACGAGAAAACAGAAAAAACGAGACAAAGACAAAGACAGTGAAGGTTTGAAACGTGGTCGTGTTTCAGAGTCACACTTAAAGCACTTTGAGAATCCGGCCGCTGCGTTTGTGCGTAAAAGTCCAGAGTCTGAAGAAGGTCTGGGGCTCAGTGTTCATCATGCCTCACGACCAGAGGCTCACCGGTTCTGTTCTTAGTGAGTTTCTCTGAAGGAAACGTTGAGAAGCTGTGGATTTGTCCAAAATGATCCTAAGAACAGTTGAAACAGATTATATTTCATCTGAACTTAAATGTTCTTAATCTGTTCAAAGGAGAAACATAAAGTCTCTAATGCTGCGTTCAGACTGGACAGTTTTGGAGCGTCGGAGCGCCCAGTTTACATGTTCAGTCGATGTAAACCTGCGTCTTGAGGCGTCTAGTGCGTCGTAATTCACTTGTTCATGCGTCTGCTGACGTCGCGTCTTGTGAAGGAAACGGTCAAACCTGCGGCGGACACATTGGGTCGACGCTCGAGTTGGCTGAAATTTCAAGAGACGGCAAAAGGACTGTCTGGAGGAGAAAGTTACGTCTCTCTCTCCTTCTCTCTCTCAGTGATCTGTCTAGAGCTAAACTAACACTTTTACAAACAAGTGAGAACACAGAGAAGAAGAGTGTTCCTTGTCCCTCCACAAAGCTTTGGGCCGTTTTTTGGGCCGTTTTGGGCGCCTGTTGGGCGTCAGCCTCGAAAATATTCTGCATCAAAATTCACTTTAAAGCACAATTTAGACGCTTAAACTGTCCAGTCTGAACGCAGCAGGAAAGATAAAACATTCTCTTCTTTAGAGTCAAATCAACTCTGGGACGAATCAGACTCAGATTCTACTCTGAACTTACAAACAAATGGAACGGTTTTAACAGAACTTTTCCATTGGCTCTGACTACATTTTCTGGAGTAATTTTAGGTCTAAACTCAATTTTTACCTCAGTGACCTTCAGACTTTTGCAGAGGAACTGACCAAACCCAGTGATTTATGCTTGTGTGTGTTGTTTAAACAGAGAGTCCTGAACACCAGCTTTAACCAGTTTTTTATTTACCAAAGCCACAAAAATAGATTGTGTTGTTGCTTTGTGCAGAGCTTGTTCTCACTCTTCGTCTCAGAAGAGTCTCAGAGAAGAGAAAAAAACCAGTGAGATTTCAGCTTCACAAAGACAAACAGACATTTGTTTGTGTCCAAAGGTGAAGGAACAAAATCCGAAGTGAGAGGGGTTACTCTGCTGGCTGTCTCCAGGGGAGGTGATCAGGAGTCAAAGGTGTTCACTGATTGGCTGTTCCCTCGTGATATCGTTGATTTTGTCTGAACTTTGGCGCTCCGTCGCCTGAAGTCTCTGCGCTCGTCTTCCTCGTCTTTTCACTTGTTCTTGTCGTTCTCTGCAGAGGAAACGGTCTCTGCTGGTGTGAGTCGGCTGTTGTTCTTGTGTTGTCTTGTGTTGTTCTGTGTTGTTGTTGTGGTTTTTTGTGGCTTCACAGTCCCGACTGTGCGAGCTCTCCTCTGTGAGAGGATCATTCTAACAGCAGCAGGAGGAGGAGCAGAGGCTGATAGGAAACTGTTTCAGAATGCCTGGCAGCCAGTCTCTACACACTTTGACAAACACTTTACAAAGACGTGAGGGTCTGGAATCAGAGCGCTGGGTTTCAGTTTGGAGAAGTGCGGAGTCAACCAATCACAGAAAACCTGAACATCCACTAAAACAGGATAAACCGGATGTTATAGTAAATATGTAGTTTGAGATTGGATCGTCTTAATTTCGGACGAAAAGCGATTGTCGGTGGTCTTTGGTTCTAGACTCTCCTTCATTCAAACTGAACGTAGGAGAGCTGGCTGCTCAGACACACAGAGAGGAGCGCCTCCAGCTGGTCAGTATGTTCACAAGAACCCACAGGAGTGATTGTAAACTGCACTGGATGAGCGTCACAGAAACACATCTGCGTTACAACACAACAAAGTTAAGTCACAAGGGAGTAGGAGCTCAAGCTGTCTCCACTAAAGAGAAGAACAAAGAGTTTATCCGGTGTGAAAGTGTTCCTAACATCAGAGAAACAGAAGAATCAAAACAGAGCTCAATCCAGGACAGTCTGAGACACTCTGAAGTTCTGATCCACGATGATGGTTTTGTCTGATTCTGTCTTATGTCTGTCGGTTATAACATAAATAACCACATGTCTGTCAATTATAACATAATAATCCACATGTTGTCAAGTTATAACATAATAAATATTCACACGAGTGTAAGCCCGTCCAGCCTCAGTCTGCGGCTCAGTCTGTCGGTCTAAAGACTCTTTCACACCAGGCAGAGGGTCGTCCGTCTGAACCGGTTGTCAGCTTCAGTCGACAGGTGCCTCTCGTGTGTTTGGGTGCGAATAAGTCTGTCGGGGTCAGAGGTCACGGAGCAGGTCGTGGAGGCGGGGTTATTAAGACTTGTTTGAAGAGTCTGCGTCGCCAGTTGTGAATGTGAGCTCTGGAAAACTGTGTGGAAAACCGAAAATGACGACAAAGCCTTCTGCAGACTACTACTCAGCTTTGGCCTGATTTTAATCCAGATGTTTCTCTCTACGAGCTCAGGGGGCGTGGTCAGTGTTCGGGAGGCGTGGTCTACGAGTTCAGGAGGTGTGGCCAGAGTTCATGGGGCGTGGCTTCAAATGTCAAGAAACATGAAGCCACTGTCAGACAAATAATCCTCGTTAATGACCTTATGTCCGTGCCTCTAAAAATTGCAAAAGATCCCAACTCGTCTTGTGTGCAGCCGGCTTTTCAGAAAAACAGGATTTAGCCGAGCAAAGGTTGATGCTATTTACACTGTTCAATAAAAAGTAAGTATGAAGGAGGATGTCTAGTCTTTGGACCGAGGAAAGCAGAGACAGAGAGGAGTCACAGCTGCAGCACAAAGTCTGGACTGTGGTGGGAAAAAAGAAGTTGAGCTTAATCCGTCAGAGAACATGTGTGTGGTCATTTAGTCGATCATCTTCACACACGTTTGTCCAGCGACCGGGCGTTTGGATCGTATTTGTGTGAATGTTCTGTAGAGACTTGAACAGACGCTGAAGAGTCTGGACCAAGCCTCGGTGATCAAAGATGTCGGTGCTGTGGTGTCGGTGGCTTTAGCTCACTGGTGTTCTTTACCATCATGTTTGTTAGCTCTAACCTTTTGCTCGGTGCTCTACAGACTCTGGAACATGTGCTGTTGTGTTTCCCCCCATAACTCATGGAACGGAGAAGCGAATATTCAGCCTGGTAGACTATGTCATCCAGTCATCTCCTCTGACGTCATCCTGTATCCAATCACAGCTCAGCCAATCACCTGCAGCTCTCATCTCCTCCTCTCTCCCTTCATCCAATCACCTGCAGCTCTCATCTCCTCCTCTCTCCTTCAGCCAATCACCTGCAGCTCTCCTCTCCTCCTCTCTCCTTCAGCCAATCACCTGCAGCTCTCTTCTCCTCCTCTCTCCCTTCAGCCAATCACCTGCAGCTCTCCTCTCCTCCTCTCTCCCTTCATCCAATCACCTGCAGCTCTCCTCTCCTCCTCTCTCCTTCAGCCAATCACCTGCAGCTCTCCTCTCCTCCTCTCTCCTTCAGCCAATCACCTGCAGCTCTCCTCTCCTCCTCTCTCCTTCAGCCAATCACCTGCAGCTCTCTTCTCCTCCTCTCTCCCTTCATCCAATCACCTGCAGCTCTCTTCTCCTCCTCTCTCCCTTCATCCAATCACCTGCAGCTCTCTTCTCCTCCTCTCTCCCTTCATCCAATCACCTGCAGCTCTCCTCTCCTCCTCTCTCCTTCATCCAATCACCTGCAGCTCTCCTCTCCTCCTCTCTCCTACAGCCAATCACCTGCAGCTCTCTTCTCCTCCTCGCTCCCTTCAGCCAATCACCTGCAGCTCTCATCTCCTCCTCTCTCCTTCAGCCAATCACCTGCAGCTCTCATCTCCTCCTCTCTCCTTCAGCCAATCACCTGCAGCTCTCTTCTCCTCCTCTCTCCTTCAGCCAATCACCTGCAGCTCTCATTTCCTCCTCTTGCATCGCATTCTCACATCCCTCCACCTCCCCAGCACCACCTCAGAAGTCGTCTTCCCTCTTCACCACCACCAGTGTCTAGGCTCCTCCTCCTCCTCCTCTATCAGCCAATCATTTATCACAGGCTTCGTTTTCCTGCCGGGGTCTATAAGCGCCTAACCTGCATTAATAAATATTCTCATTAATCTCATCCTTTTGGTCTGTTTGAGTCTGTCCAGGTTGAATTCTTTGCGTGAGGAGCAAGACGAGCTGGAGTCAAGAGAATCCAAAATCCGAAAGTTCAGGCCTGATTGTTCTGACCAATCAGAGCAGGAGTTACAGAGCGAGCAGCCACAGCCAAAAACTAAAAAGTTTATGATGTGAAACTAGATCAGAAACAGTTTTAAAGCTGTAGATGTTGTTTGTGTTGAACATGAACAGTGTTTTGTGATGAACTCTTCAGTCTGTGGAGGGTTTTTCAGCTGCAGGACTAAAGGAGCAACTTTAAACACAAGCAGCAACGTCCAGAGAATAGATCCAAGGTCCTGGTGCATGCTGGGAGCTGGAGTCTCTGAAACAGAACACACACACACAGACTGGTGTTAAAGGTGAGAGGGAGGGCATCTGGGTTAATCCTGAACAGCTGGGTCAGTGTGAACTCTTAATCCCGCTGTTTCCATGGAGACTGAAGCCACACAGAGTGACCTTTGACCCACAGACGCTTCTTTAACCCTGACATGTTCCACAGACGAGCTTTAAACCAAACATCTGTGCACAGCAGGACAAGACCCTGGAAATCTAACTTTAAGACAATGTTTTTGTAGAAGAACAATATCTAAATAAAATGTCATATAAGCACTAATTATAGGCTCACAAAATGACACACATTTGAGTTATTTCTGACCAGGGCCGTCTTCCGCCAGCAGGGGGCCTCAGTGAGCAGTAATTCAAAGTGTATCTGCATTAAAATATGTTCTGAAAAACAAAATCAAAACTGCTATTATAAAGTTGTGTGTATATTTTTATGATTGAACACATTACAATTCTATTGGCATAAATTAGATTAAAAAAAGTTAGTGTCTTTTGTCCCCCAGACCCCCTGACAAGATTGGTTTTATTTCCTATAAAGTTATAAACAGTTACCACGTCATTTAATTCAGTCTGCACCTTGGGGGCGCCAGCTGAACTCTTGCCTATCGGGCTGGTGGTTAGGACTATTGATCCTAGCCTAGGGCCTCCAAAACCCTTAAGCCGGCCCTGTTTCTGACCAAAAATAACTCTCCTGATGTGATGCAGCCGTACCTGCACCTGCCAGTGATCGTGTGTTTAGATTGTGTTTTTTACTAATAAAGTTTCACTACAACTACTTTTATAACTCGACCCTCTGACCAGACAAAGCTCTGGAGCCGAGTGCACCAGCTGGTCGTAAGTTAATTCGGTCCTAACTCTTACTTAGCTAGCTTAGCTACGTCCGACGTAGAAAATGAAGTTAGTCCCGAGTGCACCAGCTCAATTTAAGACCAGTCGTAGCTGCGCCTGGTCGTAACCTGCGCGTTCACGAGAAAACATAGAATTCTGTGCTTGTTGCCTGGAAACATCATAAAGTCTCCAGCGTGTCTCAGTGAAAATGATCCAGAAGTTGTGTTATTAATTGATTCGAAGTAACTGCATGTGTCTTATCAAACATGCAGACATAATAAAAGATTATAAGCTTATTTATGACTCTGTGTGTCCCGATTTGTTAGCGCAACATTAGTCAAAAAAAAAAAAAAAAAAATTCGTTGTCAAACTATGTCACAGTTAAGTTCCTATAGGCCCTATCTGAATTTCACAAAGGCCTTTATTTTATAAATGACACACTGCGCTTCTGTGTCCAAGGCTGGTTCTGTGCGTCGGGTTTGTCTTACCCTACCAGTATCGGGCTTTTTCACTATAAAGCACCACCAGCATTATTGCTTTGGCTTGTCTCATACATTATCATAGTATTTACGATACAACAAGTAATGTTAACGGCTGTCCCCTCCTTATAACATAGACTAGGTCAACCACTTTACACACAACACGCGCGCACACACAACGTGAGCTGGTACGCACAACCTGTGTGCATTTGTTCTGCCAAAATACAACATAGCTCGCCTCATTTTAAACTCTTAGTGTTGGCACAATCATCTGCGAAGGTGCTTTCTCGCACTCAATACACAGCAGCTGCTCATACGCACAGTCATGCCCATCCACGCGCTCGCCTCCCTAAATCTGAACACTTTCTGTCCGCTGTGTATGTCAAAATATAGTTATAACAACAGCAGCACGCACATCTGCTCCACACTTCTCCCACCAAGCAGCGTCTGCGTATTTACGCACGTTTGAGCCGTTCCCAAATAGGCTAACCCCGAGAACACTTATCATGATGCTGTCTTGGTCCGAGGAAGCAAAGTGTGTGTTCACCCGTGTTTTTCCGAGATCCCAAACGTAGACCCACGGTGAAGTGTAAAAGTGTAAACTTCATAAATCCGTATCTTAAATCCACCTAAACAAATCCAGTTTACAATCCAAACGAGGTGCTGACGCTGCTCTCTCGTTCACCTTTCGCTCATCCTGGGCATAAGAACACGCATCACATCTGTGACCGACCGACCGCTAGTACTCCAATACTTTACGCGTAGGCTAGGCTGTCCTGAACAAAAACGTAAACTAGTCACGGTGCAGTGCTCTGCCTGTCGGTGGACGTGACCAAATCAAGCAGTGGGCAGCAGTTAAATGAGCGGTCCCCCAGACTGGAAAGCTCGGACCGGCACACAACGACGAGATAAACGCTGAAACTTTCCGGGCCTGGGAAACTCTGGGCTGGCCCCGTGGGAAAGCGCCACAGCCGCGGTGATGAAGCAGCAGCAGCCTTTGGCCTGTGGTTGTCGCTGTTCACATTTGCCTGTGTTTACATGCCGCTGCTCACACCTTTCGCATGCCGTCCCAGGACCTACGCCTGCTCCACACTGGGCGTAAAAGTTACACCTGGGCGTAGCTCACACAGGGCTTACGTCTAGCTGGTGCACAGGTCGTAACTATAGGCTGGTCTTAACTTCCAGATTTACGTCGGACGTAGCTTAAGACCAGTCTTAAGACCAGCTGGTGCACTCGGCTCCTGGACCCTAGTCCTGGATTAGTCCTGGTTCAGACCTGGTTCAGTCTTGGTTTAGACCTGCTTTAGACCTGGTTTAGTCCTGGGTTTAGACCTGGTTCAGACCTGGTTCAGTCTTGGTTTAGACCTGCTTTAGACCTGGTTTAGTCCTGGTTTAGACCTGGTTCAGACCTGGTTCAGACCTGGTTCAGTCCTGGTTCAGACCTGGTTTAGTCTTGGTTTAGACCTGGTTCAGACCTGGTTCAGACCTGGTTCAGTCCTGGTTCAGACCTGGGGTTTAGTCCTGGTTCAGACCTGGTTTAGTCCTGGTTCAGACCTGGGGTTTAGTTCTGGTTCAGTCTTGGTTCAGACCTGGTTCAGTCCTGGTTCAGACCTGGTTTAGTCTTGGTTTTAGACCTGGTTCAGACCTGGTTCAGACCTGGTTTAGTCCTGGTTTAGTCCTGGTTTAGTCCTGGTTTAGACCTGGTTCAGACCTGGTTCAGACCTGGTTCAGACCTGGTTCAGACCTGGTTCAGACCTGGTTCAGACCTGGTTCAGACCTGCTCTAGTCCTTGTCTGACCTGGATAATCCTGTGTTATTAGTGAGATTGCTGTGTTTAATCCCATATTTCCCGTTTCATTCATAAAGTTATTACGTCGTTTTAATCCTTCAGCCGCAGAGACGACGGAGTTACAACGCTTTTGGAATAAATAATGTTTAGAAAGACTATATGGTCATTTTGTGAAGATGGAAATGTAGTTTTTAAAATAACACTTCAGTTAGAATTATTAGAACCTAAAACCTTCTGGTAAAGTGAAACATGCTAACCTTAATGTGGAGATTCCATCAGCATCTCTCTCTCTTCTTCCTCCCCCTCCTCTCTCTCTCTCCTCACACCAGCGTGCTCCTCTTCTCCCTCTCTCCCCCTGCCTCCCCTCCTCTCTCTCTCCTCTTCTCCCCCTCCTCTCTTCTCCCTCTCTCCCCCTCTCTCCTCTCTCCTCTCTCTCTCTCTCTCTCCCCCGGCCTCCCCTCTCTCTTTCTCTCCTTTCTCTCTCTCTCTCCTCTCCTCCCCTCCTCTCTCTCTCTCCTCACACCAGCGTGCTCCTCTTCTCCCTCTCTCCCCCGCCTCCCCCTCCTCTCTCTCTCTCCTCACACCAGCGTGCTCCTCCTCTCTCTCTCTCCTCACACCAGCGTGCTCCTCTTCTCCTCTCTCCCCTGCCTCCTCTCTCTCTCTCTCTCCTCACACCAGCGTGCTCCTCTTCTCCCTCTCTCCCCAGCCTCCCCCTCCTCTCTCTCTCCTCACACCAGCGTGCTCCTCTTCTCCCTCTCTCCCCCTGCCTCCCCTCCTCTCTCTCTCCTCTTCTCCCCTCCTCTCTTCTCCTCTCTCCCCCTCTCTCTCCTTTCCTCTCTCTCTCTCCTCACACCAGCGTCCTCTCTCTCTCTCCTCTCCTCCCCCTCCTCCTCTCTCTCCTCACACCAGCGTGCTCCTCTCCTCTCTCTCTCCCCTGCCTCCCCTCCTCTCTCTCTCCCCGGCCTCCCCCTCCTCTCTCTCTCTTCTCACACCAGCGTCCTCTCTCTCTCTCCTCTCCTCCCCTCCTCCCTCTCTCTCCTCACACCAGCGTGCTCCTCTTCTCCCTCTCTCCCCCTCCCTCCCCTCCTCTCTCTCCTCTCCTCCCCCTCCTCTCTCTCTCTCCTCACACCAGCCTCCTCTCTCTCTCTCCTCCCCTCCTCTCTCTCTCTCCTCACACCACTCCTCTCTCTCTCTCCTCTCCTCTCTCTCTCTCTCTCCTCACACCAAGCGTCCTCTCCCTCTCTCCCCTGCCTCCCCCTCCTCTCTCTCTCTCCTCACACCAGCGTGCTCCTCTTCTCCTCTCTCCCCCTGCCTCCCCCTCCTCCCTCTCTCTCCTCACACCAGCGTGTCCTCTTCTCCCTCTCTCCCCCTGCCTCCCCCTCCTCTCTCTCTCTCCTCACACCAGCCTCCTCTCTCTCTCTCCTCACACCAGCGTGCTCCTCTTCTCCCTCTCTCCCCCCGGCCTCCCCCTCCTCCCTCTCTCTCCTCACACCCAGCGTGCTCCTCTTCTCCCTCTCTCCCCCGGCCTCCCCCTCCCTCCCTCCTGCCGTGGTGGGGGAGTTCTCCATCACCAGGAGCCTGATGGGACTCTGTGGCCCGGCTGCTTCGTTCTCTCTCGCGCTCGGAGCCTCCTGCGTGTACTCTTTGGTCGGGTCTTTGCCGCGGCAGTCGTACAGGATGCAGGAGATGAGGAAGACGAGGAGGAGGATGACGTAGGAGGCGATGAGGATGATGAGGTTCAGGGTCACGGGGTCAATCTCCAGGTACAGCTCCATGAACCCCATGACGGCGCCTGGACATCTCACTCCTGGAGGGGCAGAACGTGATGATGTCATAGGTTCAGACGGAGACAAGAACAGTTTGTCCAGATAAAAACTATAAATCTAGACTTGCTCAAAGCGACTTGGATTCAGAATTTTAATCTGGATTTGCTTATGTAATCTAGAATATTTAACTTACTTCTGACTGGAAAATTTGGTTTAAAATGAGAACCAAACTTTGCCAGTGGAATGAAAACAATTTTATAAACCCACTGAGAAATAATCTGGCTCGAAATAAAAAATAATATCTTGAATGAGTCTCTGTCAAAGAAAATCAATCAATCAATTAATTAATTAATCAAAGCTTTGCAGAGAGAAGGTTTAAATAGAATTTAAACAATCTGAAAATCTTGTATTTACCCAGGAAAGTCGCACTGAGACTCTTTTGTGGGAGGAGCTACTGGATATATTTTAGGGAAACCTGCGCAGACACAGGCAGAACATGCAAACTCCACATAGAAAAGCCCTGGGTCGACTTGGAGCCGCCTCATTCATTCATTCACTTTCTACCGCTTATTCCTGTTAGAGGTTGTGGGTGACTGGAGCCCAGTGACTTTGGGCCTTAGGCGGGGAACATCCTGGACAGTGGCCAACTCGTCGCAGAGTTAGACAGGACAAACATTCACTCTCTCATTCACTCACTAAGGGAAATTCAGTACAGTGATGCCCAATGAACCTAAACATGCAGGTTTTTGGAGGAAACCCACAATGACACGGGGAGAACATGCAAACTCACCCAGAGAGATCGTGAGATGTTGATATGGTCCGACCCGGGAGTCGAACCCACGACAGAGGTCTAACTGTGTCATGTGAATAAATAAAAGTCAATTAACTGATTAAATTAAACATTATGAAAAAGCTCTTTGTGTTCTTAAACATCTGGGACTGTTTGTCCTCAGTCTGCCTCAGGGCAGCTGTGGCCATTGTGTCCTCACAACGAGAGGGTTTTGGGTTCAACTCCTAATTTGTTTTTTCCCAACCCAGTTCTGCCAGTTCGGCTTTGTGCACAGAACGTCAGTTGGCTTGTTTATTTTTGAAAATGCTACATTTTAATTTCCTGTTCAGTTCATTTCTATGAGCTTTCACCGCCTCAGTCTAAAATGAAAAATCCTGTAAGATCAGGCAGAGAACAGTGAGTTGTGATTGTTTTTCTCTGACACACGTTAAATAAAACAGGAGAAAACTTCACCACAGTGAGTTTATAAAAGGTTGTGTTTGTGTCTAAATGCTTTGGTTAAGTCAGTTCAGTGTTAGGATGAGTTTAACCCTTCTGTCCTTTTTTAGGTTTAAATTATCCACCATTGCTACAGTTTTGGAGGGATTTCAATCATTTGTTGTTACAAACCAGAGCCATGTTTTTTTGTTTATTTATATGGAACACATTAGTTGAAAGCAAAGCCTTCAGTCTTCCTGGGTCCATGAAATGTACAAATGTACAAATGTACAAATGGCTGTCCTTATGTTCTTGAAAAATGAATATTTAAATCTAATTCTAGAGGCGTCATAAAAGTGGAGTAAAAGCTCTGACATGAGATTAGGGACTTTTTCTGACGAGACACAAGGATTAAAATAATTTATTAAATTATTTAGAAAAGTCACAGCAGAAATGAGCTGGAGTAAAAAACAATCTGACAGAATTAAACACAGGATTCATAAATGAAAAAAGGTTGTTTTTAGGAAATAAAGTACAGTTTTAACATTTTGATAGATAGAAATCCTCCTTAGAATAAATCCCATTTTAGTTTCTGTTTGGATCAAATCTGTGAGAAAATCACACATTTCTCTAGAACAAACAAACACTTATATAACTTTACAATCAGGAGGCTTTGGGCTTAAAGTGAGAAAAAGACTTTATTATGTTTTAGAGTGAAACTATATTGATTTAGAAAACGTGAGTTAAATGTGTAAAAACTCTGAACAAACAAAATCAGAATAAAATAAACTTCTATAAGAATACTCAGACTAAACTGTGCTTTTCATGATTAAAACCATGACTTTACAACAGGATAAATACAGATTCTTCTACACTTTTCCCTCTAAAACATAATTAAACGTTGATTTAAATATATTTAAAATAAAGTCTTACCTCAGAGAGAGAAAAAGCAGGAGCTGCAGAAAAGACGAGCTTCAAACCAAAGGACAAACGCGACATCTGGATCTGTCCATCAGCTGATGAGAGGCTGCTGCGGCTGTAATACTACACACACATGTACAAATACTAGACTCACACACATGTAAAAATACTACACACACATGTACAAATACTGGACTCACACACACACACGTACAAATACTACACACACACACACACGTACAAATACTACACATGTACAATACTACACAAACGCACACGCACAGAACTACACACGAACAACATGTACAACACACCAACACTATCAGCTGATGAGACGCTGCGGCTGCTGTCGAATACTACACACACATGTACAAATACTACACACACACAGATAGCCTACTACACACTGACACGTATAAATACTAGACACACACATGTACAAATACTACACACACACAGACTACAAACATGTACAAATACTACACACTGACACGTACTCACACACATGTACAATACTACACACACACACAGATGGCCTACTACACACTGACAATGTACTACACACACACGTACTACACACAACATGTAAAAATACACACACAGATAGGCCACTACAACTGACAATGTACTACCACCAGAACTATCAGCTGATGAGACGGCTGCTGTCATAATACTACACACACATGTACAAATACTACAACACTGACACATGTACTACACACACTGACACGCACACAAATACTACAACTATCAGCTGATGAGACGCTGCTTCGTAATACTCAGAAACACACACGTACAACTACACAACCATGGTCAGTGTTACAATCTAATTCTAATACATTACACATTACTAGTTACAGGGAGAAAATGTAATACATTTGTAATATACTGTCTCAACAATTACACTACTGTGAGTTACTTTGAGCTCATCACACATTGTTAAGATCCTGTACAAAACTAATCCTGTTACATTTACACTTGATACTGGTTAATTTATGGAAATGTGACGTCACAACACATTTTACTCATAATATTTGATTCACCTTTAAGCAAACAGTTGGGTTAGGTGGTTTTTACTGGTGTTTTGGTCCTGAAGTGTTGCTTTTAATAGAGTATAAAAGCAATTCATTTATATGAAAGTAACTTGAGTTACTCAGATTGTAACAGTAATATTATCAACATTTATATAGAGGAGCACAGCACGGTGGCAGAGTGGTTAGAGCTCTGGCTTCCCAATTAAGGAGGTCGTGGGTTCGACTCCCGGGTCGGACCATGTCAACATCTCACGATCTCTCGGGTGGAGTTTGCATGTTCTCCCCCGTGTCACTGTGGGTTTTCTCCGGTTTCCTCCAAAAACATGCATGTTTAGGTTAATTGGGCATCACTGTAAATGTCCCTTAGTGAGTGAATGAGAGAGTGAATGTTTGTCTGTCTAACCCCTGCGGCGAGTTGGCCACTGTCCAGGGGTGTTCCCCCGCCTAAGGCCAAAGTCACTGGGATAGGCTCCAGTCACCCGCGACCCCTAACGGGATTAAGCGGTAGAAAATGAATGAATGAATATATAGACGGATTTTTTGTTTCTCAACACAGGCGATGCGCGCGCACCCCGCCTGCAGAAAGAGCCTCCGCACATAGACACAAACAGTGAAAACAAGTCAAAAAAGCTCCGTTGTCAGCTAACGTCAAGAGTTTATCACTTTGCGAAAACAAAAGTTCTGCTGCTAAGTTACATTTATGGATGAATCTTGATCCTACGACCCTTAGAAGTTACATTCAGGTGAGAAAAACGCTTCTCAAGCTTCAGGACAGACGTCTGTCAGACCGGTTCAGACCTGATGAAAGCAGCTAGCTGTCGTCCGTTTCGTTGTTTAATTGGAACAAGTTTCCCAATGTAAACAAATGGAGATGAGCTCTTTCTGCTTGAGGCACACGCAGTAGAGCGGAGAGTGACGTCGACCCAAAATCCCTCTATAAGTAAAGAGTTACACAACTTAATTACTGAAAAGTGGAATATATTACACTGTAATATACTGTAATAATTACAGTAACTAGTTACTTTTGTACGAGTGACTCCAACACTGGCCACGGTAAAACCTGTCACGTCCCCTTTTGTACCAGAAGACCCGATACGTACCTTTACTCTTTTACATTGTTTTATTTGTATTGAAATTTTAATTAAACACAGACGAAACTAAACTGTTAAACACAAACTTCTCTTACAAAGTTCAACAAAGTAAATGATTGTAAAATGAGATTATTCCTGGAGCTGATTAAGCTTGTTCCAGCAGCTTAAAATGGGGATAATTAAATGTGCCGTTTAAGGCTTTCTATTGGCAAACTTTTGTAAGATACATTCATACATATCAATATAAATACATATTAACAACTGTACACTTACAAATAATGTGCAACAGCAGTCCAGCTCCGGCGGCCATCTTGTGCGGGGAGAATCTGCAAAACATCTCAGACAAACTGACAGAAGCTGAACCTTTACACGACTTTTTCACTTTAAAACTTTGACAGCAATTCCTTTCATATTTGTACTTTTATAATGTGAAAACGTGTGGAACAAACAGACTTTTAGAGTAAACAGCAGTGAAGAAACACAAATATGTTAATTATTCCCTTTAATCTGTGAATTTATTGGCCTCGTTGTCTGTGTCTGTCTCTGTGTGTTAACCTGTTCTCCCGCCTAAAGCCCCAAGTCACTGGGTTCGACTCCAGGGTGTTGAATGATCATGTGTGTGGTGTGTGTGTGTGTGTGAGGCCGCGGACACACGAGGACGCAGCACAAAGGATTATCTGGTCTGTTCATCTAAAGCTGCTCAAATGTAAGTAAACATAATCTGGAACTTCAACATCTGCGGACACAATACACCCCACCATAGGAGACGGGACAACGCCCACTGGAAGAGGAACACGCCCACTGTGAGACAGACACGCGGCTACGGAAGAGGACACGCCTACACTGGAGACAGTACACGCCCACATAGCAGAAACAGATAGAGAGTAAAGAGAGACTTAATATTGAGAGAGATGAGAAGATGAGAGAGATTATTGAGATGAGGAGAGAGAAAAGAGATGGGAGAGAGAAAGAGAGATACGAGAAGAGGAGTAAGAAGAAGAGAAAGAGGAGAGGAGAGAAGAAGAGAGAGAAGAAAGAGGAGAGAGAGAAGAGAGGAAAGAGAGAGAAAGAGGAGAGAGAAAGCAGGAAGGAGAGAAAGAGGAGGAGAGAGAGAGAGAAAGAGGAGAGGAAAAGAGCGAGAAGAGAAGAGAGAGGAAGGAGGAGAGAGAAGGAGACAAGAGAGGAGAGAGAAAGAGAGAACAGAAAGGAGGAGAAGAGAAGAGGAGAAAGGAAGGGACAGAAAGAGGAAGAGAGAGATAACAGGAGAGAGCAAGAAAAGAGGAGAGAGAGAGAAGAAGAAGAGAGAAGAGAAAGAGGAGATGAAGAGAAAGAGAAGAGAGAGTAGGATGAAGAGAGAAAGAAAGGGAGAGAGAAAGCAGAGAGGAGAGAAAGCGAGGGAGAAGTGGAGAGAGAAAAGAGAAAGAGAAGAGGGAGAGAGAAAAAGGAGAGAAAGAGAAAGAGCAGGGAGAAGAGAAGGAGAAAAGAAAAAAAAAAAAGAAATAGAGAAGAAGGGAGGAGAAAAAGAAAGAAATGAAAGAGAAAGAAAGCGAGAGAAAGGGACAAAGAGAAGAAAGAGGAAGAAAGAGAGAGAGAGAAGAGATTGAGAAGAGAAAGGAAGAGTGAGTTTGTCAGATCTGAAGCAGAAGCAGACTCGTTCCTGAAACACATTTTATATTTTCATTAGAACATACAGTAGTTTTAAATCAAACCTTCATGAGACTTTGAGGATTTTAATTTCCACGAATCACTCTCATTTTATTTATTTTATTTCCTACACGACTAAACAAATCTTTATTTAAACCAGTTCTATCTGTTTTTACCATTAAAACAAGAACAAGTTTTAGTTATAAACGGTGAATAAATAAAATAAAACTAAAGACGACTGAACAGAGAAACACATTAAACTACAGCTACTGAAAAAACACATTTAATCCTTTAGAGTTCGTCCTCGTCTTATTCTTTTGTCCAAGTCTTTAAGGTTTGATCCAAGTCCCAGCTCTGGTCCAGGTTCATTCAGCTTTGAGAGTCCAGTCCAGGTTCAGTTTCTCTTAAAGGGACGGCGCTGTTTTTACTTCAGAACACTGAGATGAGTCGTACGTTTATCTACATATTTACATCAGATAAAGGCTTGATAAAGATGCACTGTGTATGTTTCTGGAGCGGTTATTACAAGGCCATTTTTTGTGTTTTTTTCAGGTTTGATTGACAGAAATGTACCTTTAACCATCGTTTTGCTGTGACGTGTAATGTTTAATGAATTCATTTGATTTCAATTACTTTTTTATTGGTCTGAAATCAGTTTGAAAGGCTCGGTCCCTTGTTGCTCTCTGACATTCCTGTTTGTCTGGAGCGTCAGAGCGAACACATGGCCGGTAAATGTCTCTCTTTACAGAAGCACGTTCAAGTGGTAAATTATACCTATTCCACTAGAAACCCAAAACTCTTCTGAAAAGACTGAAACAACAAGTGATCAGGATATCAAACCTTTATGCTATGTTCACACCGCTCAGCCTATTTGCTAAAAAATCATCTAAACACAAGTAAAATAGTGCCAGTTCTTTAAGCTGTTTACGCTTCAATAAGCTTCCAAAACGCTCTGATGAGAGTATAGGCGCCTCCGTGTTCCCGGCGTTAGTTTGGGTCGCTTGAGAGCGTGGCTTGGACCTACTTGATACACAAATGCTACAGCGGAGACGGGGTCGGCGACGTCGTATCTGGGATCATAAAACCCTCCAGAGGAGCACTGAGCTGAGATTTGCTCCAGGAGCTGCGCCTGGATGAAGGTACTTTCGTCTGCCGCGGGCCCAGTTCGACCGCCTCCCTCCACTGGTGCCCGGATCACTCACCACGACACCAACTCAGGCTCCAGTGCAGCTGTGGAGTGACTGTCCATCTTCCTCGGTTAGTCTCTGATGGGCTGACCTTCCAACGCATCTGAAGATGGATTTTCACAACTCCTGCTTCGCTGTAGCTTCGTGCAAAGTTGCGGGCCGCCGCAGGTTTGAGCTTCCACTTCACAAGACGCAGTGTCTTCAGAGGCATGAAGGCCCCAGACGCCAATACGCACCAAACATTCACGACTTACTGAACGCTCCAGACGCAGGTTTGCATTTACTTCACATTGATGCAAAAACGCAAATACGCTGTCCAGTCTGAACGCACCATAACAGAGACAATATGAGCAATCAAAAGAATTTATGTCTTTACAATAGTCCTGTCCCTCGTTCATGTTTCAGTCTGTATTATTGAGTTAATGTTACATTTATGCGACAGAATGCGCCGTCTCAGTTCACACTGATTGTCATCGCGATGGCCTCTGTCTCTTGTCACGCTTCAGTCTGTATTATTAGAGTTAAATGTTTTATCTATGCGACAGAATGCGCGTGCTGCACCAGCGCCGCCTGGCTCTCTCTCCTCTTGTTCTTCTTGTTCCTCTTGTGCAGTGACAGTCTCCAGCAGAGGGCGCTGGCTCCTAACATGAGCGCGGCCAGAGTGAAGAGAGCCAGTCCGAGCAGGGCCATGCGGGGGGTCCTGGGGCGGGTCCAGAGGCGGGTCCGGGTCCAGGTCCAGGTCCAGGTCCGGAGGAGAAGCCCACGGCCGTCAGAACAGCTCCGGTCACCAGAATCACGGCTCCGAACGGAAGCAGACATCTCCAACACGAAGTTTCGCCGCCGCCCGTCGCCGCCGACAACCGCATCTCCGCCGTGGAGTGGGCCGAGCGCGTCGCCACGGAGACGCAGCGAGGCTTACTGTAATTGGTCAGTTTGTCGCTGGAGCAGGAGGTGGGGATGCGAGCCGAGGCGCTGCGGGGCATCCGGGCTTTTCCGTCGTCAGGCAGCGAGAGTTTACTGGCCAAGAACAGGTGAGCCATGTCGACCAATCAGAGGGGAGCACAGAGGGAGGACCAATCGGAGAGGAGCAGCGCGGAGCAACCAGAGAAGAGAGAGATGACAGCAGCCAATCACAGAGCGTCGCCTGAAACACAAGAAAACAAACATTGAAGAACAGTGATGAGTTTGGTTTTACACAGATTCTGTTTTCTTTGTTTCCAGTCTGTCAGTCACACGTCTTTATTTTACCCAAAGCCGTTATGCTGTGATAAAGTTAGCATGCCTTGTCCAAATTCCTAAAGTTTAACCTAAACCTAACTCTAAACCTAAACCTAACCTTACCCATATTGTGGAAGAAAATATGTTTAAATATACACTTTTGCTAGCATAGTCTTCAATGCAAAGTGATGATGTTTGGTATAACTGGGTTGGAGAAAAAAAATCAGGCGTCAGTTTCGGCTTTAGTGCTTCAACTTGCCAAACACGCTAATCCCAGTACATCCAGCTCCGCTCTGTTCCGCTCAGTTCTGACCGCAGGAGCAGCTGCGCAGAGCTGTTGTGAATGAAGACCGTTCTACATCCTGCACATCTGCTTCGCCGTACGACCAAAATACGCATTTTCTTCTCATCCTGAGTGCAGCCAAGTCAAGCTCCACAGATCAGAACCAAACAGGTAAAAGAAAGTGAACTATGTCCAGATTTACAAAGTAAAATCACTCCGCGGAGACTTTAATTTGATCAGATTACGAAAGGTTTGTAGTTTTACATAGACTATGTTACTTTGATAATTGGACAAAGCAAACTGTTGTATGCCGCTGGCACAGAGACAGAAAACACGTTATTGAAGTCGTTCTCATAACAGTTTAAAGACTATTTCCCCTCAGCAGAAGAGCAAAACCACCACTCGAACTGTCAGTGCAGGAGCTCCACAGGGCTGTGGACTTTCTCCTCTCCTTTTCTCCCTGTAACTGCTGCACAAACAGCCCTGGCTCTGTTAAACTGACTCCACCCTCATGGAGCTCATCACTGACACCACCTCCCACAGGAAGGAGGTGGTGCGGCTGGTGTCCTGTTAAACCTGGAGACAGACGGTTGAAAGTCTCAGACAGAACAGAGGACGAGGCGTGGAGGAGGACCATCATGGGATCAACCACTGGAACAAAACTGAAGAAATCCTACCAACGAAAGAACAGCACAGAGGTCCTGATCTACCAGACAAGACCCAGAGTCAGGTCCTGAGACGGTCCAGCACAGAACTGCAGGTGTGGAAGCTGCAGAGACAAAGAACGCCACAACCAAGAGGGCCAGATTTGATCAAAGACTATAACTACTGGGCCAGGCAGTTGTGCAATAAGTCTCTGCTTTTGACGCGAGATCTGACCAAAAAATTCTCAAGACTAGATTTGTTTATGTAGTGATCAAAACTAATGCTGCAGTCTGTTTTTATAGTAATCTGAACCTGGAGTAATTCAGCCTTAAATAAAATAACAATGAAATCAAGTTAACTATTGTCTAGTTAAAACACTTTTATTAATGACACATTAAGAAATTTTAAGCTTGCCACTTTTTGCCGAGTAATAACCAAGAATTAACCACTTAAAAACGCCACCTAAGGACGTCCTGGAGAAGTAGATTTTAGGTTCGAAAGTATCGAAATTCAGATATTAACGGAGTCCTGATTTAAACAAACATGGATGCCTTAAAAAGAAAACATTAACGGGACAAAGTTTGTTTCAGAAAAATCTTGAGCTTGATCAAACTAGTTTAAAACCAAGTACTTGTATTTTGTTCTGAAAATGCCAGTCTATTGTTAAGAAAGTAGATGTGAAAAAAAGCATTTTTAATTATTGTCGTTCCAAAAATAGTGTCAAGAATCAAGTATCATAGTATCATCAACAAGTTTTACATCAAAAACACTCATTTCTGTTCAATCTGAGGCTCCTGGGATGTTTGGAAGACACGTTAACAATTATTCCATTACTAAATTACTTGACCATTGTTTCAATAATTGATTAAGCTGGTCACACACTACACAACTTTCCAGTTGTGACTAATTAGAATGCGAGTTTTGCCCACACACTACAAGACTGGACTGAGAGTGATTCTAGAACGTTTGAGCCCACACACTACATGACTGAGACCACAAACTACACAACTGAGACTGGCAACTGAAAACAGGATTACTCCATCAGCAGGACAATAATGCACAAAACAACAATGCAACACAGTTTATAAAAGAGTTGAGTTTAGTGCTTCAATTTTATTTTTATTAGATTTTGATTAACTTTTTTTTTATTTTTTTTATTTTTTGGTCTTTGATTAATAATTTCTACAACAAGTCAGAAAAAAAGTTTTGTTTTAGCGTAATTATTATTTATTTATTTTTGCCATAAGCAAACACTTTTCATTGGTTAAACAGGTCATGTGACCCTGCACGTCCTGATGGGATGCTGAAATAACCATAACACCGGTAAAAACACGCAAGTTAGCTAGCTCTCTCAAAATCACTCTAGAAATGGCGAAGGAGGTGACGAAGTTGGACATTTTTCCCCTTTGGATTTTACGTGGATGCGTTACTTTTATGAGATTTTATCAGAAGAAAACTTGTGTTGTTTGGAGTGAGGAGGACGTCCGCAGCGCCTCGTGGAGAGAGGAGGGAGAGAGAGAGAGGAGGAGAGAGGGTGAGTGCGCTGATACGGGCTGATACATGTGTCTATGGTGCGCTCTTGTTGTTTTGGTCATCAGAGGTGTAAGCGTGTGTGCATTTTAAACACGGTCCAGTTGACACGTAGGGAGCTTTCACTCTGTGCATCGCTGTTACCGCTGTTTTTGCGCTTGTTCCGTCAGAAAAGACGTAACAGTTAAACAGAAAGTTTAACCTCACACGCTGTTTCCAGCGCCTCCTCAGCTGTTTTCATTAGCGCTGAGCTCCGTGTTTGTCCAGAGGAGCGTCAGAAACGGCGAACAGCACCGGAGCGAGGCAAAAATCGGGCTTATAATTCCAACATGTTTAAAAACCTGCGACTGGAGTCTAGTCTAGTCTAGACCTGCCACAAACTACACGATTCGAACGCGAGTTGAGTCGCGGACACGCACACACTACACGAGTGACACAACTGCGACTACCTTCAACTAGCTTCGACTAATCTCGACTAGACGTGACTAAGTGCGACTGAAATTAACATGGGAAAATGAGAAAACAGTCGTGTAGTGTGTGGGCAGCTTTAGTTGCGATTAATCGATGAACTTGTTGCAGCCCTACAGCTCAGAGAAGAGCTGGAGAAGGTTTGGAAGGTGAAGGTAACAGTGGTGATCGGTGTGACGCCCAAACTGGAAGAGAAGCTACAACAAATCCTGGAAATATATCAGATACATCAGTCCGGAAAAGTGCAAACAAGTCTTAGGAACAGCGAGGATACTGCACAGAACCTTCAAGCTCCTTGGGTCTGGTAGCAGAAGGTGAGAAGGGATTTTTCTAGGACATATTTATAGTTTGATGTGAAGTGTCTGATGTGAGAAAGTTTCAGTGTAAAGTTCTCACACCGGACAAAGAATCAGAGCAATATGAGACGAGAGCTGTTCGTGCAGAGATGAAAACATTTACAAAGTGAAAACATGACAGAAAACTACAATATTCTGAACCAAAGATTATATACTGTATTTAACAATAAAACACAACCTGAGAAGGAAGTTTGTACTCACACAGACTTCTGCTGCTCTCCATTTGGTTTAGACCTGTTTCAGTCCTGCTTTAGACCTGTTTTAGTCCTGGTTTGGTCCTGCTTTAGTCCTGTTTTAGTCCTGCTTTAGACCTGCTTTGGTCCTGCTTTAGTCTTGGTTTAGTCCTGCTTTAGTCCTGCTTTAGACCTGCTTTGGTCCTGCTTTAGTCTTGGTTTAGTCCTGCTTTAGACCTGCTATAGTCTTGGTTTAGTCCTGCTTTGGTCCTGGTTTAGTCCTGCTTTGGTCCAGGTCTCTGCAGGTCTTTCTCTGTTCCTCTGCGCTCTGGTAAAAAAAAAATGAGAGAAACGCCTTCCCCACCTCTTTATGTGGGTTTAACTCTTTCACTGCAGCGGGAACTGAACCAGGACTGGAACTGGACTAAACCAGGACAAGAACTGGGCTAAATCAGGACTGGAACTGGACTAAACCAGGACAAAAGCAAGACTTAATCAGGACTAAACCCAAGACTAAAACAGCACTAAAGTATTACTAAAACAGGACAAAAGTAGGGACTAAAGCAAGACTAAATCAGGACTAAAACTAGACTAAAACAGGACTAGAACTGGACTAAAGCAGGACTAAAACAGGACTAAAACAGGACTAAAGCAGGACTATGACTGGACTAAAGCAGGACTTAAACTGGACTAAAACAGGACTAAAACCTGGACTAAAACTGTGAAATGGGTCAAACATCTGGACTCGTGGTCATTATGGTCCGACGTTTCCGTGGCGACGTCAGGCGACATGTGGAAATGATCATAAACGTATCAATCTTCTCCTCCCCACGCCGTGACATCATCAGGTGTGTGTCGTCTCCCACGGCAACGGCGCCTGTGGTGGATATTATGGGATGTGTCAGGTGCAGGAGGAAAACAGCTGGAGCTCGGTTTGTGCTGAAGAGAGAGAAAAGTTTAAGAAAGAGACCGAGAATAAACACAGCAGGTGAGACTGGACGGAATAAACCAGGTCTGAACCAGGTCTGAACCAGTCTGAGCCAGGTCTGAACCAGGTCTGAGCCAGGTCTGAACCAGGACTGAACCAGGACTAAAACTGGACTGAATCAGGACTAAAACCAAGACTAAAACAGCACTAAAGTAGGGACTAAAGCGAGACTAAACCAGGACTAGAACTGGGCTTGAACTGGACTAAACCTGGACTAAAGTAGGACAAAAGCAGGACTAAAACAGGGACAAAAACTGGACTAAAACCAAGACTAAAACTGGACAAAAACTGAGCTAAATCAGGACAGGAACTGGGCTAAAACAAAACTAAATCAGGACTAAAACAGGACTAGAACTGGCCTAGAACTGGACTAAACCTGGACTAAAGCAGGACTAAACCAGGACTAAAGCAGGACTAAAACAGGACTAAACTTGGACTAAAACAGGACTAAAGCAGGACTAAACTAGGACTAAAGCAGGACTAAACCAGGACTAAAACAGGACTAAACCAGGACTAAACCAGAACTTAAACAAGACTAAAGCAGGACTAAAACAGGACTAAACTTGGACCAAAGCCGGACTGGACTAGGTCTAAACCAGGTCTTGCGTCTCTTCTTGTCTCAGTGGATGAACGTTGACCTCTGACCTCACAGATGTGCACAGCTGGGGCGTTAATAGTCTCATTTTACACTTTCCACAAACTTCAGACTGGAACAGAAGATCTTTACTTCACTTTACTGATCATAGTTTTTCCACCGTCTGAAAAAGAAAAACCGTCAAGACAAAAAGAAATCAGACTCAAACTTTAGAATAAACAATGTCCCCCCAAAATGAAAACAAATTCAACAGCTGTAAGTGTCTGGGATGCAGGGAATGAGACAGAATTTTCACGAGACAAGAGTTAGGTTAAAAAAATTAGGTTCTTATTATTGATATTTGATTCACATTCCCTGTCTGTATATAACAGTAAATATAATCAATAACAGTATTCTCTGCTGAACTATGCTGCAGACAGACGCTCACAGAGAATGATTTGATTTATTTATTTCTACAGCACATTTACTCAGACAGATGTCTTCCAAAGTGCCACACACAGTAAAGGTGTTCAGACCAGACAGCGTCTTTGTGTTTTTGCTCCATTTTCAATGTTAAGTCAATGTAAACCTGCGTCTTGAGCGTTCAAGCGTATTTGCGCTGCGTGTTGCGTCTGGGGCGTCTGTTGACTGCGTTCATGCCTCTGAAAATGCGGCGTCTTGTGAAGTGGAAGCTCGAACCTGCGGCTGCTGCAGAAGTTGTGAAAATCCATCTTCAGACGCTTCAGCCAATCAGAGCCTCTGTCTCTCCTGTGTCATGTGACCTGCTGCTGTTCTCCCTTCACATCAAGAGGAAAGGACCACTGTTTACTCACAAAACAAACCACATGGACCTGATCTGGACTGACAAAGCCTCACATGGATCTATTCCAATGTTTAAACCTGCTGTAGGACGTGACACTGGAGGAGGACAGAGTGTTTAAACCTGCTGTAGGACGTGACACTGGAGGAGGACAGAGTGTTTAAACCTGCTGTAAAGGACGTGAACACTGGAGGAGGACAGAGTGTTTAAACCTGCTGTAGGACGTGACACTGGAGGAGGACAGAGTGTTTAAACCTGCTGTAGGACGTGACACTGGAGGAGGACAGAGTGTTTAAACCTGCTGTAGGACGTGACACTGGAGGAGGACAGAGTGTTTAAACCTGCTGTAGGACGTGACACTGGAGGAGGACAGAGTGTTTAAACCTGCTGTAGGACGTGACACTGGAGGAGGACAGAGTGTTTAAACCTGCTGTAGGACGTGACACTGGAGGAAGACAGAGACAGTCTCTCTCTCCTTCTCTCTCTCACTCATCTGTCCTAGAGCAGAACAAACACTCACACAAACAAGAGGGAACACAGAAGAAGAAGCGTCGGTAATACTTTTAACAATGGGTCAAATATCTCCTTGTGAATCCATTTTGAATCATGTGTAAGTGTGTAACCTTAATACTTTACGTTTTTAAGACGCTGAAGCTGCCTCTACAAACAAATACCAGAACTAAACAGAGTTAAATAAATAAATAAACTTAAGTAAAAACATGGTGTGATCTGTTGCCATGACGTCAGGTTTTCTTATTTTAATATAAAGTGTGTTTTGTGTGTCTGGAGCAGGAGCAGACTCGGTTCTATTAAAAACTCTGATGATGAAGCTCAGACTCAGACAGAACAGAACAGAACACAGCGACCTGTTTAAAAGTGGAACAGCAGGTGCAACAAACAGAGACCCCGGCGCTTCTGCCTTAAATACAGACGAAGGGGCGGGGCTAGGGGGAAGGGGGAGAGCTGCTACAGGACGACACGAGATTACTCAGACCTGCAGGAATCTTTTCAAATACAGCTGTGAGTTAGAAACAAAAGTAAACGTGTAAATGTACCTAAGTCAAAAAAGTAAAAAGTATCACACTGGCAAAAGTTATTCTCTCCTCTCGTTTATAACTATAAATGTATCTGCTTATTCAGGCTGTGCAATTATGATTATTGCTGTAATCGTTAACAAAAATGGTGTAATCGAGTAATGGTGATTATTGGCCGTAACTTATAAGCTGCTCATACATTTCACTGATATGGAGGTGGTTTTGTTACAGTTTTAGAATCTGTTTATTTTGTGAGAGCTGTCACATGTTTCAGTTTATCTCTTTGTCACGTCCCCTTTCGTACCATCAGACCCGATCCGTCCGGAAGTGTGATTAGAGCATGCACACATTGAAAATAATAAAGTAAAAAGCTTGTTTTTAACCTAAACAGTCTTTATTCGTGAATGAACAAACCCTGGATATAATCACATGTTTACCCTAAAACACTTCAAATATCATCACTTATATAAATACAGGACAAATACCTTGGAAGTATTTGTAGTTTTATTAAAATAGTGTTTTAGAGAAATGACATGGAGGCTGCCATTTTGCTGCGGTTATGACATAAAATAGTGTTGTCATGGTAACAGCAGCAGCAGGTAACTAAGCAACATGAATTCCTCAGTTAAACCTTTTCATTTTGAGTCGGAGTTTGGCCAAATACAGGAAGATTATGTGGAATCTAGTGACACTGAAGATAATCAAGAGGAAGAGGCAGAACTGGACACTGTCAGAGGTGTTTTTGTGGAACTGTTCACAGATGAAATTGTGGGAGTAACCATGGAAACACTATTTTATGTCATCAACCAAAATGCATGGACAAAATGGCGGCTCCCAGTGGCTTGAAAACAACATAAACAATGACGATTTTATAAAAAATTGTAAGCAGTTATATATTTGTTTGTGATTTATTTTAATAAGCATGAGCAGTACTAGTGTTTTAGCCATATTTGTCTTCATATTCAGGGTTCCCTTTAAGAAATCGCTCAAAATTATATTTTTTTTCCGAGGCACGTAAGGTCACGTGTGATGATGCGTTCAAGGGTTGAACGGAAAGATCAAACTCTTGTATTACACTACATAAACTGCTGTTGTGGGTCATGAATATAGGTGTGGAGGACGATAGTATTATGTGTTTAAAAAGAAGAACGAAAATAGCCCTTCATTTATGTTTTATTTAGAAAAAAGGGAACTTCCGGACAGATCAGATCTTCCGGGACGAAAAGGGCCGTGACTCTCTCTCTCTCTGGGCCGACCATTTCACGTTTGTTAATTATAGAAATATGAACAAAGCCTAAATCTTGTAAAAAATTTAGCAACTGCTTTGGATTACTGGGAAAAATAAAGTGTCACACTCAAGACCCTAAGAACGTAAATGTCCACGTACAAAAACCTTCATAAAAACACAGTTTTACATTTATTTTTCATACTTTTTTCAGTTCATTAAAAATCTATCAATGCTCTAATCAAAAATATGTGTTTTATAAAAAAAAAATCCAAAAAAATGTAACCCCTTAAATGCCAGTTCGAAAACTTGAATTTCACATGAGGCAAAAAAATGAGCAAAATATTTTTTTTACAAACCCAAACACAAACGTTAATGAGCTGCATTTTTAAATGTGTCCTATGAAGGTACAACTTTGTGTAAAATTTGGAGTTTTTAGCTTTTGTAGTTTTTGAGTAGCGCTCGATAAAAAGACAAAAAAATCAGACTTAAGGAAACTTAACGTTCTGCAGTCTCTCTACACGAGTGAACATTTGAATAATCGTGATTATTATTTTTATCATAATCGAGCAGCTTTTAAATTTAAAACATAAGAAATGTGATCATATTGTTATGTAACTGTTATTTCTAGTGCAAGTCACAACTAAACAACTTAATCTGAATAAAATGTCAAACATTATGAGACGTCCTGGATCAACATCAGCAGTAAATAAGTCTCATTAACTCTAACCTATAGAGCCGATACCGATATCAGATCCTAGTATCAGATCAGTGCATCTCTAGTAAAGACTCTCATCTTTAATAATCATCACATATTGTTATCTTAATCATTTACAAACATGTCTTCATTATTTGTACCTGTTCATTATTATAAAGAGTTATTTTTGTCATTTGGATCCAAACTACAGAGTTGGTTGATGCTTTAAACAGGATGTAGTTGTTTTTCTGTGACACTGACACTATAATAATGTGACTCCAGAGCCTTTGTTCACTCACTGCCCCCTGGTGTCCAACTGAGTCAAATACAAGAATCAAACTGCAAAACAAATCAAATAAATACTTTGTACATGATTCTCCTGGTACTGAAAACAAAAAGAGCCATTAAGTGTTTCTACTCACTTGATCTTTTTATTTTAAATGTAAAGTCTGGAGGTCATTGGATCCTGGATCGACACAGAGCCGGAAATATGGTCCAGAAAACAGCCGTGAGAGCGCTCAGGTCTCTGCTGCCTACGAGAGAAACACATACACTTTTACTGATGTGAAGAGGCCGGCTTTAGTCCTGGTTTAGTCCTGGTTTAGTCCTGGTTTAGTCCTGATTTAGTCCTGGTTTAGTCCTGGTTTAGTCCTGTTTTAGTCCTGCTTTAGTCTGCTTTAGTCCTGCTTTAGTCCTGTTTTAGTCTGTTTTAGTCCTGTTTAGTCCTGTTTTAGTCCTGTTTAGTCCTGTTTAGTCCTGTTTTAGTCCTGTTTTAGTCCTGTTTAGTCCTGGTTTAGTCCTGGTTTAGTCCTGGTTTAGTCCTGGTTTAGTCCTGTTTAGTCCTGGTTTAGTCCTGGTTTAGTCCTGTTTAGTCCTGTTTAGTCCTGGTTTAGTCCTGGTTTAGTCCTGGTTTAGTCCTGGTTTAGTCCTGGTTTAGTCCTGGTTTAGTCCAGCTTTAGTCCTGGTTTAGTCCTTTTTAAGTCCTGTTTTAGTCCTGGTTTAGTCCAGCTTTAGTCCTGGTTTAGTCCTTTTTAAGTCCTGTTTTAGTCCTGCTTTAGTCCTGGTTTAGTCCTGGTTTAGTCCTGTTTTAGTCTTGTTTTAGTCTTGTTTTAGTCTGTTTTAGTCTGTTTTAGTCCTGTTTTAGTCCTGGTTTAGTCCTGCTTTAGTCCTGTTTTACCCCTGTTTTAGTCCTGCTTTAGTCCTGTTTTAGTCCTGTTTTAGTCCTGGTTTAGTCCTGCTTTAGTCCTGGTTTAGTCCTGGTTTAGTCCTGTTTTAGTCCTAGTTTAGTCCTGCTTTAGTCCTGTTTTAGTCCTGTTTTAGTCCTGGTTTAGTCCTGCTTTAGTCCTGTTTTAGTCCTGTTTAGTCCTGGTTTAGTCCTGGTTTAATCCTGTTTTAATCCTGTTTTCGTCCTGTTTTAGTCCTGTTTAGTCCTGGTTTAGTCCTGTTTAGTCCTGTTTTAGTCCTGGTTTAGTCCTGGTTTATCCTGTTTAATCCTGTTTTATCCTGTTTTCGTCCTGTTTTAGTCCTGTTTTAGTCCTGTTTAGTACTGTTTTAGTCCTGTTTTAGTCCAGCTTTAGTCCTGTTTTAGTCCTGGTTTAGTCCTGTTTTAGTCCTGGTTTAGTCCTGGTTTAATCCTGTTTTAATCCTGTTTTCGTCCTGGTTTAGTCCTGTTTTAGTTCTGGTTTAGTCCTGGTTTAGTCCTGTTTTAGTCCTGTTTTAGTCCAGCTTTAGTCCTGTTTTAGTCCTGGTTTAGTCCTGGTTTAGTCCTGGTTTAGTCCTCCTTTAGTTTTGGTTTTAGATGGGTGTTAAATAGATGCATCTACACCTCTGGTTTTATTTTGTTGCATATTTGTTAAAAATCTGACTTTTGGTGCAAAACTGTGTCTGTATTTTAAGCTTCATTAAATGCACCAGTTTAACAATAGTGTTCAGAAAGTCTACAATACTAACTTGCAGGTCATTATTTTTTTAGTTACCACTATATTAACCATTAAATATCACTGATAATACCACAAATGCCTCCATATTAACTTATGATTATTATTCATATAAAGTGCTACGTCAGCTTTACTGTATAAAACAAGAACTAAAGTAATGCTGCAGTGACTAAGATGAGCCTGTCTGACTTTAGCTCCTCCCCTTTGCCCTGATCTGACTCGTGACACTGCGGCCGCTCCCTCTGCTGCTCCAGGAAACAGTCTGAACCAGGAAACGTCAGTCTGCGTTTGCTCAAAGGCTCCTGGGCAGATTCAAACCCTCAGCAGTCACAGGTGAGTGTTACTATTCTCCTCTGAACAGCTCTTGTCTGCTTTGGTCTGGTTTGGTCTGTTTGTTTTGGTCTGGTTTCTCTTCCTGCTTCACTAAACAGCTCAAAGGCTTTTCTCGGGACATGAAAGTGAAAGTAAACTTTATGTTGTTTTCTTTTTTCCTGATTGTTGGATGATTGCTCTGTCGTCTTTGCACAGTGCCGACAAATCTACATTTATGTTCCATTTGTCTGAAATAGAAGCTCATTGTTCTGTGAGGAAGTGACTCCCTTTGAGAGAAGCAGCAGCAGAAACACTCAGTCATCACAGTGTCTTATAAGATAGGATCAGAATAATAAAAGAGGATTAAACTAAAATAAGAGTCATTGTTGTTATTTTTATCTTAAAGACGTTAAATCTAATTCTGTGTGACTTATCAGTGTAAAGAGGCGGAGCTCTGCAGTTTTGAACAGGAAGCATTAGTAATCAGAATCAGAAAGAATTTTATTGCCATTGTCAGTGAACAAACTGAATTCACAGACTAGGAACTTGCTGCGGTGCTAAAGTGCAACATATAACACAGAAAACACAGATAAAGAATCTAAAGAGTAAAAAATATCAAATATAGTAAAAATATTTAAGATATATAAAATCAAGTATAAGGGCATGCAAAAATAGGCCAATAAAAATTAGGCAATAAAAATATACACATTAATCAGAACAATCAAAACAACAGTGCAATCTGTCAGTGCAAGAGGTAAGATAATACTAACATGAATGAATAAAGTGAATAAAGTGACAGGTGATGATAGACTGTTAAAGTGACAATGCAGGAGATCAACATAGTCGCAGGTTTATAGAGTGTTCATGAGTCCAACAGCAGAGGGAAAGAAACTGTTCTTGTGGCGTGAGGTTCTGGTCCAGATGGACCGTAACCTCCTGCCCGAGGGGAGTGGCTCAAAAAGTCTGTGTCCAGGGTGAGAAGGGTCAGCTGCTATCCGACCTGAGCACGCCCCCCGAGTCCTGGAGACGCACAGGTCCTGAAGACGCACAGGTCCTGGAGACGTACAGGTCCTGGGAGACGTACAGGTCCTGGAGACGTACAGGTCCTGGAGAGATGGAAGGCTGCAGCCAATCACCTTCTCAGCAGAGCACACAATGCGCTGCAGTCTGTGTCTGTCCCTGACTGTGGCTCCAGCGTACCACACGGTGATGGAGGAGGTAAGGATGGACTCAATGATGGCCGTGTAAACTGCACCATCATCTGGGCCGGCAGCTTGGCTTTCTTCAGCTGCCTCAGGAGTACATCCTCTGCTGGGCCTTTTTGATCAGGGAGCTGATGGATGGCTCCCACTTCAGGTCCTGTGTGATGGTGGTGCCGAGGAAGCGGATGGAGTCCACAGTGGTGATGGGAGAGTCTGTCAGGGCGAGGGGGGGTGAGGGGGCTGTGACTTTCCTGAAGTCCACAATCATCTCCACTGTCTTCTGAGCGTTGAGCTCCAGGTTGTTGCTGCTGCACCAGGACACCAGCCGGTCTACCTCCCTCCTGTAGACAGACTCATCACCAGGACACCAGCCGGTCTACCTTCCTCCTGTAGACAGACTCATCACCGTCAGAGATGAGTCCGATGAGGGTGGTGTCGTCCGCAAACTTGATCAGTTTAACAGAGTCATGGCTGGAGGTGCAGCAGTTGGTGTACAGGGAGAAGAGCAGAGGAGAAAGTACACAGCCCTGTGGAGATCCTGTGTTGATAGTCCGAGTGGTGGAGACATTCTTCCCCAGCCGCACGCACTGCCTCCGGTCCGTCAGGAAGTCAGTGATCCACCTGCAGGTTGAGCTGGGAGAGCTTGTCCTGGAGCAGAGCAGGGAGGATGGTGTTGAATGCAGAGCTGAAGTCCACAAACAGGATCCTAGCGTAGGTTCCTGGGGAGTCCAGGTGCTGCAGGATGAAGTGGAGGGCCAGGTTGATGGTCGTCTACAGACCTGTTGGCTCTGTAGGCGAACTGCAGAGGGTCCAGGAGGGGGGAGGTGAAGGACTTGAGGTGAGGGAGGACCAGGCGCTCAAATGACTTCATGACTACAGACGTCAGCGCCACAGGCCTGTAGTCATTAAGTCCAGTGATACGGGGCTTCTTGGGGACAGGGACGATGGTGGACAGCTTGAAGCAGGCAGGAACATGGCAGGACTCCAGGGAGATGTTGAAAATGTCCGTGAAGACTGGAGCCAGTTCCTCTGCGTAGTGTCTCAGGGTGGCGGGAGAGACACCGTCCGGGCCCGGAGCTTTCCGTGGGTTTTGCTTACGGAAAAGCTTGAGGACGTCCTCTTGTGTCACCGAGAAGGCAGTGGAGGGGGAGGGGGGGTCAGGGGGGTCGTACATGCCCACAGTGGTGGAGGTGGTGGGGGAGGGGTACGGCTCCAGAGTGGCTGGAGGGACCTGTGCTGTGAGGGGGGTGTAGGAGGGGTGTGACACATCAAACCTGGCGTAAAAGGTGTTAAGTTTTTCAGCCAGTTGTAAGTCATCCGCAGAGTGTTGGGCTCTAGGCTTATAGTTGGTGATTTGCCTGAGCCCTCTCCAGACAGAGGCGGTGTCATTGGCAGAGAACTGCTCCTTCAGACGTTTATTGTACCGAGATCTTGCCTGCTCCACCTCTCTTGAGAACTGGTACTTAGCGCCCTTGTAGCCCTCTTTGTCGTAGTAGATCTGTTTGGTCGTTTAAGATTAATTGTGTGTTTTACAGTGAACAAAATGTAAATGACTGATGTCAGAAAGTTTTTACATTGAAAAAACACAAAATGTCTTTAAATGTGGATCTGCAACAGTTTAAATACAAAAATACAAACTATACTATAAATCGTTATTGTTTGAATGTTTTTCCCAAACTACGGCGCTCCATCGTACTCACAAAAAAAAAAAAAGATTATCTCGTAATTACAAGATATTTATTTTTTTGTGAGTACAATGGAGCGCCGTCAGAGGCGGTTCTGGCCTGCATGACTCCCTGGGCGAACAAGCTCCTCTGGCGCCCCCCAAACCCCCCTAGCCCGCCCCGAGGCCGTTGGAATGCCGCTTGCGGCTTTAATTATTTTTACAATTATTTTTACAATTATTGTATATCCACATCTGTCAAAAAGTAATATGTGACTTTTAATAATCAAAATGAACTCAGCAGCATTACATAGTAGTGTCTGAGCCTTCTTCTTGATATAAAAATGGAGAATTAGTGTGCAAGCCAGGCAGGCTAAATAATAATTATGACAGTTGGGCAAAAGTCATTATACCTTTATCCTTTTTTCTCTTCTTCTTCTTTTTTTTTTAACTGAGAACCTGAGGGTTTTGACCGTCTCATGCAAATGAAAAATCTATGACTAAAGAGACTACTAGCGTTTCCACCCTCTTGTTTTTAATGCGCATTAAGAAGTATCGAATAAGTCCTGGGAGGTGGAAACGGCAAATATCACATTTAGAATCCCTAATGCGTGTATACGCAGTGTATACGCTCTCTAGAGGTGGATTTTCTTTTATGCGCATAACGGCTGAAGCGAATTTTGAATGCTGGAAACGCAGTTATTCGCATTAACTCATGACGCAAATTAAATCCCACGGGACCCTCGGGTTACATACCTGCTGCAGCAGCTCTGGAGGAGGGACTTGGGGGATAAACAAAGCCAAAATAATCCACACAGACTGGGTTGTTTTGTCCAAAATGCTGCAGACACGCAGCACTGTTACACCACAAAAACCAAACATGTTTGCTGAGGTCCACCGATCAAAACTAACCCGGAGAAACACAGCTCTGTTTGATGAAAAAACTCCGTGAAAGTTTATGTTTGTCCAACACTGCGGTGATTCAGAGCTCGTCCTTTCCATGGCGGAGGATTTGTGTTAAAAACAAAGACAGCTGACTTTTATTTTCGCGGTTAAAAAGATCCATCGCATTAATAAAGTGATAACCGGATAAAGTTTGCAGAAGACGGAGCAGTCTGCCGCTAACAACTTAATATTGAAGAATCTGCGGCTGTGGGAAAAAGTGAAACCAAACAGACTGTGCACGTGGCGCCCTCTGCAGGATCAGCGGTGTTATGACACAGCTCATGACCAAGAACTGTTTGTGAAGGGTTGCGGCCGCCAGTAGAGGGTGCTGTTTCTCCTGGTATAGCTTGACCTGTTAACTGTACATTAGATTGCATGCGTCCTGCGGCGCTGATGAAGGACTTTGATTTTTTTTTCTCGGCAAATGCCGCCCCCTGGCAAATGCCGCCCTGGGCGGCTGCCCACCTCGCCCACCCCAAAAACCGCCACTGAGCGCCGTACCAAACGGACACGTTTAAACAGCAACAGAAATCTAAATTACTTTTCCTGAAATAAAAGCACTTCCTTGGATAGTTTCAGTTTGTCTGGAGGTTCGTGTCTGCAGTACAAACCCTTTTGAACAAAACTATGTCTATGTTTTCTTCTGGTCTTAACTCAGTCATGTATATTATTTATGTGTGTTTCCGGACAAAAGTGTGAGTTGTGACAGTGAGTGTGATGTGTTTGTGTTTCAGAGATGTGGTCCACCAGTGAAAGCAGCTCTGAGGAGACGCTCCTGTGCTCCATCTGTCTGGAGGTGTTCTCTGAGCCAGTGTCCACTCCATGTGGACACAACTTCTGCAAACGCTGCATCTGTGAGGCCTGGGACACTGATGGACTCTGCACATGTCCCCTGTGTAACAGGAACTATTACATAAGACCTGAGCTCAGTGTCAACACACTGCTGCGTGAGCTGGTGTCAGAGAGAAACTGACACAAAGAAAAGTCAGTCTATGGAGAACATGCCCACTTTGCAGAGGTCCAGTGTGACGTGTGCTCTGAGCCCAAACTCAAGGCCCTGAAGTCCTGCCTGGTCTGTCTGTCCTCGTTCTGTGAGACCCACCTCCAGCCTCATCTCACAGTCTCTGGGCTGAAAAGACACCAGCTGATGGAGCCTGTGGAGAACCTGGAGGACAGGCTGTGTCCCAAACACCAGCGCCCCCTGGAGCTCTTCTGTGACACTGACCAGAGCTGCGTCTGTACTCTGTGGCTTTTAGAGCACAAGACCATGATCTGTTGTCTCTGGACGAAGCGGCTGAGCGCAGCAGGTCCTCTCTGCTCCACACTCAGGCTCACACTCAGCACATGGTGGAGCAGAGGAGGCTGAAGCTCCAGGAGATCCAGCGCTGCGTGGAGCTCAGTGACACAGAGGTCCACAGAGAGAGGGCCGAGGGGCTGCAGGTCTTCACTGCTCTCATGCAGTCTGTTCAGAGGCGTCAGGAGCTGTTCTTAGAGGAGCTGCAGGAGAAGCAGAGGCTCAGCCACAAACGAGCCCAGGAGCTGGTGCAGCAGCTGGAACAGGAGATCTGTGAGCTGCAGAAGAGCAGCACTGAGGCAGAGGAGCGGCTCTCACGCTCTCAAGACCCTCTGCACTTTCTACAGCGCTGCCCTGCACTCACGCCCCCTGCTGGGCTGAAGGAGTGGAGCAGCGTGAGCTTTGAGGGGGAGAAGTGTGAGGGCAGTGTGGCCCGGGCTGTGAGGGAGCTGCAGAAGGAGCTCTCTGACCAGTTTAAACAATGATGAGCTGAGGAGAAAGCAGAAGTTTGAGGTGGACGTGACTCTGGATCCAGACACTGCTAATCCTCATCTCATTCTGTCTGAAGATCTTAAACAGGTTTATTGTGGAGATGTGAAGAAGCAGCTCCCAGATTCTCCTCTGAGGTTTGATCAAGGTGCTGCTGTTCTGGGAAAGCAGAGTTTCTCTTCAGGCAGGTTTTACTTTGAAGTTCAGGTCAAAGGGAAAACAGATGGGATTTAGGAGTGGCTCAAGAGTCCATCAACAGTAAGAAACTAAACAATCTGACTCCTCAGAATGGATTCTGGTGCATCATATTAAGAAACAAAGATGAGTACAAAGCTTGTGCAGACTCTCTTGTTTGTCTGTCTCCATGTGCAGCTCCTCAGAAGGTGGGTGTGTTTGTGGACTATGATGAGGGTCTGGTCTCCTTTTATGACACAGATTCTGCAGATCTTCTCTTCTCCTTCACCGGCTGCTGCTTCAGAGAGAAACTCTTTCCATATTTCAGTCCTGGTAACAATCATAACGGCTCAAACTCTGCTCCTCTGGTCGTCTCTGCAGTGGAGACTTTCACTGATGCAAAGTAACAAACATAAAGGTTCATTTTGCTCCTTTTTGAAGATAAAGTCCAAACTTCTTGGGTTGTGTTCACGCTGGAGAATGTGATGATGTCATATTTTCTTCTTCATAACAATGGGTCTGATTCTAAACCTGATTTATATTGAGAAAAGAACTTGTCATGAGTCTGAGTCCATCTGGTGAAAGGAGTTCAGTGTCATTTACGTCTCATAATCAAACCTTTGTCTCTCAAATCCAGGGACGTCACTTGTGTCTGAGTTTACCCTTACGGAACAAAAATATATTTCTCAATATATTAAATGACAATATATTTCATGATATTTCATATATTGTGACATTTTCATAGCAATATATGATAATATATATTTTGTAATAATATATTTTATATGAAAGTAATATATATTTCAGTATATGAAAATACTGCAATTATTGCCACTTTCGTATATTGAATAGATATAAAATATACTCTGGAATATATTGCTATATATATTAAAATACATCTTACATTATACAAGATTATATATTGCACTATATATTAAAATATAATTCATATTATAAAAGATTATATATTGTTCTATATATTGAAATATATTTTACATTATACACGATAATATATTGTTCTATATATTAAAATATATTTCCTAATCTATAAGATTATATATTGTAAGAAGCATTATAAATATATGACATAATATACTTTATTATATGCAAAAATACATTCAAACTTAATATACTTTGCAATATAAACACATCTTACATTATATGAAATTATATGTAAAACTATGACAATTTCCATCCTATATTTCAAAATATTTTGAACAATGCATCAATCTACTACAATCAAATTGAGAGGTTTATTTCAAAACTAAAAGTGATATGAAGTCAGACACAGTCAAACTCAGACAGCAGACACACAGTTAGCTAAGTTAGCTAAGTCCTTAGCAAATGTCCACAGCTAATGTCCACTGGGCTTGTCCATGTGTCTGGAGGTTCTTCCTGTGTCACAGCAGACTGTCCTGTTGTCTGCATTAGTAACTTTACACTATAAACTTCTGAAAGTAACCAAACGGATCTATCCAAAATATATAGGGCATTGGTAGCTTTAGCATTAGCTCGGTGTTAGCGCATTAGCTTTTAGAGGCTGCTTCAGTCAATTTGGAGACTTGGCTTTCATCCAGTGGCCTGTCCAGACTCCAGGCTTCACTCAGGGCCGTCGGGCTCCGCGATGTCCCGTCGGGTCCGAAAAAGAGGAATGAATAATCCAAGAGCAAATGTCTGTTCCACTAAGTCAGACCTGGCCGAGGTCCGCGCCATGTTTACACCGGTCTAGAAGAACACGCCCCCGCGAACACGCCCCGCGCTCCCCCGCGCCCGCATCTCTCCAGGCACCGGGACAAATTGCGGCGCGGCATCCCGCTAAACAATATGATGTGGCCCACCATGGTAAAATGGGCCATGAACTAGACCACATTGTGAAGAAGCCTGGGAAACACTGTATCTTTAGAGTGAACAGTGGTGGATACAGCAACATAATGCTAAGGAAAAAAGACTGGCCCATCATAGTAAAGTGGGCCAGGGACTGGGCCACATTTCTTGATTAGATCTGGTATTCAGTAACCTGCAGTACTTTTAAATCAACTTAATCAACTAAAATGCCCACTGATCAGTTTTGATCTGGTCCACAAATTGTGCTCTAGCATTGGCTTGCTGTAAATATAGTTGAATAGCCCTGCTCTAAGAGTAGGCTATTTTTTATTGTAGCACCTGGGCTGAGAAAACTTTTTTCTGGCCGTTTAGTGACTTTTTAACTTGATAGATGCACATTGTATGGACTTGTTAGTGATGGGTAGGTTTGGTAAACATAGAATACTTAGTATTTTGGGGGGATTTTTGGGGTATTGTTTGATACCAGTACATTCTTACAGATGAAGGCATTTAAAAAAAATAACAAACAATTCAGCAGGAACAGTCGTTAGCTGAAGCTGATGTGAGACACACAACAATGAGGAAATACCACAATAATTTAACATTTGCATATGGAAATTATATTTGCATGAGCATCAATACTGGGATTTTAAAGAGTCAATATCCACTTATCAGTACTTCAGTATTATACTCCCATCACTAGTTAAAGTATTGTGACGGTTTATTGTTTTTTTTTATGATGCTTTAGTGGGGGGTTGCTGATTTTATTTTTAACTGGGGTGCCAGCCAGGTCTCCCTCCTGGCATTTAGGATTTTTGTTATTATTATTATTATTATTATTTTTTGAGTTGTTTGTTTAGTGAGGTGTATTTTCCCTTTTGTTTTAACAGTCACACAAGGACGTATGCGACAAGGCATACACCCTTCATTAAAATACAAAAAGTAACAGCAAGATTAAAACAGAACAGACAAAATTATAGTTTCTTTTTTTTTCCAGTGTATTTTCAGTTCACCCAACACACACAAAATACATAAGCACAAGTGACACAACATTCAAAATATAGTTTTTTTCCCCTTGTATTTCAGTTCATGAAAACAGTCCTTTTCTTTTTCCAATGGAGTTTCCTCCCCATCAGAGTCTGTTTGCTCCCCAAAAGGTTTGTTTCATTCCCCCCCAAAATGTACTCCACAGCAAAAGGCTGTAAATTACAAACAAAAAACAATATAAGTATAAAGCGCCATCAAGAGTACATAAAAAGAATTACAATTTAACTCACGACAGATGTTTTGCTTGTACAGCTCAGATGCAGGGTAGAACCAGGCACAGGCGGTCACTAAACAAACAATATAATAATAAAATTTTTAGGTTTCATTTATTAATGTAAACCATTTTTATTCGTTTGCAATTGATTATTATTTTGTATATCTGGACTCACAATGAAGCCGTATAGAGCGATGACGTAACCACCCGGCGTCCGGGGCACTTCCGGGTTTGGAGCGGCGGAAAAAGTGGTTATTTCTTTGTTGTGCGGGGTTGACAACCGCAAGACAACATGGGATAACAGACAGCGTGTACGAGGGGTTAAAGCAGCCTCGTAGTTTAAGGTTTTCCGCGTTTCTGTTGCCGAGATCGCCAAGACGTCTCTGTCACCGCTCCTCTCCACGGTCTGAGTCAGACTGACATTTTTAAATTGAAGTCAGGAAAAGTTTGGGGCGGAGGCGCGCACGTCGAGCGAATGGGTGAGTGAGCAGAGGGACGGGCATGGCTGCATAATGTAGTGAGGGGTGTGATTTTGTGCAGGACCGGCAATGTGGGGCTGTGCTGTATTTTTCCACGGTTGTGAGATTGAGGGTGTTAAGAAGGAGCGCTCTGAGTGAGGTGCAACCACGGGTTGTCACACTCCTCCCCCCTTGTGAAGATCCGAACTAGTAAGGTTTTTTCTTTTTCTTCTTTTCCCTTGTTTTCGTTTTTCAGTCTTCACTTTTTCAACACATTTTATTTACATTATTTACACACATTTTCTTCATCCATCATTCGTTTCAATCAGGTTTATCCTCAAATCCGAGGAAGTCCTCTTCATCACTATCCTCTTGGAAGATCTGAAGGACTTTCTGTTTTTGGCGCCTGTCCCACTCTTCCGCAGTGGGGAAGCAGGGCTTCATTTGAGCCATGTGGACCACACGGAGGTCCTCTCCGGTGTCTTCAAGAACAACTTCAAAATTGACGGGTCCAGTTTTTCGGGTAACCCGGTAAGGTCCCTTCCACCTTGGGGCAAGTTTCGCCATGAAAGATTTGTCCCCTTTTGACAAATGGTGAGCGCGGATCCAGACACGATCCTTTTCTGTGAATTCGCCATCCCGACGTCCTTTGTCATATTGTTGTTTTTGTTTTTGTCTTGCCTTTTGTAGATTAGTAGTGACAAACTTTTGGAGCTCTGCAATTTGCTTGGAGGTAGCGTAGGCAGCAGTGTCTGGGTTACCAAGATGCGGGCTCAACTCAGCATCTATGGGACCTCTGATGCAACGTCCAAGGTTCAGCTCAGCCGGGGTCACTCCCGTGGACTCATGAACAGCTGAGTTCAAGGCAAAACGAAATTCGGGTAAATGTTTGTCCCATGTTTGTGTCTGGTGTCGACATAGGAAGCAAGCATGGCTTTGATGTTTCGATTAATTCTCTCAGTCAAGTTTGTTTGTGGATGGTATGCAGAGGTTTTCTTTGGAGAGATGTTCCATTTTTTGCAGGTCTCCTCATACACTGCGGACATGAATTGGGAGCCTTGGTCAGACAAAATGTATCGTGTGATGATTTCTTTGACCAGGTACTGTGAAACTACTTCGGCAGTAGCTTTTCTTATAGGGAACATTTCCACCCAGCGGCTGAAATAGTCCACAAAGACTAAAAGAAAGACATTTCGGGATGAGCTGCGAGGAAAAGGCCCCATGAGGTCAACTCCCAGCATTTCCCATGGCCCGTGAATGGCAGTCTGCTGAAGTTTTCCAGGGGGTTTTCTTGTTTCGGGTTTATAGAGCTGACAGGTTTGGCAACACTGCACATACTCTCTGACATCGAGACTCATTCTTGGCCAGTAAACTAGTGCTTGCAGCCTTTTGTAGGTTTTGTATCTTCCGAAATGTCCGGACAACGGGTCGTTATGGTAATGGTGGAGTAGTTGTGGGCGCAGTGCAGGAGGAATATAGACCTGGTAAATTGTCTTATGCGGAAGTTTCACGACACGGTAAATCTTGTCTTCAGAATGGTGTATTTAATTGTTTGGTTTTCGTCTACTTCACCTTTCTCCATGATTTCTTTATATAGATCCTGTGCAAATGGGTCTTGTTGTTGAGCCCTCCAGATGGTCTCATCTGTCACCTGGAGAGTGTTGGAGGTGTTTCTCTTCGACCGGAGCACTACGGCACAGGTGGCAGGTGGTTGCTCAGGATCTGGCACTGGAGCTCGGGACAGGGCGTCCGGGACAGTGTTATATTTCCCTTTTCGATATTCCACTGTAAATGAAAACTCTTGCAGGCGCAGGGCCCACCGGATGAGACGGGTGCTGGGTTTTTGAGTTTTAAAACCCAGACCAAAGAAGAATGGTCGGTCACCACCGTAAACGTTCTTCCTTCGAGGTAATACCTCCACTTTTCAATAGCCCACACAACAGCAAGGCATTCTTGTTCTGTGGTGGAATAGTTTCTCTCCGCTTTGTTCAAAGTGCGACTGCCAAAAGCAAGAACCTGCTCACTTCCCAATCCGGTTTGTTGAACTAGGACTGCTCCCAAGCCGACATCGCTGGCATCAGTGTACACAGTGAATGGCAAGTTGAAATTGGGGTGTCCAAGTATAGGTGGAGAGGTCAGGTGTTGTTTCACCGCCTCAAAAGCTGCTTGGCACGCAGATGTCCAAACAAATTTCGCCCCTTTCCTTTTCAGGGCATTCAATGGTTCAGTCAACAGAGAAAAATTTGGGACAAAACGATGATACCATCCAGCCATACCCAGAAACCTCTGGAGCTGCTTTATGTTGATTGGGACTGGAAAGTCCTGCACAGCTCGGATTTTCTCCTCGTCTACTGCGACTCCCTCAGAAGAGACGATGTGACCAAAAACTTCAGGTTGGTTCGGAAAAATTGACTTTTTTTCATGTTGACTGTAAGGTTTGCCTCACGCAATTTGTCTAAAACAGCTTGGATGTCGAGATGATGTTGCTCATATGACGCCGAGTAGATGATGATATCGTCCAAGTAGACAAAACAGATGTTCCCTTTCAAATCGCCTAGTACCACCTCCATCAGTCGTTGGAACGTGGCGGGAGCGTTTTTTAATCCAAAGGGCATCACTTTGAACTGAAATAAACCGCTGGGACAAACAAAGGCGGTTTTGTCTCGACTGTCAGGATCCATTTGGACCTGCCAATAGCCGCTATTAAGATCGAGTGTAGTGAAGACCACAGTTCCTGCGAGGGACTCCAGTATTTCTTGGATGTTAGCAAGTGGATATGCGTCTGTATGAGTGACAGCATTGACTTTTCTATAATCGACACAGAAACGAGGTTTGGGGTCATTTTTCTTGGGCACCAGAACAACTGGAGAAGCGTATGGAGAAGTGGAAGGCTCGATTATGTCTTTTTCCAGCATCTCTTGTACATGTTCTTTGATTATTTGTTGTTTGGCTGGAGAAACTCTGTAGGGTTTCTGTTTTATGGGCATGTTGTTGGAGAGGTAGATTTTATGGGTGAGTATGTTTGTGCATCCTAATTGGCTGTGCATACATCTGAATTTTCTTGCAGTTGACATAACAATGAGCTCTTGCCAAAATGTCCAGGTGGGCTTTGTCGACGGCATTCCGGAGGAGATCTGAGAAGGTGGAGTTGGTTGGAGTGGAACAGGAGGAACAGCAGAAAAGAAGGCAAGTTGTGGAGAGTATGTATTAGCCCAAGCTGTCGTCTCTTGCAGAAATGGATATTGCTGTTTTTTATTTGATTTGAACCAGTAACGGCGGTCAGACACATCCAGTTGCAATCCGGATAGTGATATGAAGTCAAGGCCCAATACAGCTGGAAAGGTGAGGCTTTGTGCAGACATAATTACACAAGGTAGTGTAATAGGTTGTGACTGAAGAGCTACTGTTATCTCACACCATCCAAGGGGTTGTCGTCCCTCTCCATCAGCCAGATATAGAGGTCCTCTCTCCCAAGGTTTCATTACTTCATTGACCTCTGACCACACTCTTTCATTCACCAAGGTGTACGAGGAACCTGTGTCCAGAATGGCAGCTCCTTGCCATGCTCCAATACTGATGGGAACAGACAGCTGGCACGGCAGGGGACCACAGCTGGAGGAATGAGGATGGCGAGCTTCTCGTGGAGGTACAGTGGTGGTAAGGGCTCCTAGGGTGGCTGATGCGTCTTGACCAAGAGCTGATCGGTTCGACTGAGGTGGGGGGCCTTGAGGTGCAGAAGTTCGGTTTGGGCCACTGTGTGGACAAGTAGAAGGTGGATGACTGCCCTTACAGCGCCAACAGAATGGTTGAGGTGGACGGTTTGGCTGTGGATAGTTAGTTCTTGGCCGCACGGAATTATCATTGCTTGGAGGTCTGGAGTCAGCAGGCTTAGATGGTGTGCTCTTCCTTCGGTGCTCATATTGCTGCTGATTATCCCTGTCTCTCTCCAATTGTTGTCCAAGACGAACAAGCTCATCCACAGAGGAGACTCTGCTGCTCCTTAGCTGACTGGCCAGTGGTGGGTAGATGTTTTTCAAAATTAATTTAATAATTTCCTCCTCGGTTATCTCAGGCTTCCACCTTTTGCATAAAGACTGATACATATAGGCAAAATCTCTGATGCTTTCACTCTCTCCTTGGACTCGGTTCCGGATTCGTTCTGCTAATTCGTCCTCGTAGTCCTCCGAGAGAAATGCAGCTCGGAAACCTTTTTGAAATTCCGCCCAGGTACGAATTTTGTGTCTGGCAACATCCCACCAATCTCGGGCGGTACCATGCAAAACATTTCTTAATGTTGCCATAAGCTCCTCATTTCTTAGGGATTTAGTGCGAGATAATCCTCACATCTCTCCAAGTACTGTAGGGGATCTGACGTGTCTCCAATTTTTCCATAGGTTGGAAATTGCAACTTCACAGGGCTCTTAATAATTTCTCGACTATTCATGCCCAAAGTGGAGAAACCTGGCCCTGCTACTTGAAGTGCAGGTCGGGCAGTTGACTCCAACCGGGGTCCTGTGGTAAGTAACCCTGTATCCGGCATGTCATAATAGACTGTGTGTGCTGTTTGTCCCAATGGAGACTGATGGTGGTTTTGAATTGATTTAACATTGATGCTTATTTCTTCAACCATGGACTTCATGGACGATTTATAGGCTGTGAGCTCCCCCTGCAGACGGGTGATTTCTCCATGTAAGCCAGAAACACTTGCTGTTATGGGTGCTAATAGGGTCTGCATTTCTGTTAGCAGCTCTGCTTTCTGATGCTTCAACCGCCAGCCGAAGGACGCTTTCAGTTGTGTCAAGAGGTATTCAAATTGCACATCCAGATGACCATGCAACTGTTTTTGCTCCGTATTCATCTCGGTTACTATACACTTTACATTGTCCATTTCACATTTCATATTTGTTTTCCATTCCTCCATTTTAGAGTTGAGGTCCGCTGTCGGGGACTGAGCTCCGGACATGGCCTGTGAATCTGCTTGAGGAAGTGAAAAAGTTTGAGCAGTCAAGGGGGATCCCAATAAATCCACTCCGGTCAACTCCATATCCATGAGTGAATATGCTGTGGAGCACTTAGCACTTGGGAGCAAATTGCAGGGAGAGGAGGCCAGTTTTCCCTCTTCTTCATGTGCAGGGAAGATCTCATCTGATTTAGCGTTTTCTGTGCTCATTTTTTTTTTTTTTTTATATATATATATATATATATATATATATATGTGGTTTTGTGTTTTTTTTTTTTTTTTTTTTGACTGTTTTTCACTCACTGTTTAATTTTTGTAAGTCCCATCTGGGGTGCCACTATTTTATGTGACGGTTTATTGTTTTTTTATGATGCTTTAGTGGGGTTCATTGATTTTATTTTTAACTGGGGTGCCAGCCAGGTCTCCCTCCTGACATTTAGGATGTATTATTTTTGTTATTTTTTGAGTTGTTTGTTTAGTGAGGTGTATTTTCCCTTTTGTTTTAACAGTCACACAAGGACGTATGCGACAAGGCATACACCCTTCATTAAAATACAAAAAGTAACAGCAAGATTAAAACAGAACAGACAAAATTATAGTTTCTTTTTTTTTCCAGTGTATTTTCAGTTCACCCAACACACACAAAATACATAAGCACAAGTGACACAACATTCAAAAATATAGTTTCTTTTCCCCCTTGTATTTCAGTTCATGAAAACAGTCCTTTTCTTTTTCCAATGGAGTTTCCTCCCCATCAGAGTCTGTTTGCTCCCCAAAAGGTTTGTTTCATTCCCCCCCAAAATGTACTCCACAGCAAAAGGGACAGATGTTTTGCTTGTACAGCTCAGATGCAGGGTAGAACCAGGCACAGGCGGTCAAATGAAGCCGTATAGAGCGATGACGTAACCACCCGGCGTCCGGGGCACTTCCGGGTTTGGAGCGGCGGAAAAAGTGGTTATTTCTTTGTTGTGCGGGGTTGACAACTGCAAGACAACATGGGATAACAGACAGCGTGTACGAGGGGTTAAAGCAGCCTCGTAGTTTAAGGTTTTCCGCGTTTCTGTTGCCGAGATCGCCAAGACGTCTCTGTCACCGCTCCTCTCCACGGTCTGAGTCAGACTGACATTTTTAAATTGAAGTCAGGAAAAGTTTGGGGCGGAGGCGCGCACGTCGAGCGAATGGGTGAGTGAGCAGAGGGACGGGCATGGCTGCATAATGTAGTGAGGGGTGTGATTTTGTGCAGGACCGGCAATGTGGGGCTGTGCTGTATTTTTCCACGGTTGTGAGATTGAGGGTGTTAAGAAGGAGCGCTCTGAGTGAGGTGCAACCACGGGTTGTCACAGATTGATCAGGATTTCATCATGCTCTTTGGAGAAGAAGTGTCTGGTAAATTCCTTTCAAAGTGGCCAACATTCTTCAAACAAAGAGTTGTTGCAGAGTGTAAAAATCTTCCAGCAAATGCACATGTCAGCGAGCTGCTTTTGTCTGTGCAAGACACTGATGATGGTGGTAGGTGGAATATATAATACATTTAGTTTTTTATGTAACAAAAAGTATTTAAACTTCTCCCGTCTAATCACTTATTATAGCTTGGGACTCTGAGATAGCTGCTCTCCTTCTGCTGCTTCACCTGTTGCCTCCGACATGTAAGGGTCGAAAAACATCAAAGATCTCCACTTCTGATGCTGCTAATCTCCTGGTGAAGTTTGTGAAGGTATGTAATTAACAAGTTGAAATAAAGTTGTTTACTTTCAGTGTTACAGCATTTTTCACTTATCAAATAAACACTTGTAGATGTATGTAGTATTTTTCAATACAGTACTTTTTTATTTTTTTTACACAACCCTTTAACCTCTTTTCAGTGAGCAGTGAGCTCTGTTTGAAATGTTTGTGAATGGAGGTTAACATTACATTAGATTAACCTAAAGTGGTGAACCTCATTCATTCATACTTTCTAAATTTAGTGTTGTACACTTTATTTAGCTAGCCATGGCTAACTAGAGTTAATCAAATGTCCTACATAGGGTGAAGACAATCCTCATTGAGATATTGAATAAATTTAAATGTTGGCTATTTATCTGGTCTCCTCTCAACTAACATGTAAAAAGTATGCTTAATGTCACTAATTGTACCAGAAGCAGTGGACCACATAGAAATTTCAACTTAAACTCAAGTTATTTAGCTTGTACTTCAGATGTCATTTCAGAATATTTTTGACTGAATTTTTTAAAATGGTAATGCTGTGATGTTTAATGATTTAAAAATTAAAGAACTTGTTTTATTCATTGGTCTCTTGTCTGTTGCACAGGTCGGGCAAAGCATGGAGACTTTCCTTCAGAACACTGGACCAATTCAACCTTTCTTCTGTGTGTTGGGGAGAGGAAACGCTGCTTGCAAAATTTCTACATTGCCATGGATCAAAAGGTCATTCCATGTTCTACACAGACTGGAGTTGCCGCCTTTGACGAGCTCTTCAAGGCCCATTTTGTGTTTTCTGTGTCCTACGATGAGGCTCTGCAGAGTTTCTTTACCTTCATCCAGACCACAGTGTATGGAATTGACAGCGGCAATGTGAAAGAGAGCCCCCGAGTCAAAGAAATTAGAGCAAGACTTCTTCATAGTGAACTTTGAGGAAAACATCACTGACTTGAACCATGCCTACAAACAAGTGTTTCATTTGCAAGGTACACCACACTAGTTGTTCTATTTTGTTTAGGCATTTGAAGTTTCAGCATGGCCTGTATCCTGGAACCTCTCTACGTTTGAATTGTGGAGAACCAGGTTGTTCGTTTGTGTTTTACACTTATTCTGGTTTTCGGCGGCACTTATCTGGAGCTCATACAGACAGTGCTAAGTTAGTTGGTGAGACTTCTCACTTAGGAACTTTATCTGGACCCTGCCATGGAGAGTCAGTTAATGAAGATCTTCCTGCTACTGTTACAGCTCAAATTCCAATTGAGAAAAGGCAAATAGTTGATATGTGCAGCTCTATTATTGCTCAAGTGCAAGCTTCAGGTGTTCCAGAAAGCACTGTTCAGTCTTTAGTAGGTTCAATGGAGGAATTAGTCAGTGATATCCAGGCACATGCAAAAGAAGCAGTGGTTGAGTGCTTGTCAACTGATGCATCTAAAGAAACATTGGGAAAGGTCCAGGATTGTTTTGATCAAATGGAAAATCCATTTTCATGTCTTAACACAGAATCAAAAAGAATGAGACATTTTGAGAAAAAATGGAAAATAGTTGAACCTGTAGAGCATGTTTTAGGTGTCCGCTTTGACATGCGCAGAGACAAAAAAACAGGCACATACAAGCAAATTCCTGTAAATGATAAATTTATGTATGTACCCATTATGGGTTCTCTTGATTCCATTTTTAGTAACAGTGAACTTTGCCATAGTTTGACAAAAACAAAACCACACCAAGAGGGTGTGTATAGAGATTCTAATGATGGTTCATATTACAAAAATCATACTTTATTTTCACAGCAAGAATGTGCTCTTCAGATCCAGCTTTATTATGACGATTTTGAAACTGCAAATCCTTTAGGATCAAAAAAGGTGTTCATAAACTTGGTTGTATTTATTTTATTTTGAGAAATTTACCTCCGAAACTGAATTCTGTGTTGATGAACATCCACCTTGTTGCACTCTTTCACTCAGAGGATTTAAAAAATATGGGTTTGATCCAATCCTGAAGCCACTTGTTGATGATCTAAAAATATTAGAGACTGTAGGAATGCAGGTGCCATTTTCAGACTCTCTTGTTAAGGGTTCAGTTTTTCAGGTAACAGGAGACAACTTGGCTTTACATGGCCTTTTTGGCTTTGTTGAGTCTTTTAGCGCAAATTATTGTTGTCGCTTTTGCTTAACTGATAAGACAGAGTTACAGTCAGTTTTTAGTGAAGATCATCCTGGTTTAATTTTACGTTCAAAAGAGCTCCATTCACAGCATTGTAATGACATGCAACAAAATCCAGCAATGGCCTCAACATATGGTGTCAAAAGAACCTGCTTGCTAAATTCCCTTCAGCTGTTCAACACTTCAGATAATTTTGCTGTTGATATTATGCACGATCTGCTAGAGGGAGTTGTGCAGTATGAGTTAAAGCTTGTTTTTCAGTACTTGATCAAAAGTACAGTCATATCCTCCAATTCACTAACTGCTAGAGTTTTGAGTTTTAACTACGGGTTTACTCAGAGAAAAAACAGACCAAGTGTGTTAAAGTTGGATGACAACAGCAAAGATCTTGGCCTTAATGCAATACAGTTTTGGTGTCTCTTAAGAAATGCACCATTAATATTTGGAGATTTAGTTAACAGAGGGGATAGCTGTTGGAACTTGTTGCTACTTCTAACACAAATAGTCAACATTGTGTTTGCACCTATTGTAACCCATGGCATGACTTGCTATTTGAAGAATCTAATTGTAGATCATCACAAACTTTTCAAAGCTCTCTTTCCAGAACGAAGTTTAATTCCAAAGCACCACTTCATGATCCATTACCCACGTTGTATTCGAAAGATTGGGCCTCTCATTCACATGTGGTGTATGAGATTCGAAGGAAAACACAACTTTTTCAAAAAGTCTGTTAAAAACTTCAAAAACATCACCAAAACACTTGCTAAGAAACATCAAAACCAGTTAGCTTTTCATTTTGAAAGTTTTTATTTCAAAAGATTACAGTTTGGTTCAGTCAGTGAAGCTTTGGTTAGTGAGTTGGAGGGCAGTGAAACTCTGGGTGAAAGATTTTTGTCTGGTGTTGTTTCAACAACTTCCTGGGTCAAAAACTATGGCACAGAGTATCAGGTTGGAATGTTTGTATGCACTGGGGTCAACAATGAAATGCCTTTATTCAACCGGATTGCAAATATACTTGTTGAAAAGGACGATGTTCATCTACTCACATGCAGTGTCTCAACATTATATTTTGACGACCATCTAAATGCATTTGCAATTGAGGAAAACTGCAGTAGTTTCACTCTGATTTGTTTAGATGATCTTGTGTACTACAGACCTTATGATCGTCAGTATGCCCATGACTCTGAACAAATGTACATTGTGCCATATAGTGCTATAATTCCATTCTAAAACCTATGTCATTTGTGCAAGTTGAGCAATTGAAGTTAAAAATAAAAGCTCTGATTTATTTGACATCTTTTGTTTTTGTAGATTTTATGGGACATATGGGTAGAGTACATTTAACACTTTGTGAGAGTAAATTGTAGTACACCAGTCAGTGTAGACAACCAGCTTTTGAGTGTAACATTTCAGTGTTAATTTTCTAACATTAACTCTGGTGTAGAAAGCTGCAACACTATATAGTGTTAGGATAGTGTTAATTAAGTGACACTAACACCAGTGTAAAATTTTATTAACACTGAGAAGTGTTGGCCAGTGTTAATTTTTTAACACTATGGTTGTTAAAAATAACACTTACTCAGTGTAAGAGATCTTACACTTTGAAAAGTGTTAATTTTACACTGAAAAGAGTGGACTCATATAGACACTTTAAAAGTGTTAATTTTGACACTGTGAGTGTTAATTTAACACTGGCATTTTTGCTGTGTAAGGGCTTTAAAAGCTTACAGCACCTGGTATTCCCAAGCGGTCTCCCATCCAGGTACTAACCAGGCCAGAGCTGACGAGATCGGGCGTTGTATAGCTGGTATGGCCGTAAGCAAAAGCTGCTGGCATGAAATGCCTCTTTGTAAACTCTCACACTATTGGACGTTACTCTCTGTTATGGTTGCAAATGAGAAGTACACAGTTATAATGGCTAAATGGCTATTCATAATCTCAATCAACCACACTCTTTTTTTTTTTTTTTTTTTTTTTTGTAGAGGATGGACAATGGTTTGGTAACACTTTATATTAACTGCACACTGTTAAGCATTAATAAAGCATCAGTTAATGATTAAAAAAGCATTTATAAAAATGAGTAAACATTAATAAATGCTTTATAAAGCCTTATAAATATTTATAAAGACTACATGAGTAAATGCTTAAAAACGCTGTGCCTTTAATAAACAGTTTATTAATATGTAATACCTAATATCTATTAAGCCTTAACAAACATTTGTAGACACTTAATTACTTTAAAATTTAACTGTTTATTACCAAACACCAACACACTATCTAAATTTTTGTTAGCAGTTAATAGATGCTTTATAAAACCTTTGTTGAGTAAAACTGGTATTTATAAAGCATCTATTAATTGTTAATAAAGTAACTAGAGTGAGCTTATCTAAAGTGTAGTCTTATTTTGCCTTATAACACATTTATTAAAGTATAGCAAACACCAGTGCACAAATGAGATTTTATTATTCAAACATCACAGTATGAACGTTTACACACCGAAATACATCAAAATAACCACATTTTCACATTACTTTCCCATAAAATAAATACAGAATAACATGAACATCTTTTAATGGTAAAGTTGTGTCAAAAGTCTTTATGAATGTCGAGGCTGTGATTGACGCAGTTCAGGATTAACATGTTGTATTTTCTCAGACAAAGTCAATCTTCAATAAATCTAAAATGTTTTTTTTTTTGGTTTTGTTTTATGTTGTAACAATAAGTTTTCATTCACAAAACATCAAAATATTCTCCAGATAGTGTGAAGCTAAAGGAAATATTATTTAAATCCAATTTTTTATAATAATAACAAAAGTAAGGGGACCTACTCACTAGTCTGAAAATGTGAAATGACAATACATTTTAATAGTATTTTAAAAACAATGTTATGAGAACAAACTCATCACAACATTTTAGAATGTGAACGGTACGTATTACAACATAAAAATGGTATAAACAGTTTAAAAAGATAACCTGGCACTTACGGTATAAAATATGAATGTACACAAAATGACTGCTTAACATGACTGAAAAAGGTTTGTTTGTTTGTTTGTTTTTTCACAACAGAGAGAATGATTACTTAAAGAATGATTGATTAAGACATTTACTAGTCTAAATGTCTTAATCAACCAAATCAATGCCATACATTTTTGTAATAACTGCCATTTCATTTGCTCCAAGTCTCTAGAGAATCTTTATTGACGTCCAGGTGCTCTGCAGGTGCTCGATATGGGCACCACAAACCAACTGTTGTGGTTCACCCATGATGATGACCTGTGATGTTTCACCCTCGACCTGCCAAGAGCCCAGTTTCTTCTCTTCCATCCGCCGGCCATCCTTCCTCTTCAATAGTGAGGCTGAAACATAAACAAAAGCAAAGAAGTTACAATCACAATGAATTAGAGCTGCAACAGATTGTTGTTTTTATTATACTTCTTTATTGTTTAGAATAATCAGTTGGTTTAGATTTCAACAGGACCATGTCTGGACTTTTTTTTTTACTAAGATGGGGTTGTCAAAAGAATCAAAATACAAACATAAAAATATACTACTGAAACTAGTAACAAAATACTAATTTTAAACTATTTTTAGTAAAATAACTCAATCAACAGTTGTGTCCATGTGGTCTAGTACACAAAATAATGTTTTGCCTAAAATGTTAGTCATAATGAATATAAATGTCTATTCAGAAACAAGTAATTTTGCATAATTTATCGACATTTATTTATGATTTGTGGTCCTAAGTTTTTCATTATTGCATTGAGATTTTCTCTAGCCGAAATGCCAACACCATAGTTGTGCCAATAACATGTTTTTTGTTTTGTTTTCTGACCATCTTTATGTACTGTCACTTAAATCATTTACTGTGCCTTAAAATACACGAATGCTGTTTCTGATATCTGAACACAATGCCCACATTACCTACACAAACACCAAGAATGTCACATCCAGAGGTCCGTTTCTGCGCGGCTAACCACGCTAGCTAGCCCGCTAGCAGCGCTAATGCTAGCGGGCTGAGCATGGCTCTGACTGCCTCAAGATCGTATTTTATCAAGAAACGAGAAGATCATGGCTGAGTCTCCTTTTATCGGCTCCAATTGTATCCGTGTTCAAGTAT
>CM076415.1:1096222-1204480 GCA_038363315.1 Mugilogobius chulae
ATATATGTGTCACATCTACCAGTAAACCCACTCTGCGACTTGCTGCATGTCGAGGGAGCTGCGGGACAGTCAGTTCCTATCTTGGGTATATAGATGTGACAGTCACTTTCCCTCGAGAGTTCCTGGGCACTGAATTTGACATTGACACTTTAGCTCTAGTAGTTCCAGATGTACGTCCGGAGTTTCAGACTCAGATTTTAATCGGAATGAACACATTGGACGCACTATACGAACAATATGCTGAAACTGAATATGTTGACTTTCAACCAACCTTGCATGGGTATCGAGCAGTTCTGAACTTGTTGCAAATTCGGCATCAGAAGAGTCAGAGAGGTAGTGATGGGGTTGTACGGCTGGCCAATAACTCTTCTGTCTTGATTCCAGCCGGCCAAACTGTTGTGCTTGAAGGCTCTGTCCGGGCCATATCACCCCTTTCTACTGGTTGGGCCCTCGTAGAACATCCGGCCACTTCTTTGCCTGGGGGGCTGTGTGTGCAAACAGTCTTGTGGCACTGCCAAACCATCCACAGCACAAGATCCCAGTTGTTCTCAGCAATGAGTCAGAGCAGTCCATACCCTACCGCCTCTATGTAATCGATGTCATCGCCGAGCTTGAGTGTCACCACAGATCCTCTCTCTCCATGCCGCTCCTGAACGGTTACCATCTAAAGATCATCTCCAGATTCCATAAATTCGACTTTGGGAACTCACCAATCCCTCCTGAATGGAAGGAAAGAGTCATTCGAACACTCCAGACTCTACCGGAAGTGTTTGCACATCATGACTTAGATTTCGGACGAACTGACAAGGTGAAACACCGAATACATCTGCACGACGAAACAGCCTTCAAACATCGAGCTCGTCCAATTCATCCAAATGACATCGAAGCTGTCCGTAACCATCTTCGGGACTTGCTGGAGGCCGGTGTAATCCGCGAGTCAGAGTCTCCGTTCTCGTCGCCCATTGTTGTTGTTCGTAAGAAGAACGGAGATGTGCGTCTTTGCATTGATTATAGAAAACTAAACCTTCAGACAGTGAAGGACGCATATGCATTGCCGAACTTAGAGGAGTCATTTTCTGCGCTCAATGGGTCCTGTTGGTTCAGTGTTCTGGACCTCAAATCTGGTTATTACCAGATAGAAATGGAAGAGGCAGACAAGGCAAAAACAGCTTTCGTGACACCATTAGGTTTCTGGGAATTTAATCGTATGCCCCAGGGTGTAACGAATGCCCCTGGGACCTTCCAACGCCTAATGGAGAAGTGTATGGGAGACCTACACTTAAAAGAAGTTCTTGTCTTCCTTGACGACTTGATCATTTTTTCAGACTCACTTGAAGAACATGAGCGGCGATTGTTGAGGGTACTGCATCGTCTCAAAGAATATGGCTTAAAGTTGTCGCCTGACAAATGCAGGTTTTTCCAAACCTCTGTGAAATATCTGGGTCATGTGGTGTCAGAGAGAGGCGTGGAGACCGATCCCGAGAAAGTCAGTGCTCTAAAATCCTGGCCAACTCCCCGTACATTGAAAGAACTTAAGTCTTTCTTGGGATTCGCGGGGTATTATCGAAGGTTTATACGTGGCTACTCTGCTATTGCAAAGCCACTTAATGACCTAACCAAGGGATATACCCTTCCCCGCCGCTCTGCTCAGAAACGCTCAACCACCACATCAGGTCTAGACAGCCGACAGCCATTTGGAGAGCGATGGACCATCCAGTGCCAGCATGCTTTTGACATGCTCATTGAGAAGCTGACAACCGCTCCTGTCTTGGGTTTTGCTAACCCGAAGCTGCCCTACATCTTGCATACCGATGCCAGTACTACTGGGCTCGGAGCAGCTTTATACCAAGAGCAAGAGGGTCAGTTGCGGGTGATTGCATATGCCAGCCGTGGTCTGTCCACCAGCGAAGCAAGATATCCTGCTCATAAGCTGGAGTTTCTAGCTTTAAAATGGAGCGTGACAGAAAAGTTTCACGATTTCTTGTATGGCGCTGAATTCGTCGTGATAACTGACAACAATCCCCTGACGTACATACTGACCTCTGCGAAGCTGGATGCAGCCAGCCATCGATGGCTTGCGTCCCTGTCAACCTACAACTTCAAGCTCCAATACCGTGCTGGCAAACAGAACCTTGATGCAGATGCTCTTTCGAGGAGACCACATGAACATCAATCAGATAAGCATCTACAACAGGAGTGGGACCTTGTCAGGCAGTTTGCCAGAGACCATAGCACAGAGAATGAGGTGGAAGTTTCTCCAGAGGTTGTTGCTGCCATCTGCCTCAGTTCGCTGACCAGAAGTTCTTCTCCTGACTCTGTAACTGCTCATTTACTCTGGTTGAGTCTATGAGTGTAACAGCGACTGCAGTGCCAGAATGCTTCGCAGATGAGACTCAGCATGGGTTGCCTGTCATCTCAACCCTGTCCCATCTGGACCTGAAAGAGAGGCAACGCGCTGATCCCTGTATTCGTGAAATCATCCATCAAATCGAGACAGGGGAAAAGATCCCGCCAACAGCGAAGCAAGAGCTGCCAAACCTCTCTCCCTGTTACGAGAACTTAATCGTCTTGAGCTGCGTAATGATGTTCTGTATCGCAGAAGACAAGACGGTGAGCAGATCATGTTCCAGTTGGTTCTTCCAGAAGAACTCCGCTCAAGTGTCTTTGATGCACTCCATAGCGATATGGGACACATGGGAATGGAACGGACTCTTGACCTCATCCGTTCGCGGTTCTTTTGGCCACGGATGGCGGCGGATGTGGAGACAAAAGTTCGTACCTGCCCTCGGTGTGTGCGACGGAAAGCTTTGCCAGAGAAGGCCGCTCAGTTGGTGAACATCAAGACTACTCGTCCGTTCGAGCTACTTTGTATGGACTATCTGACTTTAGAGCCTGATACAAGTAACACCAAGGACGTCCTAGTTCTAACGGATCACTTTACAAAGTATGCGGTGGCTATACCAACTGCCAACCAGAAAGCGCGGACAGTAGCAAAGTGCCTCTGGGAAAACTTTATTGTGCATTACGGCATCCCTGAAAGATTACACACGGACCAAGGGCCGGATTTTGAATCCAAGCTAATTAAGGAACTCTGTCAAATCTCTGGCATTCAAAAGACACGCACCACGCCTTACCACCCGCGGGGTAATCCAGTCGAGAGATTCAACAGGACACTCCTTAATATGCTGGGAACACTGGAACAAAAACAAAAGGCCACCTGGAAGGAATATGTCAGACCGATGGTTCACGCATACAACTGTACTCGTAACGAGGTAACTGGCTTTACACCATATGAACTTATGTTTGGCCGTTCCCCCAGACTACCAGTTGATATTGCGTTTGGCTTGCCTGCACGTGAACCAGCTTCCAAGTCTCATTCTCAGTATGTGCAAAATTTACGATCCCGATTGGAAGAGAGCTATCAACTCGCTTTCAAAATGGCAGAGAAAAATGCTGAACGAAACAAACAGCAGTTTGATCAACGAGTGACTCCATCAAGTCTTGAGGAGGGAGACAGAGTCTTGGTGCGGAATGTGCGGCTCCGTGGCAAGCATAAGTTGGAGGACAAGTGGGAGAGAGATGTCTATGTGGTCATTAAGCGTGCTGGTGATCTACCTGTGTATACAGTACGGCCAGAACATGATGCAACTGGGCCAACTAGAACTTTGCACCGTGACCTATTACTCCCATGTGGTTTTCTCCCGGCTGCTGCTAATTCAGACTCTCCAGCTTCTACTCCTGTTCGAAGGCCTCGGACTCGTAGTCAGCCAGTAGTCCATGAGTCTGATGGTGATATGGGAGAGGAAGATGTTGAGCTGGACACACCCCAGTTTTACATCCCGCCAACAATCAAGGATGTAATCACAGTACCTGTTCTGCCAAACTGTGAGTCCAGATCTATAGCACCTGATGCATCTTTGTCCAATGCTTTGCCAGATCCAGTAGTCTCAGAGCCTCCTTCGCCTGCTCCCCACCACTTACCTCAAGTTGACGCCGATGGTGATCGTTCTGTTCCTTGTGATGTCTCTTTACCTGTGGAAGAAACTGAACATGAATTGGAAAATCACTTACCTGAGACTGAAGAAAGTCCACACAGCTGTGGGGCTGAAGATGAAGAATCTGAATTGGAGCCAGTGCCCCAAGCCCAAGTAGAGACATCCCCAAATTTGATTGAAACATCAGTCAACCAAGCTGAGGAACCAGTTCAAGTTACTGTTTCAGACGATACAAGTTATCCTCGACGATCCATCAGACAGCGTCAGCCACCTAAGCGGTTTCAATACTCAACCTTAGGTAATCCACTAATTTCTGTTGTACAGACATTGTTCCACAGCTTAGCTGATGCCTACAGTGAAGCATTGAGTAGCACCCCTTTGAATTCCCCTTCCCAACCTCTAGTTCAAGAAGTTTAGCATGCACCGGGAGTTGCATGGTCTAAAGGGGGGAGGGTGTAGCCCAGGTTAAAAATTCAGATTTATTCCATCAGTTGTTCTCATCTCTTCCCTCCCTGCTGTATCTCATGTGATTTCCCTGCGCCCGATCACATGACCTAGTGCAGCCAATCAGGGCACAATATTACCCGGTAGCACAATTCAGTCTGCAGGTGCGAGGCTAGTGTGAGGAGCCTGTGAAACCGGTAGGTTTAAAGTGCTGATTTGGCCTTATTTTGCAATAACAACGCTTCAACTTTATTAAACTCATTGTTCAATCATAGGTGCCCACCACCAGGCCTTTAGTGTGTCGGGAATGAGATCCGATTCTGAGCTATTACGGGGAAATGGTGAGTTTGTTTGTTGCGCTAACGTTAGCCTAGCCGGCCTCATTCATTTTCAATGGGCGGTTAGCATTGGGTTTTAAACACCCGTTTTCTCCAATGTTTTACATTTAAATGTTCTGATATTTATGTCGAGTGTTTATTGGACTTGTGTAAAGATGTACAGCCTAATTAGAAGCCTCTTAAAGCCTCTATTTAGTTGTTTTGTAGTGATAATGAATTGAAGTGAACAGTGCTTTGAGTACTATGTATGGAGGTTCTTCTGTGCCATTTTTACTATTGCCTTTCTGTGTATTAATAATGATATGCACTTATTTACAAATACTTATTGCACTTTAAATTGATATTTGTGATAATCAGTAATTTATTAACAATACGGCTAGTATTATTAATTGCAATTTGGAGATTTTGGAATTTAGATTTTGATTGTGTGCACACTATTTAATTATGAAATGACTGAGCCCGTGGTCCTGTGTTTATTCAGGCCAGGTTCTCATTCTTCGATGGCGAGCTATGGAATCAGCCTTGAGCCCGAATCTGAAGACTGCTCTCTGCAACTGAACTGCACCTGACCTGGTCGGGCCGGGTAGGCGGCTCACAGTAGCCTTTTTTCCTCTTTGCCTCGCACCTCACTTGTTCGGTTTTCAATACAACATCATACCTCAGCCTTAAATGGACTTTTCGCACTTTTCGTAACGTTGGATCGCGCCTATGAACTGAACTGTGGGGGGGTTGTGGGCGAATGAACTTTACTAGCCGGATCGTGCAATATCATTGTGAACCACTTGATGAAATCTTGCATATCTTGCATATTGTTTATTTGTTTGTGAATGGCCATTCAATTTGTGTTTTCTGTGTCCTGTTTGTCCGCAAAATATTTAATATACATCACTTATTTAAAAGCAAAATACTTGCCTCTGTCTACTCTCTCTTAGTGAGTCGTTTCTAGCCTTCTGGTCCTAGCCCAACAATCTACTATTGCTATTGTCATAGTTAACATCCGTGTTACAAACACATTAGGAATGGTCAGAGCTTCGTTTGAAGTCATAGTTAAGTTTTCTAACCGTTTAATATCGTTAGTACAGCTTACTCTTTTTGTATAGAAACTTATAGGGAAACTCTGCGGAGGGCACCAGTGCGGCTCCGCCCCCAAAATGACGTAGGCTCTGAACGGGTCTATAGTACCTTTTTAACCACAATTCTGACTGCAAACATGCTTTGATAATAATGAAAACACTGAACACTGAAAAATGTAAATTCTTCTAACTATTTAGCTTAAATACAATTTGTAGAAATATGGATGGTATTGACAAGCTCTAGGGGTGGGACGATTCATTTAAGTCACGATTAGATTCAGTTTTCGATTTTGCAGCCATGATTTTTGATTTTCTTCAATTTAGTTAGTTTATCTATATTAGCTTGTTTTACACAAAGACACAAAGTAAACCATAATAAATGATTTATGTTTAAAACATAGCCGCTGTTGTTTGTGAGCCAGAACTTGTATTTTTATCAACATTTGAACAGTAAACATATTCAGTCATATTTAGTGGTCATATTTAGAGTTGTTAACTTAACATAATAAAGCACATTCTGCTTTATTATGTTGTTAACTTAACATAATAAAGCACAAGTTCACACTTCGTTTCGTCAAACATCGTGGCTATTATTGTATTATTGTTGCAATATAAAACTACAGAGTGTGTGCGTAAGTCAGTGGCTGCATGAGCAAAACTGATTGATTCTGGCCTTTTGATTCGATTGCTGCAACCTTCAATCCATTTTCGAAGTTTTTGATCTATTTTCCATCCCTCGTAAGCTCTAATCATTCTTTTATTACTGTGTCTGACATGCAAAAGAAAACCTGGGCTGGTACCTTCTTAGGCTCAAAGTCGTACTTGACACAGTGCTGGAAGCCTTTTCCCTGGGACTTCAGTGATGTGATGATCAGGTGGTTTCCCATGAAGTGTGCCGAGTAGCCCATGCCTTTACTGCTGCGGAAGCTGGAAGAACAAGAAAATTATTATTTATCTGTCAATGCTTTTTGTTCTCCAAATGGCTCTGTGCACTGTTAGCTAACAAAACTTCTCCCGTTTTAGCTATATGAGATTTTCTATGAGTCATTTAAGCCCAGTGCACATTGAGTCTGGGTCAGGTGTGGTTTGGGGCAAAACTTAGAAAGGCCTTGTGCCCTGTTACACAAGAGAGTGCGAAGGAAATGGTTACTTGGATTTAGGGCTGGGCGATTAATCGAATTAATTCGATTAATTCGGAACTTTGAAAATCGACGATGTGAAAAATGGCCAAATCGTAAATCAAGCTCAGTCCGCTGTGATCCAGCTGCGCGCCCTGGACACCTTCAGTAGCTTTACAGAGCTCTCCCTCGACTCTCTCAAAGAACAGACGAACAGAAACCTTGCGCCTGTTTAGCGGACCTTTTAATCACTTAATAACAGCCACGAGTAACCTTCCGGAGGTGGTGTATATAGCTTAATCTCTACAAGTTACGAGTTTGTTATTTCTCCGCGGGTGATTCAGCCGCTTTCAGCGCTTTAGACTCGCGGTAAATTTCTAGAAAAGACCCGCGCAAAATCTAGCTTCTTTTTGATTTGTCTTTGCTGTTACATGAGCTGCTGCATGTGCTTTCTGTGAGGTTTTCTCCGATAAAGTTAAAAGCACAGCGTCTCTCTCCCATGCTCTCTCCAAGGCAGCAGCCAGCAGGCCCCGCCCCTTTCCCCTCCGTGTGTGGGTAACCATGGCGACACAGCTTGAGTGACAGGAGTGAGAGACGAACACTCGCAAAACTTAAAACTTTTAGATAGGAAACAGCAAAAACATAATGATGATCTTAACAGGGCCTAGTACAATGCTAATAACAGTAGGCCTATGCATTAGATGCAGCAGCAAACACTTATTAGTTTTAATATGACATAAAACAAATTAATGTCATTGGCTCATTCTTGCTTTAAGATGCTTTAAAATATTATGAGCTCTAATAAAAAGCAGCATCATCGATGACGTCGAATAAAATTGATTAAAATCAAAATCGTCCAAAGTGGTCCAAAAAATCGAGATTTTATTTTTTGGCCATATCGCCCAGCCCTACTTGGATTGGAATGAGTCTGGGACCATACCTTCAAATTAGCCCTTGGCTAGATAGCCTATAGACATAGCATTGATCATAGACATATAATTAGTAGACGCACAGTTCGACTCTGATGCTATCGAACACTTCGCATCTGAGCTAGTCTGGTATGTTTGGAAGAGGAGCGTTCTCTTGTTTGTTTTCCTATAGCCGTTAGCATTAGCCTGCAAAATACGCAAGTTACGAAAGATGTGGACAGTCTCAGCTGATACGAACCTACTGACCACATTTAGCAAAATAACTGTTGAGTTTACACACTTTAGTGTTTTATTATACGCTAAGTTTGTGTATAAAACTGCTAACGGCTAGTGAACTTCAAATAGAGATTTCTAAACTAGTGCATCATTTAAGACTCTACATAATAACACTGACTGTCCTTTTTATATGTTACTGTGAGAACAGCAGAGAAATGACATAAACATCACCAAATAAAATTGGTTATGTAGCACTTCTCTGTGGAGAAGTGTCACATTGTGAGTGTTGGGGTTTGATTAGTATTTTGTGCCTATGAATGTATCAGTTTGGGAAACATAATAAAGCTTTGCCAATGTTGTAAGACACAAATCAGTTTGTTTGCTCGTAGTTTTGCTGAAATAGCTCATTTAGCTTTTTTTCCATATAAGTCAGGGGTGCCAAACTTTTTTCCTGGAGGCCAAAATTGCAGATTTTTCTTCGCGGGCCAAATGTATTGCTTGACAGTGCCAGGGCCAACATAATTCGTTCGGCATTTAAAAAAACATTTGAGAAAGATGAAGATTAAATATCTTTTATTAGCATGTTTTACAGATTGCCATGAATTTTGTATTTGACAGTCTTTTCAGCACAAAATTGAATCAACTGTTATTCAACCTGAATACCTTCGCGGCCAATTGAACCATGTGGCGGGCGATTTGCCCCCGGCCCACTTGGCACTGTGTGCAACTTCGCACTTGCACTTGCCTCATCCTGTCTACCGGAGAAATGTGGCGTTGCTCAGTCCATGTTGTAGCAACAGAGCAGAGCTGCTGACTGTGCGTCTACTAATTTAATGTCTATAGCATTGACTACCTATTAAGATGAGGCACTGCAGGTGAAGAGGAAAAATATCAAATTTATAGCTAATGTAAAAACATTTTCTAAATGTTTTGGACATCAAATTATAATAAATCGGGATTAGAATTAGAATAACAAACTCTTCTGTAAAAATCTTTAAAATGTTCAGCACAAGGCTGTAAAGTTTGGTGTGTGTGTGTGTGTGTGTACTGTGTAGGAGCTACTCAACGACTCAGGCAAGGAAAATGTGGTGAACAGCTTTTGAATTGAAATATTCTCATTAAACTCTATAAATGAAATGGTTCAAACAAAGTAAAAAAAACATCTTTAGGAGCAGATTGTTTCTACATGAAAACCTATATACCGTACATCAAGAGCAGACTAAACATACATCAGAAAAAAAAAAAAGTTTTGCTTGCAGTGCCTTAAGCGTTATTGCAGAAACGATATGAATCTTTGATCAAACATGGACCACACTGCATTAGAGCTGGTGTGACAGACAGTTTGAATAAAAAAAAAAAAAAAACTTTCACAACTGCTGAACTGAACCTGCCTCACAGAACATGAACACAAGCCCTGACAGATCATTACAGTGAGCTGCGTAAAGTCACGCAACATGTTACAGACAATGAAATAAAGGTGAATACTTTATCACGACCGCTTCTGTGTTAACATGTCAGAGCCGATGGAACGACTCTGTAAATCTGCAAAGTGTCTCCGTGTGGTTCATGCCCAGCTGCTCACTGCCGACTTGTGCTTGAGCAAGACACTTTAAAAACACCGAATGCCCGGTCTGCAGCTTTGACACACACTGTAAAAAATATAAGTGCAATAAAGTTTTATGTCAGTTAAACTCATGTACAGTATGTGAGTTTGTTATTCTCGCTTTCTCTTTCTGTCTCTCGTCTCTTCTCTCTCTTTATTTCTTTCCCTCTCTTCCCTGTTCTTGCTCTCTCATCTCTCTTTCCTGCTCTCCTCTCTTTGTGTGTGCTTTTCTCCCTCTCTCTCCTTCCTCTGTCCTTATCTTTTTTCTCTTTCCTTCTCAGTTTCTCCTCTCTCCCTCTTTGACTTTCTCTTTTCTCTCTCTTTTCTTCCTCTGTCCTCTCCCTTCCTCTCTCTCCTTTCTTTCTCTCTGATCTCTCATTCTCTCTCGCTCACTCTCTTCTCTCTCATTCTATCTTTCTCTCCTTTCGCTCTCACTCTCTCCCCCTTCTCTCTTCTCTCCATTTGCTCTCTCTCTCTTTCTCTCTCCCCTTCTCTCTCGCTCACTCTCTCCTATACTTTCTCTCTCTATCCCTCTCCTCCTTCTCTCTCCCTTTCTCTCCTTTGCTCTCTCTCTCCTCTCTCCTATACTTTCTCTCTCTATCCCTCTCATTCCTTTCTCTTGCCCTTCTCTCTCCTTTTGCTCTCTCTCTCCTTTCTCCCTCTCTCCTCTCTTTTCTTTCTCTCTCTTTCCTCTCTCCTTCTCTCTCTCGCTCTCTCTCCTCTTCTTTCTCTCTCCCCCTTTTCTCTCTCTCTCTCACTCTTTCTCTCTCTTATAACTTCACATTGTCAAGTTAAATCAACCAAAGATTTAGGTTAATTGAACTTATTGGCCTTAGGATTTTTTTACAGCGCAGACTGCACTGTTCAATCAAAAGAATAGGATCAACAGATACATTCCATAGGTTGAAGGGATATAATTAAGCTTGTATTTGAATATGAAGTAATTTTGTTCAGTTTTATCAGACTATATAGCTAATGTTTTAAAAAATTACCTGAGACTGTGCATAGAGCAACTTCACTTCTACACTTTTCCATAAGAACCCCAATCTAAGATCAGTTTTGGCATTTTCAATAAAGACAGAGAAGCCATTTCTTCTAACACAAGTCTGATGTGAGATTAAAAGTGCAGCTCGCAGACGTGCTCTCCTCCTGGCCTCTGATCCGCCTGACTTTTACAGATAAAGATAAATATAACAAAGCTAATGTTGGCAGATAGAGACTGAATGGGTTCTCAGCTGAACAAAGCGGCTCCTATACGCGGTCCACGCCGCTTCTTTTGCCTCATTCTTCACACAGATGTCATCATTCTCCCAGCTTTGCACACTCAAAAGCTGAGGTGCTCTATCATCTTCACAGCCTCCCACAGAACCGATTCCGAAACAGAAAGCCTACAGACCGTTAGATTGTTCTGGAGAGGGAGGCGCGCAAAGGTAATAGAGCCATCCACGGTGAAGCTAGGACACCTTATGATACAAAAAAAAACATTTACTGCACTCGGGTATATGACAAAGATACGGCCTGTAAAACCACATTATATTTAAATAGAAAGAAGCGTTTTTCCAATACTTGAACTTGCTTTTCGTGACCGGTTCCTTAACGATTCTTTTTTCGGTTCCTGCTTTCTTTCAACATGAAAATTATAAGTCTTACATGACTTTGCAAACAAATCAGCTGTTCCCGACACTGTAATAAAGGAGGCACACAGCATTAGCCTTTGACACTAAAACTTTAACCCCCTGTTTAAATAGGGAAAGAAGAGAAATGGAGAAGACTGGAATAAATATGCTTTAATTTGACTTTTTTGGTTGCAGTAGGCCTACAGACGCAGACCACAGCAGGTTACTTTTGGGATTATGCTGTCAACTGGAGCGATGAGCAGGAGGATGTTGCAGCAAAAAAAAGGTGTTTCTTAAGTGTAAACTTCAAACTTACGGTTTGTGAGCACACTCATAAACTCACACAGTTTCTTTAGCAGAAGTAAAATGTGAATTGTGTCGCTTGTTTGTGCAGAGCGCAGACGGAAGCTCACGCACCGTTTGTTTAGAAGAAGTAGGTCATGGTGGAATGTGCATTTGGCACAAAGGCTATGTGGTGTTTTTACTGTTTTGTAGAGCGCATTTAAGAATAATAATACACATACATAATACATTTGATTTGAGAGCGCCTTTCAGGACACCCAAGGACACTGCACATGACAAAAACTTAAAAACATTAAAATAACAGAATAAAACAAAGCACAAAGCTGGATGAAAGTGAGTGTGGCCCATTATGTGGTGTAGGATAAAATGGCACGAGTGTTGTTTCAGTTGTCTAAATATTGATGCATAAATTTAAGGCCAAGGAATCATGTTTTCAGTTCCAGTAGTTCCCGAACGCTTTAGGTCAGTTCCAAATAGGAACCGATTTTCGGTGCCCAGTCCTATTAATAGGTTATTGATTGTTCTACCTTTTAATTAGGGATGCACCGATCCAGCTTTTTCAGTTTCTGTACCATTTTTTCAGACACGGATTTTAATATTTTATTATCTGTGTAGAGACTGATTTTAAAAAAAATATTATTTTAGAACTCAAGTTATTGTTTTAGAAAAGGAGTCATATAGTGCAATGTAACAACTCAACAACTTTACGTGAATAAAATGTTAATCAATATGAATTTACATTTTTTTTTAGAAAAGTGTCATTATATCCAAATAAAGGTACAACAATAAAAGATGCCAGGAGCCAAGGCCAAATTTTCATGGATCAGTACCGATAGTAGTGCATCACCACTTTTAATCAGAGCAAATGAGACATAGAGGCTAAAACTACAAAGGTTCAGATTCACAAAGAGTTTAGATAATCGTTTATAGTCCAAGAGGTTCAGAAGTAGATTCTGTTTAAATGAGGCTCAGTTTAATCAGGCGAAAAACAAGCTCCACTGAACTATTACAGATAAAACAAATACTGTACATATAGACAGGGGTGTAGCACCAAATTCTGGGCCCCAGGTACAAACTTTGTTGATGGGCCCCTAATACATAATCTCAAGTTTAAATTTTTCTCATTTTTTTCTATTCATTGTTATTTTTCTTTCTAGAATACTAATAAATGCTTTACAATGCAACTTTCAAGATTTGTATCGCCATAACAGACGACAAAACAAGACATTTATTTGTTGTGTTTTTTTGTCTGTGTCAAAACTATTGGGTTGGAACCATCGCATTCACTCACATAAAAATAATGTATTTTAAAGACACTCTTTTACCTTTAAGATAACTTGTTTTAAGCAATAAACTTGATTAAATTTTGCTAAAAATATACTTTGAAAGTCCTAGTGACATTTCTGCTATATCACTGAACTGAACTGATCATTTTGTGTCAAACTTGGCTACAGTAGCTATATTTGTTCACTGATATTTGCAAACTAGGGATGCACCGATCCAGTTTTTTCAGTTCCGATACCGATCCCGATATTTTGGCTTTAACTAACTGTCGATACCCGATATCAACTGATACAAGCGTAGGAACTGAAATTGCTTTTTTAGCCTATAAAAACATTTGGTCATGTTATGTGGTGTAACTGCTACTTAACAACGTAATCTGAACAAAAAACCCAATATTATAAGACGTTCTGGATCAACACCAGCCAGTAAATTAATCTTATTATGTTCAATTCATTGCAAAACCATGATATCGGAAGAACCGATATCATGAAGTCGATACCCGATCCAGCAAAATGTCCTGGATCAGCACCGATATCCGATCCCAGTATCGGATCGGTGCATCCCTACTGCAAACTCTTGTTTATATGATTTCTAGCTTTTATAATTGTGAATAATTTGGCTAATTAATATTCTTCTTTGTTCAGCAATTTTCTTTGAGCAAAGTCCATTTGCTATGTTTTATAGAAGTGATGGAGCCTCTGATATAACAAAAAATGACTTTTAGTGGAACAATCTTTTCTTACAAGCATAAATGACCAGCTTTTCTGAGCCCTTTCCCGCCTTGGGCCCTGGGGAAAGTAGTACCATTTACCACCCCAGTCCAACACCCCTGCATATAGAAAAGACTAGGAAGGACATTCAGGAAGTAACTATGCACACATTCCATATATTTCTTGTTGTAGCTTTATGAAATCAAGATGAGGTTTGTGTATAAATTATCTGTGATGTTCAGTAACAGTTTTTTTTTTTTTTTATGTCTCAGTGGGAGAGAAATGCATTTGGAGAAAACGACCTTTGATGAGCAAACTTTCCAGATAAATCTATGGATGAAGCTGAGATTTAATTAAGAGATAAAAACATATAGGTGCAGATTGGACTGAGTTGTTTGGTGAAAGCTTTTACAGTAAAAGAACAAACTGACAAAAAGTTATACCTGTGATGTCTCACCTTGAAAGTTTACTTAGATTTTAAAAACTGAACACAGCCACTTCTCAGAGAAATTGGATTTATCCGTTAGACTGTGTGATCGAAGGTGACTTATGTGGATAGTATAGTCTTACAATATTAATAGAACTAAATTTTGACAGACATTGGCATCTTTTCCTTCAACAACTGTCCACTTCAGTTAATAGCATGTCCAGAAATCGGCCCCATTATTTTGTCTGCCTTCACTTTTCTGAAGCTTATCTCAAAGCCCAGATCAAGCCTAGCAGGGCACTAAAGCGTTTGGAGTTTATTGAATTCAGCTGTAATCACCACAAGCCTCTACAGCGGACACTAAAGGAGGCCTCCAGCTGATTCCACAGTCCAACTCTTAAACACAGGACATGTTATGAATGAGAATGAGCTGACAGGCCTTAGCAGGGTCACCAAGCTCTAAGTGTTGGGCTGAGTCATGATTAGAGATAATAGTAACCTGACTGATAGTAATCTGTAATCTGATACTGGGTTCAAATTAAATCTGATCCATGAAATGTTGTTTGATCAGGTATCGGTTCAATGACATCGGTTCAGTAGATATCATATTAGTGCACTTAACCAGACAACAAGGACTCTGTTTACTGGTTTGACCCAGAAAGTCTCATAATGACAATGACCTTGTTAAAGTACCTCTGACAGGTTGAACTACTTATTTTACTAATGAACTATAAATTCATCCCAGATTAGTCTTTTTTTTTCAGGATTACAAATGTACTTCTGCTAGGGAGTTACTTAGCAACCATGTAAAAAAAATTGGGTCAGAACTCTTGAAATATAACAGGCTTTTACTTTGGGAGACAAAAAAAAAATACAAACACACCCATTTTGTTAAATTTATGTTTTAAGAATCATTAAAATACGTTCATAGTGGAAAAAGTAAATGTTAATGGGCTCTGTTTTCCGTCGCTGGTCTTAGTTTTTCTTTTGTTGACCACTAGTGGCTATCTCCAAGCGCTATACGCTGTTAGTCTAGGAGATGTGGCTCCAGATGTAAGGCACCATTTCATTCAGTGAACCTGAGATGTGTCACGTCTGTGACAAGTGAGGAGTGTAATGATATCACAGGCAAAAGTGAACTATAGCAGTACCTTCTGTTTGGGAAAAATGTAACAATAGGAATCTATTTGGTAAAAGTCTTTTGAAATGACAACTTTGTCTAAAATGTGTCTTTTCTTTTACATTAAGCCTGTTGGCTCAGTATAAAAATAATCAGATGTTAAAGTGAACATGGGACAGTGTCCGTGTGAATGCATCTCTCCACGACAGAGCAGAGACTCATGAGATAAACCAGGAGAGTGTGGTGCTGCGTGAGGTTCGGTCCTTTTTAGGCTTTTTGGACCACCATAACCACGCACACTCATAATGGACCGCTTGACGTTAGACCAGAGCCTGCCGGCTTTACGACGGTGAACACAGTTCACGGGCACAAGGAAGAGTGCACGTTTGTCACAGTGTAGACCAGAGCCCTGCTCTGTGCTTTACCCAAACTATGAAGAGAGCACCATGTGTAACTGGAAACCAGACCAGACCGAAGTAGACCCTCTGCCCAACAAGCCTGTGAGCCTGGCAACAGGCAGTTATCGTCTCATACAGAAGGATTATAACAAGGACGTCGCTGCTTTTGAGTTTCTAAACTTTACACACAGAACAAGATTCTGAGGTAAGTCTCATGTCACACACATCAGCTCATTTTATCATAACTTTAGGTCGACAAAACAGAATGTTGTTGAAGGAAAAACACAAACTTTTTGAAGCCTGATCTCATTAAAGCATGAAACCATTTTTGACAAATATATTGATATAAAAATGGATATTGATATAATTTAAATAAATAAACAAATAAATAACAAAATTAGAATTTATAGAAAAAAAAACATGTTGTATTTTCCTGTGAACTTGCACTGCTCCACTGTCATTTTGCTCATGTGTAATAAGGTTTCCCAAAATAACTGGAGCTCATAGCAGGCAAACACACAAATAATCTCTTCACGCTAGAACTAAGACATAGACTGGGAGCAAAATATGGTCCTTTGTCTTCCTAGTGTCATGTCATCGGTTTAGAACTCTGCTCTTGCTGTTATTTTCAAACTTTTCTGCACAAACTTGTTCTTGATCATTTATATTTGCAATAAATGTTAATCTACTAAATTAAATTAAAATGGCAAATTTATAGAAACCTGCCATACAGACTTTAAGATGTTATTTGTAAAATAAATAGGCATTGCATAACAATATATGACACATTTTCAAACTAAACTTTCAGTCCCTACACTGTATCGGCAGATACTTAAAGGTGCATTGTGTAACCTATTAGCGATGAAAAGTAAACTACACAAATATTTAAAAAGAAAGTTAAAATGATACTTTGGGGCATTCTGACTGAGAATAAAAACATTTTCTGCAATATAGTAATAAAAATAAAAATAAAACAAATACAGCTAAAATAAGCTTTTCAAATGCACTTTTAATATTACATTTCAACATTTAATAAACTAGCTTGTTAATAACTAGTTATTTCTGCTGTCCAGTTGGTGCTCACTGACCTACTGCAGGACAAGCATCCAAAATATTCACAGCAACGAGTTTCTATGTGTTCTTATTTTAAGGAAATTTTAGTTTCGCAAAAAAAAAAAAAAAAAGCAGGTAAAATAATGTAGTATTTAAAATGCACCTTAAATAGCACAATTGAACATGTCTGTGCTTTAAATAATTGAACTTACTGTCACGTCAGAGTAATCAAGAAGCCGTTTTGTTGGGATACTGTGCCTCCCCGTAGCGAGCCTTTAAATAAACATGCTCTGGGTCGGAGAATGTGTCTGATGAGCTCTCAGTCGGAGTTTGCTTTGCTTTGCTCTGATGCAGCCTCATTACACCAAACCTCGGCAGGAGCTTGACACAACAGCAGGAAATCCATCAAGCTTTTTCAACAATATGAAGTCATCGGTACATATACTATAGTAAAGTATGTGTAACTTCTTATACAAATGTGAAAACAGAAGATTTGTATAAGAAATTTACATGTGGTTTATTTTTTTGTCATTATGATACATTTGATTTTTATACTGGTAATGTATCGAATCAGCAAAAAATTCTTGCAACTTATTACGCCAATAATGTCAGGCACAATGTCATCATACCAAGTTAAAAAAAAAAAAAACAGAAAAGAACATTTTGCACAACATTGTTAATATCACTGAGAAAACAAGGAAAACCAATGACCGCTCCTCTCCATTCAATCAAAAAAGCTGTCACCACTGACTCCTCGTGTAGAAAATATTCCTTTAATGGTGCTGCTCGCCCTAAAGTCAGTCATCTTGTTGCATTAAACAACTCTGGCACATGTCAAAGTTTACACGCTGGGTAAGGTGCACTTTATACAACACGTTTTTTGAAGTTTTGATGTCAGATTAGCTTCTCTTTTCCACAACAATAAGCTGTGTGCTCATTAAATGCATTCAGTCTGGGCTCCACTGAATACGACAGAGAGGTGGTTTCACTGGACATGATCATTTCGTCCTCCATCTGTGCTGTGATTGGCTGTTTACAGACTTGATCTGTGCTGTGATTGGCTATGTAGAGGCAACACACCGACCACTCACACTTGACCCACAATTTCAAAATGCAACAGTTCAAGGCCTCATGCATTTAAATCTCTACAAGAAACTGTCAGAGAATCATGCATTATCACTTACTTTTACTGTAAAAAGCAAAAGTAAACCCACATAGAACAAAAACACTACGAAAGGTGAAAAAAAAGTGAAACTACTTGAGCGCACCACACAAGTAGTTTCACTTTTGCACACTTTTGCACAGTTTGCTGGACAATTGTGTGTGTACTGGAGCTAAAATGACATTTTCCACGTCTGCTTGTTTGCATCTAAATACAGTTCAATTCAGGTGAAAATTATGTTTTCCTGACCAAAGTTGTTATAAAAACAAGACCTAAGTCAGGGCCACTGCTGCTTGCCCTATGCAAGGTTTCAAACAGCTGGGTTGTTTTAGACCAGAATGTCCATTTTTATAATTAATTTCTAACTTCTGCCCTATTACCAGCGCCATGTCGCTCCGCGAGCAGCAGACAGGAGGGCACTGCTCGGCTTGGTGCCCCAAGAGCAGGCGCTCTGTGTTATGTAGGTTTTGGGTGTGGGGGCACTGGCCTAAGTAAAGCGCTAAGCTAAGCACACCACTTGGGACCAGCCATTATTGCAGCTTTTAAAGTAAGATTGTGTTTCGCTAAAACACCCAAAGCAAGATGATTAGCCTGGTAGTAAGTCAGTGTTAGTCATATTTACTATGTAGCCATGAGACATGGCGCTAGCATATGTAGTGTCCCCTCAGTATATTAATACATTACAAATCAACCGTGGCCAAGCAAACCTGGTTAAAAAAAATCCTCTTCCTCAGAGTTAACACAATATTTTAACATACTGTTGCTTTTCAGAGATAGTTGTTTTCTCAACCAGGGTGTGACATGTCTGAACCACAGTTGACAATGAAAAATTCTGAATTCAGCAAGTGGTCAGCAGCGAGAATGCAAAGATGACTACCTGTCACCTCAAAGGCCAATCAAAGGATTATAATGGTCCGGTTCAGTCATAGGCATATTAAGCATCACAAGGCTTTTAGTGGTGACTCACCAGTAGAGATAGGGTTTGTCCTGCTCCATGCTGCTGCTGCCAATCAAAGGATCTCGTCTGAACCAGCAGCTGAAGGTGAAGCCGGTCTGGTAAGGCCACTTAGCGATGGGAGGTAAAGCTATAGCCTGGGAAACGCATATTTAAATAATGTGTAGTTAATATCATCACAGAGTGAGAAAAATCTACATAGTTTTGTCAAATGAAAACCACTCAGACCCAGGGGAGAGATATAAAAGCCTCAACATTTATTACAGTAAGTGGTCAGGAGAAAATTGGAGCTTTTTTGATCAAGACGAATTTTAAAAGATAAAAGTTTTACAGCGAGCCTATTACGTAAAATCCACTTTTCTGAGTTTTTAACCACGTTAAGACAGCATTCTCCCATTGTTAGTTTGCTCAAAGTCATATTTGGGTTGATTCATGCATGTTTAAGTAATCTTGAATTGAACAGTAACGGATGCATGAAACTTTGTGATTTCACCTACTCTCTTCTCTGTATTTGCTTGTGAATACTCAAACAATTGAATTGAGTAAACATGTAGATTAAACATTTAAGATCTTTCTAACCTTTATATAGGCCGTTAAAATGAATTGAGGATTTTACTGTTGAGATGGCAATAACAAAAAATCTACCATAACTCTAAATTGTGACACTCATCATGTTTGATGCATGAATTGTTTTGAGTTCTTACTGCGGTGCTGTGACCAGAGAAGTTGAAGAAGGCGTCAGGACTGTCTCTGCAGACTGTCTGGTTCAGGACTGACAGGATCTTCACTGCATGTGTGGTCTGCAGAATAACACAAGCATCAGTATAACATACTGTACTGAAATTCACAGGTAACACACAACATACTCACAGAATATACATTTCTCTGCAAATATTTGTTCTATCAAGTAAAAAAGGGGTAATCCTGACTTTCCACTTTATTTACCTGAAGTTAAAGTTTTTTATTGGCCATAAGTGTAATGTTTCTACTATTCCCTGAAGAAGACACGTTTTGTATCAAAACGCATTGCCTTTCCGTGCTATGATAAAGGATTCTTTACTTTTTATAATAGAAGTCTTCAAAGTAGTCATCTGGACAGTGTTTCTGAAGATCAAGACGTTTTGACAATGGATCACTCCTGGATGAATGAGGGACAACACCATATTCTTCCAAATTAGAATACCAATTTTCATCCATCCTAATTTGCTGAATTCTATTCTTGGTCCATGCTTTACTTTAGACTTTGTGAATTTGCAAACTTTGTCTTTTCCACCAAAAACTATAGTAAGTGCTGTACATTGTAAATCAACTAATAAAGTCTTTTATTTATCATAGATCAGGGGTATTCAATACAAGGCCCTGTGGTCAAATCAGGCCCTCCAACCTCTTAAAGCGTAACCACCAAACTCACTTTTTTTAGGTTAAAACCTGTTATGTGTAAATGGGTCTTTTATGATCCCAGCTGCATATCCCTGGCATTATTTTGACATTTTGTGCAAACTAGTTAAAATACGGACTTTAGTAGCAAAAAGGTGCCTGCACTGGTGGCTTTTAGCGTACCTCCGGCCCAGAGATGCTACTTGCAGAAAAATCTGGCCCTTGAGAAAATAAAGTTGAATAGCCCTGTCATAGATAGTCAAAAGCTGTGTTCTGATTGGCTCACTTTGCATTTTTAAAAAAAAAGATGTTCTTAAGCCATAACTGATTCAAAAAAATGAACATATGTGCATATTAACTCACGTGCTGAAGTTTTGTGAAAGTGAGAAAATAGTTTTACAGATTTAATTCTTACTTCCAACTTTGCAGCATGAAAATCAGGAAGCTTTAAGGCCATTGAAAGTGTAAGCTCCACTGTGTGACTTACCCAAAGTCCTCTCTCTCCACCCGCCTGCAGTGTTCCCAACAGGAGCTTCACTTCCTTTACTGTGACGCTGTAGCTGGCCAAGACCCCCACCAAGTCCACCAGCACATCTGATAAACAGGACAGAGGAGAAACACAGCAGCTCCTAAATAAGTGACCATGTGTATGTGTATCACAGTTTTTATAAGAGATTAGATTACACCCATAAAAATCCAGCCCGATCCAGCCCAAGGCTGCGCTCGTATTCTCAGAAACCAACCTGAATAAGAGTCATTTTTTGTGTGTCTGAGCCCGAGCCCAAATGATGAGTTTTATACCGGAAATATGGACCCGAGTCTGTTCCAAAAGTCTGGTGGGCCTGGGTCTAGAAATCAAAACTCTATCTAAACTGTGATTTGAACTGGCAACACAAAATGGCAGCATGCCGAAAGATGTTTTTCTGCCCTGCCATGTTTGCTACTAGTGAAAACGCAGTGATTGGTCCAGCTGACAGCAGTCAACCTCCAGATGGATTCTCAAGACAAGAAGATCTTTAGCAACACACATTACATCACATTACATTTAAATTGAATTGAATTGCTTTGTGTGTCTTGACCAGAAAAGGTGCCTTGCCCTCTCCAGGTGGTTGGAGAGTCGTTGCTCCAAGTGAAGGAGTTCAGTATCTCGGGGTCTTGTTCAAGAGTGAGAGAAGGATGGAGCGTGAGATTGACAAGCAATGTATCGAACAGTTGTGGTGAAGAAGGAGCTGAGTCGAAAGGCAAAGCTCTCGATTTACCGTAAATCTACGTTCAACCCTCACCTATGGTCATGAGCTTTGGGCAATGACTAAAAGGACAAGATCGCGGATACAAGCGGTCGAAATTAGTTTCCTCCGCAGGGTGGCTGGGCGCTCCTTGGGATAGGGTGAGGAGCTCAGTAACACGGGAGGAACTCGGAGTAGAGCCGCTGCTCCTCCACGTCAAGAGGAGTCATCTGAGGTAGCTCGGGCATCTGTTTCAGATGCCTCCTGGACGCCTCCCCAGGAAGGTGTTTCGGGCAAGTCCCACTGGGAGGAGACCTCGAGGAACACCCAGGACACACTGGAGGGACTATGTCTCTTGACTGTCCTGGGAACGCCTCGGGATTCCCCCGGAAGAGCTGGCGGAAGTGTGAGGGGATAGGGAAGTCTGGGCCTCCCTGCTCAGACTGCTGGCTCCGCGACCCGACTCCGGATGAAGCGGAAGAAAATGAATGAATGAATGCTTTGTGTATGAACTGTTCTATACACAGGGTGCGATTTGCTGGGGGGATGGGCGGGATTATCCATACCTCTGGTTTGTCCGTCCCTCTCTCTGCTTATACTTTCCCTATCCGTGCTTTGCTTTTATCTTGTATTATTTGTAGGGGGGATGAAAAATAACAAAGACTGTGTTTCTAATTTTCAGAGTGTTCTATCAATTCCAGCAGTCTCATTGATGTTTTTCACTTCTGCCGGTGCTGCTCCTCCGCTCAACAGGCTGCTTTCATAACAGCCAATAACGTCACACTTTCACATACAGTTCTTTTCTGATTGACTATTCCTCTAACTTTTTCTGCACACACAAGCATAGTTTAAATGGACAGATCTCAATAATAAACATAGGCGCCGATCTGTCTTTCACTCTCTTCTCTCTCTCAGCACTGTCATTTAGACTCGGGTTTGGTCACTCGGAACCACTGTGCTGCTGCTCTGTCCTCTGCCTTGTGAGATCATGGTTTAATCCACAATCAAGTCAGGAACATGTGAGACGAGAATGTTGAGGTGCGATGCGATTCAAAACTGGACAAGTTTGTAGAACCCGATGCCGCGAGAGCTGCGCTGAGAGGCTGGTCAAACCCAGGGCTCTGCAGAGCTTTATGTACTGAATAGAATCTGTTCAATTTGGGAGGAAACGCACCAGAAGCATGTTAGTTGCGAGTGGAAAAGAAACAGAATGAACACAAGAAAGAAGAGACGTGACTGTGGTGGCGCGTGCACAATATGCTCGTGTACGTGGTGCGCGTGCATGTAGTGGCGTGTACAATGACTTTCCATCCCCCATTCTGTTTTTTTGACAAATCGCACCCGGCTATACAAATAAATTTGCCTTGTCTTGCCTAGAAAACTAATGGGCATATACATCGATGTAAAATGGAACATGTAGCTGTACCTGTGACCGCTGGATCCACAGAGCTGATGTTGAGCAGCACCAGTCGGAGCAGACCCACCTCGGTGCACCTCTGCAGGTTCCACAGGCTCTTTCGGAGTATGTCTGTGAACGTGCTCCAGATCTGAACCTGACATGTGACGTTACAGTGTCCCAGCAGCTCCACCACACAGCACACACTCTCTCTGTCCAGGATGAGGAAGTGTGTCTCCAGCTCAAATTCACCACCGACCAACTGTGGGCAACAAGACAAAGCGTAGTGTGTTACATGGAGGCCTGTGCAATCAGTCCAACTTCAATTGATCTAATTCAGGGGTGTCAAACTCATACGGAACTGGGGCCAACGGATCGAAGTCAGAGTTGGTCAAGAGCTGCATTTCAATGATATGGCCCACTACTGATGTATATTCAAATATGACAATTGTGTCCATGTAATATTGAATTACATTACATTATTTTGAATTACATTTTATTGAGCAGAGTGTCCTTCCAGGAGCATTTCTGAACAAATTGTTTGCAATTTGTTGCTTTCCAATGCATTTTAGAGTTGTTTTTTTTCCATAGTCTGTTTTTCTATTTTGGCTCCTCTATATCTGGCTCCTCTTTAGCACTTCACAGGACAGAGCTAATTATTGGGACCTGTAGCTCAAATTGTTGCATGCTTTTATCAGAGGGTCACCATACATAATAATCAAAAATCATCCTGGGAGCCACATGAAATCATCTCAGGGGCCGCATTTGGCCCCCGGGCCGCATGTTTGACACCGCTGATCTAATTGATTTCAAATGGTGTCAAAATGTCCTTAAGTATGATTATCATTAACTCTAAAGTTACTTTGGGTGAAAAGTTTCTCACAAAAAATATAATGACAATATTTACAAACAAAACACTCATTTGTAAAATACATAGGCTTATCTTCAGTGCTCATTCTCATCATTGAAAGTAAAACTAAACAGTAAACAACTTTTTTTTACTGGCAAAAAGCACTGCTCCATCTGTAGACGGGGCCAGGTTCCCCGCAGGACATTTTTCACAATGACAGATGTCATCTCCTTCAGTCTGTTTTTCTGATGAATACGTCAAAATCTCTTTGTTCTTATCAACACTTTTGATATGATAACAGCTGGGTAATACACATAAAATGCATGTTTTGTAGGCGTGTAACAGTACACTAAAATCATATTGGTTAGGTTTTCAGTTAAGAAAGTTCTCGGTTGGATATATATTTTGGTACATTTTCAATATATTTCAGTGTAAAAGGAATATTATTCTATTAATATTAAATTAAAACTAATGCCCTGCAGCAGGAATATCAAAGAAAAAAAACTTTATTAATGCCTGTCCACACGAAGTCAAGCTAGGCAAATATTTGACCTAAACTACACTCCACAAAGCAGGAGTTTCAGGACACTGAAAACGAATATTTCTGAAACTATATCCCAGACTGAAAAGACTCAATTCTGTCTCCGCAGTTACGCTGTATCCAGAACATTTTTTTTTTCATGGTGACATCACTGACCGGAGTCAAGTCTCATCATCAGAATGAACTGACTTTATATGATATTCACTGGTAAAGTCTGCCGTCTGATTGCTCCATAAACCACAGAAAACAAGCTTAAAATAAATAAATCCACTAAAATCTCCATTAAATCAGTTTTGAAGTTTTGTCAAAATATTCCAAAGTCCTCTGAAGTAGGGCTGCAATGATTCATCGAGTAATTCGATTTGACGCCGAATAAGATTTTTACTTCCGCGCTCTTTCCTGATCACTTCTAACCAATCGATAGTGGCCTGAACGGGGGCAGAGCGGCGGAGGAGTGGGGGGAGCGGAGATAGCACGGAGGACCGAGATCATAAAACAGGCAAAGTCTATCACGAGGCCGACAAACTTACGGAGGTGAATAGAAGCGTCCGCCACGGAGCTAATGTTGCAAAATGACTCAAGCTCTGAAAAGAATCAGACGAGCTGCAGATACAGAACTCAGAACTGTTAGACCTGACAGTTGTGCATTCTTTTAGCTCCGCTGTCAGTCTGTCACATTTGGGACATTTGCAATACTTGAGACGTCAACATGGTTTGCGTCAAAAACCACGAGTCTGCAGATGTTTGTGGATTTAGTATTGAATCTACAATAAGTCACGAAGATACAAAAAGTCCTCAGACCCCAATGTTAACACATTTCCTGCCTCTGTATGAAAATGATCTCAATAAGAGAGTGAAATGTTGCTCACTTATTATATTATGATATTAAACTTGTGTATTAAGAGGAAACATTGCTGGATTGTATTCTTAAGCAAAATATCCTTTTTACCCTTGTAAAAATGTTTTGAAAACTGAAACAAAAGTTAATAGATTACTCGAATAATCAAAGTAAATAATCGATAGAAAACTCGATTACTAAAATAATCGATAGCTGCAGCCTTAATCTGAAGCATAAATCTACTTTCTCCGTCTCTTATGTAGATTTCACATTCATATTGTTCATTCAGAATATTTGCTAAGTTTAAAAGAATTCTCTGCTAAGTTTATTTTACATTGAAACTTAGGGTCAGTGTCAAGTCTTCCCTAGTTTTGTGACTTTCTGTGTCAGTGTCACAGTGCCACACAGTCACAGGTATTACACTGGCTTCGGGCTGGTTTATTGATTCACGTGGACGCTCAAAAAGACAGCTCCATGTTTATGCAGATCGTTTTTAAAACTATTCTTGTTTTGTCTTTGTGTGGACAAGGCATTAGATTGAGTATTTATTATATTACTGCCCCAGGTCTGTACAATAAAATGTTTTTGTTTATCTTCTTAACTATGCATTTGTTCAGTGTGTGACAAAACTAATGTGAACTAAATGTACAGCTGCACATACAACAGGAGTAAGGTTAGGAGCTGTTTTGTTTGATCCACACATATCTATTGAGCGGACATGTGAATGTGGTGATGGACTTTTTTCATAGTGTTTGTGCAGGATTTTACTCACAGAAGCATGACCATACATTAATTTGAAATGTATTCATTCTGACATCTTTATTAGTCACACAAGCACATTCATTGGAAGTTGCTATAAAGCAGATGTCCGTGGAGTCTGTTTTAGAAAGTCAATACAACACCCATTCAAGTGCAATCACAATAGTTTTTAAAATAGTGTAGGAGTGAACAGAAGGCACTGACCATCAAAGCTGCTGGAAGCCAACATACACATCTGAAAAGCATGGTGGAAATGGGCAACAGCGGCAGAATTTATGGTCCTGGATGTGAAGGAAAATGATTTGAACATGTACAGTGGTGGTTCTGTCTGGATGGCTCCCTGGATGGACTGTTTGAGCTGCTCTCTGGCAGACAAACTCCCTCACTGTGATAAAGGTTCAATCACTCATATTGTTTGGCATTTCTGGACTCGATAGGATTTGTAGCTGCTGTAGAAGTGACAGTATGTCATAGTATTGACTTTGTACTTGTTGCAGTTGGTGCTGGTCACCCATTTGCGTAGATACAGCTGCTTACAACAATTCATAGAACTCTATGGATGAAGTGGATTAATTTAAATAAAACATTTATTCAAGAGCACATACGAAGACTGTTCTTAAATGAAAGCCTGTATTGCTGCATTTCAGATTACAACGCAACTTTCCAATGATGTGATGTCTTAAAATTAATATTGTTGAAGTATTTTACAGTTTAGCTGGTAGCATCCAGCCTAAGATTACTCATAACATTTAAAGGTCTTTGTTAATAGAAAGTCTTTGTTTGTGCTGGCATTGATTTGACAACTTTTAGATTTCATAAACTTTGCCAAGCGGTGGTAAAACCAGCTTTGTATAAAAATCCCTGAGGACTGGAGGGAGACGCTGTGAACAACCCATGGACAACACTTGTGTATTCTCCTGTAGCCCAAACTAGTGGAGCGAGAACCTCCTAATCTCCTCATCAGTGTTGCACACACACACAATGTGTGTCATTGTTGATTCAGCTCACATCTTCTGCTCTCTATCAGCTGCTCCAGTCTGTGTGGCCTATTCATAAGAAGCAATGACATCACACTGCATAAAACATAAAGCAACAAAAGCAAACTGAGCAACATGCAAAGTTTGTCAACTCAAGATGACCACTGCACCAGAGAGATGCAAAGTTTGTCGACTCAAGATGACCACTGCACCAGAGAGATGCAAAGTTTGTCGACTTAAGATGACCACTGCAACAGGGATGCAAAGTTTGTCGACTCAAGATGACCGCTGCACTAGAGAGATGCAAAGTTTGTCGACTCAAGATGACCGCTGCAACAGAGAGAAGCAAAGTTTGTCGACTCAAGATGACTGCTGCACCAGAGAGATGCAAAGTTTGTCGACTCAAGATGACCGCAGCAACAGAGAGATACAAAGTTTGTCGACTCAAGATGACCGCTGCACCAGAGAGATGCAAAGTTTGTCGTCTCAAGATGACCACTGCACCAGAGAGATGCAAAGTTTGTCGACTCAAGATGACCGCTGCACCAGGGAGATGCAAAGTTTGTCGACTCAAGATGACCGCTGCACCAGAGAGATGCAAAGTTTGTCGTCTCAAGATGACACTGCACCAGAGAGATGCAAAGTTTGTCGACTCAAGATGACCGCTGCACCAGAGAGATGCAAAGTTTGTCGACTCAAGACAACCGCTGCACCAGAGAGATGCAAAGTTTGTCGACTCAAGATGACCGCTGCACCAGAGAGATGCAAAGTTTGCCGACTCAAGATGATCACTGCACCAGAGAGATGCAGTTTGTTGACTCAAGATGACCACTGCACCTGCAAAGTTTGTCGACTCAAGATGACCACTGCACCAGAGAAATGCAAAGTTTGCCGACTCAAGATGACCGCTGCACCAGAGAGAGGCAAAGTTTGTCGACTCAAGATGACCACTGCATCAGAGAGATGCAAAGTTTGTCGACTCAAGATGACCGCTGCACCAGACAGATGCAAAGTTTGTCGACTCAAGATGACCGCTGCACCAGAGAAATGCAAAGTTTGTCAACTCAAGATGACCGCTGCACCAGAGAGATGAAAAGTTTGTCGACTCAAGATGACCGCTGCACCAGAGATGCAAAGTTTGTCAACTCAAGATGACCGCTGCACCTGCAAAGTTTGTCGTCTCAAGATGACCACTGCACCAGAGAGATGAAAAGTTTGTCGACTCAAGATGACCGCTGCACCAGAGATGCAAAGTTTGTCGACTCAAGATGACCGCTGCACCAGAGAGAGACAAAGTTTGCTGACTCAAGATGACCGCTGCACCAGAGAGATGAAAAGTTTGTTGACTCAAGATGACCGCTGCACCAGAGAAATGCAAAGTTTGTCGAATCAAGATGACCGCAGCAACAGAGATGCAAAGTTTGGCGACTCAAGATGACCGCAGCAACAGAGATGCAAAGTTTGGCGACTCGAGATGACCACTGCACCAGAGAGATGCAAAGTTTGTCGACTCAAGATGACCGCTGCACCATAGAGAGGCAAAGTTTGTCGACTCAAGATGACCACTGCACCAGAGAGATGCAAAGTTTGTCGACTCAAGATGACCGCTGCACCTGCAAAGTTTGTCGACTCAAGATGACCGCTGCACCAGAGAGATGCAAAGTTTGTTGACTCAAGATGACCGCTGCAACAGAGAGATACAAAGTTTGCCGACTCAAGACGACCACTGCAACAGAGAGATGCAAAGTTTGTCGACTCAAGATGACCGCTGCACCAGAGAGAGGCAAAGTTTGTCGACTCGAGATGACCGCTGCACCAGAGAGATACAAAGTTTGTCGACTCGAGATGACAGTTGCACCAGAGAGATGCAAAGTTTGTTGACTCAAGATGACCACTGCACCAGAGAGATGCAAAGTTTGTTGACTCAAGATGACCGCTGCACCAGAGAGATGCAAAGTTTGTCGACTCAAGATGACCGCTGCACCAGAGAGATGCAAAGTTTGTCGACTCAAGATGACCGCTGCACCAGAGAGATGCAAAGTTTGTTGACTCAAGATGACCGCTGGGTAATTTCGCTTGGACTAAAAGGCCAGCAGCACACCAGAGACAGAACACCACAATTACTGTTTGATTTTGACCAATGAATGTTTGTTTTTTTTATCTGCCATTGATGTTTACTAAATCAACATTCTTGGGTCATATAAAAATATATTGATTTGATTTAAAAAATAGCCAGAAGTTCTACAAAGACATAACATTTGCTTCACAACTATCTTAGCCAGGCTTCGTACTAAACACACACACACTAGGGATGGAAAATCGATCGAAAACTTGGAAAATCAATCAAAGTTTGCAGCAATTTAATCGAAAGGCCAGAATCGATCTGTTTTGCTCATGTAGCCACAGACTTAGAAACACACTCTGTAGTCGTAATTCACAAAGTGTGAACTTGTGTAAGACCTGACTGAATGTGTATTATTATGTTGCAATAAAAACTGATGGGTGGATCTCTATATATGGACACTAAATATTACTGTTCAAAAGTTGACAAAACACACAAGTTCTGACACTAACAACGGTGGCTTTGTTTAATTGTAAATTATTATGGTTTATTTTGTGTCTTAAGGTAAAAAAAATAAATAAAAATCATCTAGATAAACTAACAACATCGAACAGAATCAAAAATCGTGGCTGCAAAATCGGAAACTCAATCGAATCATGACTTCAGTAAATCGTCTCATCCCAACACACACGCACACACATTTGTGTGAGCGACGCGTGTATTTGACTTTAGTTTTCACAATCACTTATACAAAGTTTAGTTTGCATCAATATTGTTCCTGTCACTGCGAAATAAAAACGGAAACACTTTAGAGAGTTTTCTGTCAGAATATGTTTGATATTGTCTCTATGTGAAGACTTTTTACAACAGCTGCTTAACTCTTTCCCTGCCAATTCAGAAAATTTCCATTATAGACCTTTTGCTCTCTGACATTATCTACAGTCAAATACATGGTGCAGTTTCACAGCTTCAACAGGAGATGGTGCAATCGTGTGAGCACAAGGACCCAGAGGAGGTCACATGACCAGGAAATACATGTGCTCTTTGTTTTCATTTATGTTTATGTGATCAGCTGCTTCTGGAGGCAAAAGTCTTACAGGCAAAACATCTTGGACTAAAAATATTGTTTAATAAGCATGGAGCAGATATTTGATCTTTAAAATGAAGAAAAGACGATCCTACTGGACTAGGACTCTGAGAACGACACATGCAGCGAGTCTAGAAGAAAAACGAAACCTTCTCTTCTGTGAACGAGTCAGAAGTAGTCAGAGTAAGTCAAACTACTGGATTTCTATGCTCCATGAAAGAGGATAAATCTATATAATCTGCATCAGATAGTAGACAAGTGCTGTGCTGCCTTCTCGTCTGTAATACAGCTTTTGTTGGTTTAAAAATTAAAAAGACAATCATCCTCATTGTTTTAATCATGTGAATCTTTATTTTTCCTAAAGACAGTATTTTATTATACACTAACAAGAAAGTTTTATTTAGAAAAAGGATCTCAAAAGTTTGCCATCAAACGCTGAAATCTAATGAAAACAAGGAAATTCAAATGTCTATAAAAAGGGAAAGGATTGATGTAGAATAACATTTTTTTTTTAATGAAAGTAGACATTTGTAGGTCTCTTTTTATGTATAACATGTCATGGTTCTAGTTGCACAACGGTTTTTTGGTGGAGCTGTGAATATTGTTTAAAATGAACAAAAACATCTGGCAGGGAAGGAGGGTCAAAGTGAGAACAGGGCTGGCACTGAAAGAGTTAATATTTGTAATAGGTTATAAAGATTAAAGTGTGTAAGTGTTTGCTTTCTGCTCACAATCCTGACATTAGCTGTGTGCTTGCCATCTCTGCTAATAGTAAGAAAACAGCTCAAACCTTCCTTACTTTTCTCAAACATAACTCATCTCAGACTGCCGCCCTGGACGCCAATTGCTTCCTTGTAAACACCACATCAGGTTTTCTCAATAACAACTTAAATGAATGTTTGGGCTCATTTTCACAGACCGCAATCTCACCTTCTCCCTAAAGTGACACAGCTGCTACAATTTCCTCAATTTGGGAGATAAATCTATAAAATTGGCAGACACTAAGCAATCTGGGGTGATTTATTTTCATTGGAGGGCGAGCACACAGAAGTACAGAAGCACGGGCGGAATGTTAAAGACTGTTTCCGAGAGAAGCGGGAAGGGCCAGGAAATTCACATCGGGAATTATGAAGGAAACGGATTCGGGCCAAGCTACAGTAATGATATGTAAGAATAATAGAGAGAAAATTGTGGAATCTAAAATCATAACCAGAGAGCAGCCAAACAAAAATATTAATTATGTTTCTTTTATAAAGTCACGCTAATAATAGCTTTTGAAACTAACAGTGAACAAAAAGAGGAGGCAACTCTCTGACGCAATAAATAAACTGTAACTTCCGAGTTATTAGCCGCTGCTTTTGTCTCAAGCTTCAAACCCTGCAAAATATATAATTATGTGGCATTCACAATACACTTTTGAATCAGTATTTGTTTGATTGGATAGTTGGGTTTGGTTGGGTAATTGTGAACAAACGTCAGTCTCAGTTGAATCGAGCCCTGGAGTGGTTCGTTTGGATTGTGACTGAAACAAACCAGGAACAGTGACAATATATATTATACAGACAGCATAATGAAACTGAGTTGACCCCAAGCACAGCAATCAGAGAGCTGCTTTAAGTGAGAGAACTAAAACTGTTATAATGGATCAAGATAGCTGATAGTGATTGAGTTTGTCACAAATAGTTTCATATTTCATTAGGAGGAATTTTTGATCTGTTTGATTAGCTGGGGAAACTTCTTTGAATAAAACAACAAAACAACACGAGAGCAGCTGTTTGGATCAGATCTGAACCGGTCTGAGAGACGTCTGTCTTCTGAAACTTAAAAAAGTGTGTTTTTTTTGCTGTTTTTTCACCGGAATGTAACTTTGAAGGGTCGTAGGGTCGACATTCATTCACTAATGTTGATTTAGCAGCATAACTTTTGTTTTCACACACTGGTAAACTTTTGTAGTTAGCTGAAAACTGAGCTTTTTCGACGTGTTTACACTGTTTGTGTCCACGAGCGTTAGGCGTCGGGTGCACGCACATCATCCGTGTTGATAAAAGAAAAATCTTTCTGTATTTTTAGGTTGAAAAACTACATTTAGTCATTTAAGCTTTAAGAACAGCTAACGTTTTGAAATTCACTCGATTCTTGCATATCATGTTTTAAGAAGAACACAACACATCACTCAGAAATTTCTCACTCATTTACTGTCAGCAGAGGGAATTGACACGAGGAAATACACAAAAGTGCAGAAATAGTGCAACTTTAAACAGTGTAATGGAAAGATTTTAGCATACTGACAAGTGTTGTGTGAAACCTCTTCAAACCACACTGTTGTAAATACTTGGGAGGTCCAGAATGCATTAGGTTATTACAAGACATTTCAGATTGACACATTTAATTGGGCTAATACATGTAATAATGTGCTCTGTTTACTCTCTAAACACTCTTTTATACGAACAGACCATGTATTTTACATTTTGGTAGAGTGTTGTTTTACACTAGCACTGCAACCTTCTCAATTAGAGTGGGTATTTGTGTGCGACCTCAATAACAAGACGATTTGTTCAATTAAAATGCTAATAACAAGTGGTGTATTTGGAAGTGGTGGAGCCTAATGAGGTAATCACGGCACTGGTACATAATCTGAGCTGAGCCTTAGTCTAATGCAGAGTCACACTGGCCATTAGCTTCTGACTCACAAACAAATACTGTCTACGGTCTACTTTTACTGTTCCATCTACTGTTGTGTTTGTGCACTCTGGATATCACGCTTTTGGGATTCGGAAACTCCAAGTGTAGTTTTTTTAGTGGGTGGCAACTGAAAGACCAGGCAAAGCTGTTTAGGCATTAAAGCACTTTAGATCTTAAATGACTGTTAATGTAAATGTAGTGTTAATGTGAAAATATGCTACTAAACATACAATGTGTGGTGTATAAATGTGTATGTAGCAGAGATGAGGACTTGGACGTTGTGACTTGGATTCGAGTGAGATTTGTGGGGCTATTTGAATGACTTGAGACTAGCTAAAAGGGATTAAGAGACTTGACTTGGAGATCTGTGACTGGAGATGACTTGACTCTTGTCCTCAAACCATGAATCCGAAAATGCCCCACCAGCTTGATTGGTTTGAAGTGAATTAAGAGCCCAATCACATTGCAGCAGGGCAGGTTGATTGAGGATGTTACAAAGACAATAAATAGCGCCTGAATCGAGCAAAACAAAGATGGCAGCTCCTGTGGATGTATGTGTTTCTCCTGCTTTTCTGTGATTGGCTAAGCACACAGTAAGGTAGGCAGTAGGAATGTTCATGGTTAACCGATTAACCAACTAACCATGACTAATGGCTTAACCTAGTGTGAGCTCTTTAACCAGTTAATTGACACAAACATACAATTTCTTCAGCAGATGGCGCTAACTGCCCCTGAACTGCTCTGGCGTTTATCAGAGTGGAAGAAAAAGATAAAACTACAAAAACAATGTTTATCTCATACGGGACTGATCAAACATGTGACACTGCAGTGCTTATGGACAAATATCAATCATGCATGATGGATTTATTCACTTGGATTTTATGTTGGAGAAGAAAACAAACTGGAATATTCAGCTTTTGCAGGGCAACTATCAATGTTTCAAGCTAAGGTAAGCGCTAACGTTAGCAGCAACTTTAAAACATGACTCTTCATTTATTAGTGGTTTTGTTGGACAGGCAACAGTGCATTAAATGGAGACTGTTTTTGTCTTGGGTGCACAGTTCAAAGGCTTGTTGCTGTCTCATTTCTCTGTGTTCACTCTTATAGCCGGTGTGCCCAAACACAGTCAGTCAACATTAACATTAAAAAAGGACTGCATTAGCGTAATCACTTAACAAATTGACCCTGTACATAGAAGCTATTTATTTTCAAAACGTCAGACTTTAGCATTAGCATTGACAGATAAACACATCTGTTTATTGACCCACCTACGTCACTTAATCACGTGGCTGCTCCATGCTGGATGGCAGAAGTGAGTCTACGCAGCATTACAGGGAGCGCAAAACTAACACATTTTAAAGAAAGCAGTGGATGCTTGTAGCGCATGTTCAGTACATTTGTCTGTGGAAGTAGGACATCTTTTAGACGCACACAAAACAAGGTATTTGGAAAAGCTAATGAATGCAGCTGATCCATGCCCTCTTCCTCCTGCTGTGTTTGCCGAATAAAAACAATTTACAAGTTTGCCTGACTTTACTCCTCATGATTTGCACCATTCTGTGGTAAACAGGGTTTTGTCTCACACTGGAGCAGATTTAAAAGCTACAAGAGGTTGGTTTTCAGTCACTTAGCTGTGAGGCTAGTGTTAGCCACGCATACTGCAGGCTGTTTCAGATTCTTTTTTTTTTATTGTCATAATTTTTTTCTCATTAGCATTGACTTACCTTGTTTAAAGTGTTCACTGCAAAGCTCTAGCGACTTAGAGGGATTTAGGTCTTTTGATTTATTGCTGCCATCCACTAGTGTCTTCTATCTTCATCACAATGTAAACGAAAAAGCTACAGGTTTAGACTTAAAACCTCCTTTCCTGTTAGTGCAGCGTGTTCCACGAGATACAGCCATTTTCTTTTACAATTGAAATCAATTAAAATTACTTAGAAACGAGCAAGGTTTTGGCAAAGTTTCCATTGCTGTAATGCGCTTTTGCCATCCATCATGGAGAAGTAGGCGTTCCCTCGAGAAGCGTGAGGACACGTGCAAAGGGTCAATAAACACACTTAATCAGACTGATCTTGCCTGATATGCTAATGCTGCATCTTTGAGTAGAAGAACTCAAAGATCTACGTATGACCTTTCACAAAAATACAAGTCATAATAAAACCAATTGATTGATGATGAAAACAAGATTTGACTGCAGCACTTTGATGTGTTAAAAGCGAGCTTCTCCAAACCTGCAGGTCCACTTTTATTGAGTCCTTTATCGAGTCATGTCTGTCTGATCTTTAAATCTCACACAGCGCTCTCTACACGGAGCAGAGCTGGATCAGAACGAACTACTGACCTGTGGGTGTTTTCTCTTAGCTCAGAGCATTCACACATAAACATCATGAATTATTCAAACACTGCCTGACACAGCTGGAGTTCAAACGTTTGACCAAGAACAACCAAGATTTCTGTCACCGATGTTGTAAAGGTGCTGTACATCTAACCACATGCAGAGAGAAGAGAGGGAAGAATCAACCAAGGCAAGCTCCTCAAGTAAGCAAGTCATCATACTTCAAATGTAGATAAATAGATGAAAAATGAAAACTGTGAACACTCAACAACAAGAGTAAATGAAGTTGTGTTAAGCCAGCCTAATAGAGTGCAAGGTTATGCAAAAAACTGTGTGTGAAGTGAAGACAAAAATGGTATTTTTGTTGTAGTACTGGTATGCATTATTGTTCAGAAAAATTTTTGGGCAGTTTTAGTGCAAACTGAGAACATGAGCAAATAGTCCTGCTCATTCTCTCTCATTTCAAGACTCCCTGTCCCAATACTCGCATTTGTGCACTTTACGAAGTGCACATTGTTATAACATCTTAAAATGCTAATTCATCTTTTATGTTAATTTGCCCTTTGGTGTTTGCTAAAGAAGTCCTTTGGGAAACTTAGGCCTGTGGGGCACACACGGTTAGAAAAGATCTAAACGTTAATGTTAAAATGAAGCTAAACTCAAAAACAACTTTTTTGGTTGTTAAACTGTGCAACAAAAATGGTGTAATTTACAATTAGCATTGCCTTATTTTCCTAGTAATTTTTTGGGAATTTTAGTGCAAACTGAGCAAATTAGCGAGTTTCGGATGAAAACAGTCAAAGTGACTGTGTCTGACTGCAAAGGCCAATGTCCTTTCTCCTCTATCTAACATCAGCATGTGTAACCCACTCAAACCTGGGCACTAATTGCAGACACCTGCTGTCAAACTAATCACACTACTCCACTCACAGCTCTTCCTTTTCACTTTCCATAATGGTTTTTAATGAGTGTGCTTTGTTTGAAATGTGTTAGTGGGTGGAGTTTAAGGGGTGAGCTTCACTTTAAGTCACACCTTGTGTTGCTTGACCTTTGTTTTATTCACTAATACCTCGGGTTTCTCAGGAGGCCATTATGCCCCAAGTGGAAGTAAGTGTTGTATGTTAACTATGTCTCACTTCTGAGATATCACCAACATCTGTAAGCTTTGATGTTTTGAATATCATGTCCTGTTCCCATCCTTGCCAGTGACCTCGAGGATCAGATACTATATCAGCTGGCCAATACTTTGATTTTTTTTTGTGGGTCGGCCAAATCAGCCTCAATTTTGGCCAATATCTGATCAGGTAGTTGTTTGGGCTTTTTCTCTGTGGGAAAGCCATATTTACAGTGATCAGCTGAGTCTGAGTTGGTTTGGAGAGAAATAATAAGACTTCCCAAGTCTGCAGTTTTGATTTGATCATAAACAAGTCTCTTAAAGGAGTATTCTTGTTCTTTGACTTTGACTGCAGCACAAGCTTTTTTAAGTGCCTGTTTGTTTGTCAATATGAACAATATGAATGTCTTTCATGACCCTATGGAATGATTTCTTGAACCAAAATAGAATTGGGCGTCATTACATTGTGTGAAAGAGAATAAGAAAATCTGCCTCAGAAATCAGCCTTGAAAATAGTCATCAGCTGACGAAATATTGAAATATCGGCCAAAGAAAAACACATATCAGTTGCTCTCTATTTCCCACAATGCACTGCGTTCAAACAGTGCGCTTCTGTCTTAGCAACTTAGCACAGAGAGCAAACTAAAAGCAATGAAAAGAAATGCCTTATCAATGTATCTGATTGGATTTGAAATAAACATCAGCACTGATTTGTCCACTCAAAACTGTGCACTGATCATAGGGATGTCAAGATGAACCCTTTTTTTAATAATCGCAAATGTTTTCCGCCACGGTAGGTTATTTAAAAAGGCTTTACAATTCACGATACACCGCAAACATATCCAATGTGACATGACTGCCACGCTTGGGCAGTGCCAGCGGAGAACAGCGTGTGTTGTTGTCCACTCACCGCTAAGTTGAAAGGCTGCTGAAGTTAGCCGAGAAAATCTATCCAAAGAATCAAGTCAGGGGATGTTCTAAAGACGACCAGGGCTTTGTCCAGGTTGATGTTTATCCAGTATGCAAAATGTATTATTGAAATTTTGCAGCTAAAAGCACTTACACATCCAACATGATCCAGCATCTTTGATACAATCATCCCTCGTCGTTTGTCCAAGAAAAGGTAAAGAAACAAAGTAAAAACAAAGTGCTCCAAGAGAGTCATGATGCTCACGCAAAAAATAAACATGTATTTAAGTTTCACCTGACATAAACTCTGATCTGACAGTAACACTAATGTTTTAGAGAGATGCTTGCAGGCTTTTACGAGATGACCCGCTGGGAAAACAAAACGTGGGTGACGTCGACTTTGAGTCACATGGTCGCATCTATTATATTATTACTAGTAAATGATTTTTCATTAAGAATATTAAGAACATTAAAGCAATCATTAAAGGTACAATGTACTATTTACAATGTAATGTGTCTTCAAAATTAGTTGTATTATTAATAGGGCTGTCCAGCAATTAAAAATTGTAATCACAATTAATTGCATGATTGTCTTGAGTTAACTCGCGATTAATCGCATTTATATAAATGTTTTTATTTTATATATTTTTTAAGTATTTTGCATTTGTATTTAACATAGTTAGCTTTCATCCCTGTGTATTATGTCTTTAATTGTAGAATGTGTTATTCTCTTAAAAATTATGCTTTGTAGGCTTTCCCAAAACATTCGGCCAAATCATGGTATTGACATGTCCCACTCATTAAAAGCATTTATTATACTCCTCTTTCACAATAAAGCGCTTTCTTCAGCTGGAGATTATGAGACTTTTATTGTGAAGGATTCAAATGAAGTGTTAGTTAAAACGAGCGCAGCTTTACTGCTAACTAGCAGAACCCAACGTAGGACTTTGAAAGTTTTTGCCGGAGTTTTAAAAGCCTATTCTGGATATTGGATCGTTTCAACAACCTGAGTGGACAAACATCGCATTTAGTGACCACGGACCGTGACTTATCAAGACATTGGAAGGTGGAAACACGTACTGAGCCTCCAGGAACAGCCTCCTCCTCATCAGCTGATGGAGCTGCACACGGACTAAGCCGAGGTAAACAAACACATCTCACTCAGACAGTGGAGTGATCGAGTGGAAACGTTACCAAAGTCTACAAAAGTGAGCCAGCAGAGCCTTGTCTGGGTCTCTTTTTGCTTGTGTTCTGTGTTTTTCTATGAACCTCGAGTCATTGGAGCGCTTCAATGGTGAAAAATAAGCATGCATAAAAAAAATTATTGCAGTTAAATAGTTTTGCGACAGTTTTATCAGTTTTATCGTGTATTGCAATAAAAACGCGATGACAGCCCTAATTACTAACCCTATTTAAATCATTAAATAAACTATAAAATGAAAATAATTGAAATTTTTTCTATATCATAGTTGTGTAATACAATCAATGTATTGTTACTGTCTGCTGATGAAATGTCACACATTTTGCGTAAAAATTACATGTATTATGTTCTTTATTTATCCAGATAATTGTGAATAATTGCAAAATCTTGATTTTTTTTTCCTTTCACAATAATCGTGATCCTAAAATTTGATATTGTGACATCCCTAGCTGATCACAAACACCTGCTGCCAAACCAATCATGCTGCTGCTTTCCACCCTCAGACCCTCTTTTCACCTTCTCCTTCTCCCTAGTTTAGTCTGAAATGTGTTTGCCAGAGAAGTTTAGAGGGTTTGCTTCGTTTTACCTCCAAAAACAAAATTTCAGTCTCGTTGCCATTAGTTACCACTGTTCCTTCACTGGTAATGTCGGCTGCAACAATCACGTGGGTGCAGGAGCTGTATTGTTCACGACTCTTTTACTACAGCTGAATTGCGGTGACAGTGGTGAGAGCAGTTTGGTACTTGAAAAAGACAAGACTGTTTCTTTTTTTCTATTCCTCTCCTCACGTCTCCTCGGTGTCACATTTCCTCTCGCACAGAAGCACAACACAAAACAAGCTGCAGAGAGCTCTTATTGACTGGTGTGAGATGGAGCAACTTGTAACAGTCAATCACATTCAGAAGCACTGCAGAGAGAGAGAGAGAGAGGGGGAAAGAGAGCTGCTGGAGTGGGCGAGCAGAAACACAACTTTATTTTATACTCAGGCTTTTAGCTCAAAGTGTGTTAAGATAAAGTGATTACAAGCATACAGGATTTTCTATCAGTCAGGCTGGGAGTTAGATCTGAATATGCAATACTACTTGAGGGTTAGGGTTAGGGTTACAATTTACAGATGAACTTTTTTTCTGTTTTTAAGCCAACACATTTGGTCTCTTGCTGTGGCAGATAACCGATATTTGAATTTTTTTGTTTTTAATCTATGTACAGCTCAAAAGATCACAAACTTTAGCTTGTATTTAAGAAAAATAACACAGCCAGCAGGTAGGGGCTATCTATGCCTTTAAATTATACTTTTGAAACTTACAAACCAGAAAGATGGTATGTACCCATGATTATTCATTCAAGTGAGCAAATGTAATTATTGTTAGCTTCGAAAAAAAAAAGTTTGGCAAATGAGTATCTCTCGAAGTGAATTAGGGCTGCACGATATTGACAAAAAAATCGAATTGCGATTTTTTTGTTTGATATTGCGATTTCGATTCGATATTCGATATTTATTAACATGTGTATAAATATGTTTTTTTTTTTCTGTTGAACATACCGTTTTGCAACAATATTAAAAATAAACTGCCCTACTAATGAAATGTTTAACTATACATATATTTTAGGCATTAATACTTGATTGGATGTTGTAACTAAAGTAACTTAAGACTATTATTTAACCTGTAACCTGTGACAGAAATATACATCTACGCCAGCAGATGGCGCCAACTTCCTCTGCAGCTCTGGTGTGTTAGAATGGGAAAAAATAAAAAATTTGCTAAAACTCTTAAAACAATGTTTATGTCAGAAGGACTGAGCAAACCTGCGTGACACTGCGGTGTTTATGGACTAATATCAGTCATGCAGCTTTTATTCACTTGGGTTTTATGTTTGTGAAGAAAACAGACTGGATTTGCCTCGGAAACTATCGATGCTTTGCTTGTTCAGGGAAGTGGCTAAAGCTAGCAGCATCTGCAAAACGTAACTCTTTATTTATGAGTGGTTTTATTGAACACGTACTAGAACTATCATGAAAAGGAGGCTTATGCGTAAGAAAAGGATGAATATCGAGGCTTTTGCGATTGGCTAATCGCAGTTGTCAATATCGCAGGTATCGATTCGATATCGATATATTGTGCAGCCCTAAGAATCTTATCTTGGTTGTTTTATTAAACAAGGATTACTGTCGAGGGAAACTATTTTTTCCTCTAACACTGGGTATTGGTATATTGAGTATGACTGTAGTCCTTTGGTCGTTTAGTCGATCAATCGGTCAATGGAGTCGACCACATTTGTATTTGTTGATTTTTTTTTTTTACGTTTAGGTTTTAAAGATTTATACAACAGCAACGAAGAGGCATACTGTATGGGACCCAAAAACTATTTTTAGAGACAAATACAGTGCCTTCTATTAATTTTGCATTGTTGTTTTTGCAATTTCAATCTTTTTAAGCACAGTTTGGGGTAAATAAAAAGTCAGAAAAAAGATACTTCTTGGCTTCAGAGTATTTAATTTGGATTTCTTTTGTCGATTATCAGTCCATGTGACAGGATTTTAGTCGACAAAAAATGTCTTTGGTCGACCACAACGCTAGTATTGGCAGATGCTTCAAACCAAATGATCAAAATGAGATGTATTTACTGGAAAAGCCTTATACCTCCATCTTCACTGTCACTGCTGAGTTGCGAGGTGCATGCTGGGATAGCGTGACGACACTGTAGGCGCTTTGACCACAGTGCAATAAATCCATTCATATTGACATGTCCTTCTATCGCTCATCACCATCCTCTCTCTTGACTCGCTTTACAAGAGTTAAACAGGGATTGACGTCTCCATCATTGTTTCTGCTGTGTAATTACTTCCATGGGTACAAGCTGTCGAGTCTAATCAAGCGTTCACCGAGGGCCTCTCCCCGAAACATGTCTGTCTCATTCTCATTCAGCAGCCGATCCACACACCTACCTCCAGCTGTGCTCTGCCACTCTATACCCTCACACGTGTGCATATTTGACTTCGAAATCCACTGCTAGCCAAACACGGGGCTTGTTTGTTCAGCGAGGAGTGCAGCGCGATGATTACGGCGCGCCTGACTGATTCTTTCATTATAGCGCGTTAGCCGATGGGATTTACACCACGCACAACACAAATGTATTAAAAGAACTGTCTCACTCACGGGAGGGGGGAAGATGGCCGTCAGGAGAGAAGTTTGGTAACATGTCTGACCCAATTGTGAGTTTAAGACTGCGGTTCAAAGCGGCAGATATAGCCTGGAAGTGTTAGCCTTGGGTGCAATCACGGCAGCGCAACACGAGCAAGTAAAACAGATGGAGAAAGCTGCTGATCAAGAGGCGTCAAACAACAGAAGAGTTGTCTTTTTATGAGGGGTAAAATAGGGTTGTTCCAAAATGTGTCGAAATGTATCACAAATTATTAAAACATTAAGCAAAAAAACTTTATAATGCAAGAATTCAAAGCAGCATATTATGTAAAATACACTTTTGTGACCGTGTTAACAGTGTTCTCTCATTAGTCTACTCAAAGCTGTATTTTTCTCACCTACAATCCATCCTCGCCCATTTGTCTGTGTTGATTTTGATTTTTGACCGGATTAAAACATAAAATTCTAAATCGACATATAGTAACTTCAAAAGTTAAGGATGAATTACTTTACTATTGTTGCTTGAAATTTTTCATTGAAGAAAAATGACCTATATTGGAATTATAACATAGTTTTTAACATGTCTCAGTGTGTTGCAAAACAAAAGTCCTTTTTAATAGAATTGATTTAGAAAATATTGCTTTCAAAAGTTAAATACAACTCAGGACAAGTTTATGATGCAAATTAACAAAATTGAAGTTTCTAAAGTTGTAAGAAAAGGCAGGAGTCTTTGGATGTCTGACCCCAGACTCAGATTGCACTCAGTCCAGCTCTGGGCTTAATCTAATCCTCTCACAGAGGACAGCTCACATTCAGTCTGGTGGTTTTTGGTGCTGCTGCTGTCACCTCCTTTAATCCCAGCACATGCAAGATCATGCACTCTCACAAGAACTGAATATTTGTGAGGGAAAAAGTGTTCTGGAAGGTTGCTGTTTCTTCCAACAAAAAAAATTAGTAGCTATCAAGCACCATGTGACATACAGCACAGTGTGCTGTGTGAGAGCCTCTGGTACTTTTAAAGAAATATGATATATGCCCTATAGCAGGGGTGCTCACACTTTCCAGCTCGCGATCTACTTTTAGTTGAGGCAAGGTCCAAAGATCTACCTATCGATTATTCATTAATTAAAATTATAAGATTTTATTATAAGATTTGTTTTTTTAATTAAACATCAGTTGTATAATACAAGAACTTAATTTTACTTGAATACATTCATTAGAAGAATTAACATGTAGGATTTTTAAACCTGTAAAATAATCTGGAAGAAAACAATGTAGCTAATTATTCTGACAAATCAAAATCTAGTTGTTTTCTAGTGTTTAACTTCATTCTAACCTCGACTGTGTCTAATAACTCTGGTTTTGATCACCATGGTAACGCTCAGGGGAGGGGCTTGAAATCAGCTTTGGCTCGCATTAAAAACAAACTCGTGAGGATTTGTTCTGGCTCTACCTGTTTCCTCCCGCGGCTTTCCTTTGTCCCTGTTTCAAGTAAGTGTTCTGGGTGTCTCCGCTGTTGGCTGCAGAAAGTGTGAGCTCTGTGTGTGTGTCCGCTTTAAAGCGCGTGAGCTTCGTTTCTCCGCTGTTGGTTGAGGAGCGCTCGGAGTCGTAGCTGCGTCTGTCTGGTTTGGGGCGCTTGTATTTCACAGCTGTATAGACATGTGGAGTGTGTTGTGGCTTTGCTAGAGTTCGGAACATTACAGAGAGTGTGTGTTACGTGAGTCTCGGCTCCGGACCCCGTGCGTTCCGGATCGCCGCGGTTGGATGTGGAGCGCGTGTATACTCGTGAGCCTTGGCTCCGGACCCCGTGCGCTCCGTGTCCCCGGGTTGGATGTGGAGTGCGCAGCAGAACGGGTACCGTGCCAAAAGCAGAACAGGCGAAAATGCATAATAGCACCTCAAAACCAAGCTGTCCCGCTGAAGCGGTCATAAAAAAGACTCGCGCTTTTGTAGCCCACAGTGGATCACATCAGCGCATTATTCTCTTCATTTGTACAAAAGACACTAAACTTCACATAACCAGGCAGGGCTTCGCGATCGACTCCTCCTGCCTCCGAGAGCTACCGGTAGCTCGCGATCGACGTATTGAGCACCCCTGCCCTATAGAATCAGCAGATCTTGTCACAAAAAAACACTTGTTTCTTTTTTGAACAGGCTATGCAATGCTTCTGTGTTTACAAACTCACCAAATCTACACCTGCATTTCTTCGATAAGCAAAGCATCTTAAAAAATCAATAGCATAAATAAAATAATAATAATCAAATAAAAATAGCCTTTTAAACAAATTAAAGAGTGGAAAATGTGTTTTATAGGCAATTTTGTGCTCAAGCATTCCATGTTGTCATGTTAGATGTGAATGATGACGACACAGGACTGTTCTTGGACTGATTTTCATGTGAATGAGGGAAAATGGGGAAGCATACCGGCAAACACGACCCGGCACTTTCATAGGTTCAATGGGTGAATGGGGCTTAGGCCTGACACAGAGAGTTTAAGCAACCTGGCTAAGATGTAATAATGACAAACACATTGCTGACCACTTCTATTAGACAATTTGACTGAAGAATATGACAGAGAAGGACAAAGTCTGCAATAGTTGAAAGAACCCATCATCAACTATGAGGAAACTGCAGGTGGCCTTAAGACTAAGCACAAAATGGAAATTTCTACAACAATGAGGGAACTGGTTATAAAACTCAATTCAATTAAATTCTTCATAATACTGTACCTTCAACCATAAAAAAAGATTAGTAAATAATCAGGTGATGAATTGAGTGGACAGACAGAGGAGCAGATGGTAAAGATGGTTCCACAGTCACACAGAGACAGCAGCAGCGACTGGTCTCAGTGTGAAACCTCTCAATCATCTGTGCTCCTCAAACTACAATTACCTCTCACCACATGAGTGAGGAGCCGGCCTGGACCATAGCAGCCACAGCACAGGGGCTTAAACAGAGCAACACCAGACCTGCTGGGGACGGAAAAGTTTAGTTTATGAACGAGAGATGAAGTTAAGATGTCAAACTGTAATAAAGACTTAGGGCGTATTCAGACCTACAAAATTTGGTCCGATTTAAACGGTCCAGAATTTGTTTCCCCCCCAAGTTCTGACTTTTTTCAGGTCTGAATAAAGACAAGCGAACTCTGATCCGAATCAAGCAATCGGCCTGAGACTACCTCTTCAGCTCGGTCTCGGGCCGATTGCAGACGGATTCTGGTGTGGATCACTTATGGTCTGAATACAAACAGCCTCGTAACAACATGCGCTTTTTTGGACTTGACGAGCCACCGTCACAAAGCACAGAGACGGAAGAAGGGCTGTCCTACAGCTACAGAGACAGAGCCGATTTTAACTGTGGTTTTGTCTTTGTGAATGTTGATGCGAACAGTCGCTATGTTCGCGCCAAATCCTCCCCGCGAGCGTCAGGTGTTTGTTTTGCCGCACACAAACCCAGGCTCCTGCTGCCTCACCTCGGGCTCTGCATGGGGTTCAACTCGCCTCTACCGCTGGACTGGAGTCTGGGTCTGGACCTGGTTTGGACCCGTGTCTCGTCCTGCTTCATTTTCACTTTTCCACACTGACAAACACAGACCTAATTCTATAGCAGTTATCATAAGGCCGTTATATTAATGAACGAATAGCGGGTTGCTACTTTACTATAAAGCCTAACTTTTATCCACAAACGCTTCTTCTGATTAGACCTGCCCACACATCAGATCTGTCCAACGAGAGCGCTGGTTCTCACATATTACGTTTTAAGTCCACTTGACAGCAGCGCAGTGAGAAAACAAACTGAACCAACTGAAAAAAATTAAGTCCGGATCGGATTCGGATCAAACAAGCGCACTTTTGCACTTTTCAGGTCTGAATACAACCTTAAACCCCACATACCAGATTATCACATTTTTCAAAATTTGGTTTCGTTTGGTTAGATTATCATAGTTTCCCAGTAGTAAAGCTGCAGTTTAGGAAAAAATTGTTATATAACAGAATCCCTTCATATACTGTACCGATATTTTTAGAGGTGGTTCTCTAGTCTGTCTATGCACATATACCAATCTCAGTTTGTCCTGAAAGATAAAAAAAAAAAGCAATTTTGAACAGACTAAAAAATACAAATGATAAATAAACAAACAATTAAGCTAGAATGAGTCTTTAAAATTACCTAACACCCCAATATATTTTTCATCCCAGATAAATACATTTGTTTGTAGGTTTATGATCCTGTGAGTTGTGCTGTGGATTTTAAAGCAGAACTAAGAAGCTTCAGCAGTATCACTCTCCCTACAGTTCTGCTAACTTATTTTCTTGTTTCTTTACTTAGTTTTTGTAATTTATTTAATTTTCAAATAAAACAAAGAAAAGTAAATTAAAAATAATTTATACGGGAAATTGTAAAAATAAAATAGCCAGTTTTTCTCTGTTGACAGAAATTACAGAAAGTGTAGTTTTTCCGGCAGAAGGCAGCGAGGAGGGCAGACGTTTACTTTAGATATGCCGAAAATACAAATGTAACCATCAAAATAACTTAAGACATTTAACAAAGTCAAAATGTTACTTGGATCTGTTTAAAAATATATATATAAATATCAATATCGGTTATCGGCCACAGCAGGAAGGCTGTTATTGGTATCGGCTATAAAAATTAATACCGGCCCATCCCTATCAAAAAGTGCCAAAATACAAAGAGAATTTACACACAACATGATACACAGTTTCCTGGGAGTTTAAACAATTATTTTAGCAGAGATAGTCAGAATTGCTGTATTTATATGAGAACTTTAATTCCAAATAAAGCTAATTTAATTCTAATAATTTATGACTTCATCATCACCCCTGAAGATTACGCCTGCGCACTGGTGGATTTTGAGAGTGCACAGATTGTGACTGGTGCTGCTCTGACATGATAAGTGTCAGCCTCTCTCTCTCTCCTGGGTCTGGTGCACCGTACACACATACAGAAGCTCATCACATCCACAAGGTTCAGAGTCAGACACATCAGTGCTTCTCACTCACTGGAATGACAGCTGTCAGAGGAATCAATACAACAGACTTCAACAACAACAGTAGCTTTATAAAGCAGCCATCATTCAGTAACACTAGGACGAGATTATAGATTATTAGAATTCAAGATTTCACTCAACATATTTGCTTGTTTTTACACAATCTGGCTGTTTTGATGAGCTTTATAACAGATACACAGGGCATCAGAGGCCACGCCCACTATCAGACCTCTCTGGGGGAAAGTTAACATTGAGAGTGTATCAATATTGCTCACCTTATACAAGAAGAAAAAATATAGTTTGCGTATTATTTTATGATCATCTAAATTATGTTTCAGGACATTTTATGCTGTGGTGTTTTTCTTATGCGTTTTCCCTGACTTGAAAATGTACTAATTATTTTTCAGTGTGGATGCATGTTTTCAAATTTTTCTTCTTCAAACTTTTCTTCTTCACAGTCACGGAGTACTTTTTTATTGTTATTTTCACTGGACGTGTTATAATCGAGCACACTAGCGCTACAAGAGTGATAAAAGTCTCTATAAGCACTGTTTTAATGCACTGTTGCACTATGTATTCAATAATAATAACTACTCATAAATAAGGAGTCACGTTTTAAAGTTGCTGCTAATGATAGCGATACCTTCGATAGTTCAATTGACCAAATCTGAGTAATCCAGGCTGTTTATTTTCCAGTGTAAAATCCAAGTGAATAAATCTATTCATGATTGATATTTGTCCATAAACACGGCAGAGTCACAGGTTTGCTCAGTCCTTATGAGATAAACAGTCTTTTTGTAGTTTTAATGATCTTTTTTTTCCACACTGACAAAAGCCAGAGCTGTTCAGGGGCAGTTAGCGCCATCTGCTGGAGCATTTATATATCTGTATCAGTTTGAAAGACGTACCACTCGGTTAAGCCATTTGTCGCAGTTAATGGTTTAATCGGTTAACCATGAACATCACTTTTACAGGTTTTCAAAGCTGCGTTGGAACCCTGATAATTCTACTTCAATTCAAAGAATCGATAGCTTGCTTAGAATGCAAAAGTCACTTGATTCTAACATTTCTGAACATTCTGAGCTGATGTAATGTCATTTGGGAACATTCTGGAGGCATACACTTACAGGCAAAGTATTGCTTTTGTTAAAAACAATAAAAATACATAATTTTCACGTCATTGCTCTTCAGTCTAATGTTTTTTTAGTTATTGATTGATATACCATGGTCAGTGAGATTTCCAATGTTGGCGTGCATTATATTCGTATATATGCACGCGTAGTTTGGCAGGTTAAATCACACATATCAGTACGCCGAATACATATCCACAGCAATGAACTGTTCGCACTAGTCACGACATCGTAACTAGTGCCAAGCTTTATAGTTTTCAATAGACTCGTGTTTTGGATATTTTAAACAACATGAGAGGACAGACATCGCATTTTGTGAACGTGGACCGCGATTTTAACACAAAATGGCTGAAATACGTACATCGCCTGCAGTCTACAATAGCCTGACGACAGCCTGGACACAATCAAAATAGCCATAAAATAACGTTTCCTGAGTAAATATTTAGATTAGTGAACAACGTGTAAGTGTATTATAAAGTTTTTAGATGTTTGACCATGGGAAGTGCCAGTGCATTACACAGATATTGCTTAGTTCTTACTTAATTCGATTAATATTCGTTGATAATGAAGATCACTATTCTATTTAGAGATGCACCGATCCGATACTGGGATCGAATATCGGTGCCGATCCAGGAAATTTTGCTGGATCGAGTATCGGCTCCATAATATCGGTTCAGCCGATATCCTAGTTGTGTTTAATTGGACATAATGAGTCTGATTTATAGGCTTATGTTGATCCAGAATGTCTCATAATGTTTGACATTTTATTCTCTCTCTCTCTCTCTCTCTCTCTCTCTCTCTTCTTCTTAAGTTGTTCAGTTTTGTCTTGCGGTATAAATAACACTTTATGATCAAAAGTCTTGTGTTTTGAAAAGGAAAAAAGACCTATTTCAGTCCTTACACAAGTATCGGTTGATATCGGGTATCGGCAGATGCTTAATTCTAAAGTATCGGGATCGGAATCAGAACTGAAAAAGCTGGATTGGCGCATCACTAATTCTATTAGTTTCAAATAATTTGTTGCAGCCCTTGTAGAAGTGTCGAAGTGTCCTGATCTCAACTGCAACTTTACACTGCATAAAGAAACTATCTTGAATGCACAGACTGGAATACATTGTCCATAGGTTCCACATTTTGAGCTGAACATTTTTGGAGCTGGACATTTCCCTGAGCTGCCCTTGTCCTGCCTGGAGAGAGGGACAGATCCAGAGCGGAGTGAACTCTTCCTCACCTCTTCACACACTGCTGCGTCTGCTCAAACTGCTCTTTTTGAGAAGGTCATCAGAGCAGGGCAGCGAGAGGGATTTTTCAACCCAGAGCAAAACACAAACCTCCAATCTGAGCCCTCACACCACAGATACAGTATAAAGGGGGAAAGGAAATATATTTGGTCAGAAAATAAGACTCTGCTTGAACTAATGCTGCAAAAAATCAAAGACTGTTGTTCATGTTTTTTTGAAGCTTCAGCTTTTAGAAACAATTACTTTATCAAGGTTCCGGTAGGGGTCAAATGTGAGACCTTTTTAAGAACACAACGAGTCGCGAGTTGTGACCTATATTCCACAATGCTTCTTCTTTTCCAAAAGACTTCCTAAGATATGATTTTATATGTTGCTGCAAATAATTAAATGAAAAAACAAAAAACATTGTAATCTATAGGAAGATTATTTGTTTATCAACACAAAAGATGCGCGTGCACGTCTGGAATGCAGAAAGAGCTGCCGCCGATTGAACCAAACTGTAGCAACAACCTGAGCTAGAGCTGCCGTCATTGTGCGAAAACAAAAGTTATGCTGTTAATTCTCTCTTTTTTCTCTTTGCTGCCTTCTTTGTTTCTGATGAGCCGCTGATAAATGCTACTACATCAGCAGGATACAGTGAGCACTCCCAGCCTTCTTATACTCTTTTAAAAAGTCTGTTTAGAAATACAAATAAAAAATGTATTGTAAGCTTTCAATGAAGAAAGCCAATAAAAGAAGATCATTTGTTTATCATCACAATAGGTGCGCAGGCACGTCAGGAATGCAGATGTGCTTTGTCACACGTTACAGGGTAACTTCAACGAAACCATAGTTAAAATTAGTGCCGTCAAGCGATTAAAAAATTGAAGAGATTAATTAATTATAATCTGTAATACATTAATCTATTTTTAATCTCACCTAAAAATGGCTGAAAAAACACTCAACTTAAGTGTTTTTGTTTTGTTTTTATCCAATTGAATTAATGACATTATTTTTGCAGATGGAAATACATTATTGCAAAAAATGAAGACTTTAGGAAGTCTTTTGTTGCTAAATTGTCAAGTTGAACAACCCTTATGTCCACTTTGCAACTCACATATGGAAACACTGACGTTAAAGATTTCAAAATAGATTAATGCGATAAACAAAATGAACTCAATTAATATGTCTGTAATTAATTAATCTCAACTAATGCACTAATTTGACACCCTTAGTTAAAATAGTCTTTGTACATTGTTGAAGTCACCCTTTCTCTTTCTTTCTCTCGCTTAGCGCACTAGCGCATATGTTTCTGGGCGCGCGAGGAAAGAGGGAGAGATAGTAAGTAGCGCAGTCTGGGGGGAACACAGTCTACCACTCTGTCTACCGTCCCACTACATCCCTGTTCACTCTGTTTGTTTGTCCACACACTCTCAGTCCAGGTCTGCAGCCAGAACCTTGCGGAGCGCTCCCTCTGTCTCCATGCACGCACTGCCAGGGCCGATGACCTAGTAGAGCTTCACTGAACACCAGCCAAACACTTTGCTCTGTAGTTTGCTTCACCGTGTAGCTGTTTAACCTGGCCAGCCAGATGGTTTATCTCGCGATATTTGTGAATTCACAAACACGAGATAAACCATCTGGCCTTCCAGCAGCCCGATTGGTTTGGGAGTCCGAACCAGCGGTGTTTCGGCGGTGTTAAGACGGCTGTTAGCGCACCAGCGCCGCCACTAAGTCACATTCAAGCTAAACAAAGATGGCTGCTCTCGTGGATGTACTGCTTTTGATGCGGTTTTAGCAGAAATACGGAGTCATTTCTTTTTGAAAGAAGAGCTGTATGTGTGACGCATACTTGTAAGGTAGGCCCCACACCCAATCAGGTCGAAGTATTTCACTAAACGCCCCGCCTTTTCTCAAACGCTTTCAGCGAGTAAAGTCCCAGATGGATATAGTGAGAACTCAGATAGGAGTTCAACACATATCCGTCTGGCGTGAGCCAGGTTAGTAGCTGTTATTATCGGGGGGGAAACTAAAGCGACTACAGCCAGTGACAAATTTAGCTCAAATAAGTTCAATTATTACTATACTATTTTGTTTTGTTTATTCTGACTATACTTGATGTGGAAATTAGCATTTTTTAATAATTGGGATTTACTTTGATTTTACAACATTAACACAGTTGGAAAATATTTACGTAGGCCTATCGCTTTAATACAGTTATAAACACATCTTCTCCTCCAATGCACTAAAATGTTGCCTATTTGTGACAGCTCAAAACAAAGTTGGAAAAAAGTAGCCCAAGTAATAAAATATCTGTCAAACTTTTTGTAGAATAACTGAAAACATAATGATGGTATATCGTGGTATATTCAACAAGTTGGAAAACCATTAAAAGTTCGTTTTTTAGTAGTTTATTGGCAGTGTTGGGGATTAACAGAATACATGTACCGCCGTTACGTATTCTGAATACATTTTATGAGTACTTATATTCCGTTACAGTACTGCTTTCAATCAAGGTATTTACAATACAGTTACTTTTATAAATCAATGGAATACACTGCATGTACAATAAATGTAGACCTGTTGTTAAAATCACTGCGTACTTCACAGTGGGCACAGAAAACACAGTGTCCAATCAGATCTGGAGTTGTATAGGGGCCATTCATTGCTTGCAGACATACTGACCAATCAGATTGTCCCTTTATTGACAGCTACATTAGAAGTTTGTTGGTGGCTTATCTGTTTAACTTTTTTGAGAATGTATTTACAATAAACAAAGAGAAGATCGTTTGGAGCGTTCATTTTGAACTACGGACGGCATTCATTTTTCAAAGAGGAACAGTTATAAGGAGTTTGACGAAACTTTCACAACAAGTGCACTGGACTGTTAGCAAAGGATTTGTGACACTGGAACATACTCTGAAGCTCACGGAGGCACGATGAATGAACTAAACTAAACTAAACTAAACCCACAATGAGCCCCACAGGTAAGGTCTGAAGTAAACTCCTCTCGGCTCCGAGGAGTAAGACTGAAACAGCGCTGTGTATTAGTTATTATACAAAGTTATTATAACGCTTATTTACGTGGAGATGCTTTAACAGAACTAAGAAGAAACACGAAAACTTTGTAATTTCAGGTTAAAATTAACACCTAATTTGCATTTCAATTTAAAAGTATTCCAACTAATACAATACAAAATACTTTTTAGACCAAGTATTCAGTATTCTGTAACGAAATACATTTTCAAAGTATTCTACCCAACACTGTTTATTGGTTTGTATGACCAAAATTCAACTCACTTATTTTGAGAACCACTGATTTAATCAATTAATAACTCATGGTGGGGTGTGCAAAATCTGCTTGCAAAAGAGTCATGTCATTTTAGTTTACAAATTGATCAGTCGAACAAGTCAAATGTCCAATACAGTCATTCATTACTTTATGTTTAGAGACGTGCTTTAACATTTTCCTGTATAACCATAATCGACATATGCTAAAAAATTATCGAGGTATTCATTTTTATCAATACCGCCCAGCTCTAACTTCACATTGTCATCAAACAAAAATCGGAAACATGTAAAAGTAATAAAATCATCTCACTGACTTACAAAGCTTACATTCTATTTACTCTTGGAAGGTTTACATGTACAACACATCTCAAATTTTGCATTTTAAGTGAGGGAAAAATGTTTGCTCTCCTTAACCCAATTTGCACATGAGCAAATGCCAGATAAACGAGGCCCTAAATGTGCTGTTTTGTTGATGGAAACGACTGCTAAGTGCAAGGCGATGATACTGTGAGCGTGAGGATGGTGCTTCTGTCTTTGTGTGAGCCTGTCCTTGGGAAACACAATGCTAGTTTAAATGAATACTGTCTTGTGTGTTGTCTGCACTATTGTCCTGGTCCCCGTGAAATGTCGCACACCGCAAGATTTGAATACAAATAACCTCAAGTAAACATAATTCTTTCCCCAAATATAGTTATGCAGCTAACCTTGGAACTGAAGTGAAAACAACAAAATTGATGTATTTCACCAAACAATAAGAATGTCTCCAGTTTAATTCTTAGATTCTGTGAGGCTTTGCTGTAGTTTTCAGGCTTTAGTGAGGTACACATGACCAGAAACTTGTCTTCACACTGGAGAAGGATTCATCAGTGTTGTACAACTAGTTCTCATGCACATGAAAAAAATGTATTAACTCTTAAAAACTAGTAGCCTTATATCTCTAGTCTCAGTTGTTCAAAATGACAGCCTTGAATTCTAACATATGTAATGAGAGTCACTCTGATGAGGTAACCCTTATACATTTATAGTAGGAATGTCAGAAAATAAAATTTTATGTTTTTTAAATGTTCAAAACACTAGTCGGGCTTTGAGGTCAACAAACCAGCTCCTGCTTGAGGTTCCAGAACCAGGCTTAAACACTGTAGTGACCGGGCTTTCTGTGTCGCTGGTCCCAGACTTTGGAAAAAACGCCCCCTGATATTCGCACCATCACAGACTTTGGTCTTTTTAAACCAAGGCTCAAAACACATTTGTTTAGGATGGCTTTCAACACTCAGTAATGTAGTAACATGTATATTTTAGATCTTTTCTTTTACTGTGCACAAATTTTATGTATTTTTTATTTTATATTTTATTATGTTTTAATGGGAAGCACTTTGGTCACTTTTTGTGTTGTAAAGGACTATATAAATAAAGGTTGATTGATTGATTAAAACAACTAAAGAAGCACTCTTACGTGCTAATACTGTAAAGACATTCCTATAACACCACAAACATGCATTCTTGGGACTTGCACAAGTTCAGTCATGTTTCTTCAAAAAATAAAATTATATTTTTATCTTTATGATTTATAAATTATAAAATTAATTCTAAAAAAGTGGGTTGATGCCGATAGCCCAACACATTTGGACTGGTGCACACAGGCACTGAAGATGATAATATTGGAGAAAAATAATCGAATATAGATTACTAATTAATCATAACAATTGTGTAGAACATTTTTATTATCAATAAAAAATAGGTGATCCTCTTGCAATAAACTAGATTTACCAAAGCTAGAACTGTACTGAACTTTGTGTTAGTGTGTATGCAAGCATTAGTAGGAATGGAATGTCACGATACTGTGCACACACGTACAGCACGGTCTCGCGGTCATGGAAATGTTCATAAAGGGTTCAGTAGCGTATCTTTGAGCTGCTGTGGTAAAAAGTCTCCCCCACTTATAGACTTCTAGAGCACAATATTGGACCGAAAACTATTGACAGAGATAATTACTTCTAAATACTGTAAAAAAGGTGCGCGAAAAAATACAGTCAAATATACAAGTACAAGAGTCATGGACATCACGGGAACAGCGCGATGTTTTCACACTTAAACATCATTTCAAATGAAACCACAAGAAGATATTTTACCCTATTCATCCACAACCTGGTAAAAAGTAGGACAGACGTGCTCCTTCTTCTCTGTGTGCATCTGAGAGGAAGAGAAAGGGGGCGGAGCCTGAGCCAGAGTTCAGTCAAAGTCAAAAGAATACTGTAATAGACATGATGAAAGGTAAATCAAATATAAATAATAATAACTTAATAATAAATCCCAATCTCAACCAAAAATCTAACAGCGACCATGTCTTTCTCTCAAGACTCCAAAACGAATGAAAATGGAAAACATATGGAATTGTCTGAGTAAGCTGGATGGATACCTCATCAGCTCCCGCCTGCCCCCTGCATGGCCCCGTCTTCTCTTTACAATAGGACAGAGTGATCCACAGCACAGCAGCCTATTCCACAGTGAACAGTCCTCGGAGCTAATCCTCTCTCTCCTGCAGACACATGTTCTTTTCACTTCCACTGTAAGAGCATTAGCCTCAGACTCTGACTCTGGCTCCTCTGTGGATCTGCTGTGACAAAGGAAGAGACGCGCTTCATGTTTATCAGTCTGAACGCAGCAGCACGACACGGAGCTCGGCGGGAGGCAGATTCATTGTTGTGGCAGGATTTTAGTGTAAACAGGAGTCAGCAGTTTTGACAATGTTACAGGTAGAAGGCTAGTAATGCAGCCATTAGTCAGAATAAAAAATAGTTTTTATGTACCTATTAAAAAGTGATATTGCATTCCAAAAGAATATTAAATCAATTGTTTTAAATGCATTCATTAAAAACAACAACTAGTTTGTTTTTAGAGCAATGCTTATCGAACTGTTCTTTTGTTCTTAACTTTGAATAGAATTCTGATGTAACGTTGAGAAAGTTGGTTATTTTTGTTTGGCCAAATACTTTTCTTCTATCACTACTCTTTACTTTAACTTATGCAAGTAAATAGTTTCGATACTCTACCTCCTCTGTTAATTTGTCAGTTCAAACAAACTAATAGATTGTTCTTCTCAATTCAAAATCTTAACTTTAGACAGAATTTCGGTCTAAAAATTTGCTATATGTTTTCCAAATTGTGCAGCTCTAAATTTCCAGATATAATGAGGAGCTTAGTTGTTTAACATAGGAGATTGGCTTTGATGAGATTCCTTGCTGACCATGCTATTCACAAAAATCCTCAACATCTTAACTTCCGAAAACAAATAATTCACATAAAACTCATGAAAACAATTTCTGTTAAAGAGAACTCTCCAGAAGCTTCTTGCTTAGTGCCAGCATTTGGTTGCATAACATAAATGTATATCTAATGTACATGCATATGTCCAACCTACAGCATCACATATGCCCTCCAGCCAAGGGTTGATTCACACTGGAAAGTCAGCAACAAGCTTACAGCATAAGTTTGGTTTCACATTACCTCAATAGTTCAGACTTTCAGATGTTTTATGAAACTGTCTCTACTGTCAACATGGCAATGGAAGCACCTCATTAAAGTGCATGTGACAAGTTAGACCATACTTTCACAAAAAAAAAAGAAAATGATTAAAACTGGGCCAAAACCCACATAAATGGCACAGATGTTATGACTTGACAAATGACAGTATTTTGCAAATGAAACAGACAGTTTTGTATATATTGTCTTTGCATTTTGGCGCTTTTTGACGACACATGTGGAAGGATTCTGTTTTAGAACTCCGAATTCCTGTAAGTTTCAATTTTTATTTTTCCTTCATAATTTGTAAGTTAACTGCTGTAACTGTAAGTTAACTGCTTGATTTTAAACAGACTTGATATTATTGATGGCATGAGTTGTTTTTCACCTTGTACAAAAACACAAATGTGTGAAGACTGATTAAATCATACAATATTAGTTCTTTAAATTTAAAGGGACTATACTCAATTTTTTGCAACAATATAACTTAAAAAATCCCCCCCTAGCACTGATATCATGTTAGTGTATCTATTCAGGTGGAAATTAGTCTGCAAAGTCCTGTTTATGTCTAATAAAATCCCGTTTGTGTCCAACTTTTTCTGTTGTTGTTGCTGTTCGACTCTGATGCTATCGAACACTTAGCATCTGAGCTAGTTCGGTAAGATTTAAGCTAGTCCTGAGCGTTCTACTGTTTATTTTCCTATAGCCGTTAGCATCAGCCCCTAAAAAACGCAAGTTATGAAAGATCCAGAGAGTGTCAGCTGTACAAACGTACTGACCACATTTAGCAAAGGTCAGAGCCTCGTTACAAATTATTGTTGAGTTTACAAACCTTTTAGTATTTTTATTGTAGACAAAAATTGTGTATAAAACTGCTAACGGCTAGCAAACTTATGTAACTTATGTTATCTTTTAAGACTCTAGTGACCACCAATCGTCCTCTTTTACATGTTACTAGTGAGAAAAACAGAAAAATTACATAATAACACAAACAAAGTTATAGCTTCACTTCTCTGTGGAGGAGCGTCTGTTGCATCGGCAAGTGATGGAGCATTTCCAGCCTAAGAACATGGTAGTTTGAGAAATATAATCTCACATCACCAAGTTGTTTAAAACAGCTTTATAAGACACAAATCAGTCCGTTTTGCTCATGGTTTTGCTGAAATCGCTTGTTTAAGCTCGTTTTATACATAAAAGTGCAACTTCTGCCATTGAGTTTAATGGATTTGCGTCATCGCCTCTACCGGAGGAATATGGCGTCGCTCTGTTCGAGTTGTAACAACAGAGCAAAGCTGCTGATTTCGTGTCTACTAATTTAATGTCTATGGTTGTTAGCATACAGACTCACCTTGTCGCTAACAGCTGTGAAAAAACATTAAAATACATTATGATGAACAATTCTGAAGCTCAGAATGCATTAGCTAAGTGAGCAAATCATGTAGACTGACGTAAGAAGTTTAAAATGAAATATTTCTGTTTGTTTACATTTATAAGGATGAAAAATCAGGTTTAGTCCCTTTAAGAAAATTATATTTAAGACCATTATATGAGGAGTGGTTGAAATGAATAGTTGCTTTTTTTGCAAATCGGTGTAATCCCTTATACGTCCAGGAGTGATCCATGATAAAGGCTTCAAAGTTGTCATCTGGACAGCGTATTCCAAGATCAAGACATTTTAACTGTCATCTGAAAGTTATTTTCAATCTTTTAATCAAGTGAATAGTTTTGTAGTTTTCTTTTTGAGAGCTTCCAAAATAAAGATAAAATAATTCCAAGATAAAATAACTAATTGAAAATGAACAAAATAAGCAATGCATAATACATCAGCTCTACAGCAGTATGAATAACTAAAATGTGTCAGAAAGAACATTCCGGCATAGATGTGATTTGTCAGCTCATTTACACATCAAAATGTTACACCACAAACCAGCGAGAGCCCATCCGATTTGTGCGACGGAAACAAGACGGAAGCACCGATCCTCCGCTGACTAATTACACGCAGATTAATTGAAAAGTGTAAAGGAGAATAATGATCCATAAAACCGCGCGGCTCCAGATTCCAACACAACTCTCGGCAGACACGCCATTCTTTTCCCCTTCCTTCTGCTCAAACGGGCCGGGCCATTCCTCCGTGCTGCGATATGGACGTACGAAATGGAAATAATATCTCAGCTGTGGTGAAGCAAGAAATTCAAACATGAAGAAAATTGATTGCGCCAGTCTATTGCTAATATAATTTTTCACAGGAAGAACACAATTGTAAGCGATGCTGTGCTGGTAAGGCCAAAGGAAATGAAGAGACAGTATACAGTCCTGTACCAACGGCACGAGTCATGCTGGGAGTAATGGGGCATTTGTATTCATGTCACATTTAAGTGTGTTGCGCTTCATGCAAAATTCAAAATCGTTAATCTGCAGAACATGTTTCTATGAGCCTATTAAAACAGGTCCCGTTGTGTCCGGAGGAGATAACAGTTCATGAAGGCAGGAGAACATACAACACTAATGCTTGTACTATGAACTAGGCATTATCATTATAATTTATATTCAAGCGAAAGAAAATAATTTCCTATCAGCAGTATGTACAGTATCATAAGTCATATTCGCACGGCATTATACTAACCTGAGACCGGATGTAAAGTGTAATATTCACGGACGTCGTCGGCGCAAATCGTTCTTGTTTGTGAAAATGTCTGTAAAGTTTACCCTGAATTTTACCGCCTGTAATTCTCCAAACTCAAATGTCCTTGAGTAAAACAAACAATGTTGTCGTGGTAATGGGAGGTCGAGATGACAAGTGTTTGGGGAAAGCTTAAACAACTACAGATGAATCTCTGACACTGTGCTTAGTGTAGTTGTACATTGTTCTTAATAAACATTACCATTAACGCTACAAAGTTTGGGTGGAGAGACTTTATCATCTTAACTGAATTAAAAGAGAACGACTATGACGTGGATGTGATTCTGGTCGACGAGGAGTCACAATTACAGCTCAGGGATCTCATTTATATAGAGCCGGGGTGGGCAACCAGTCGATCGCGATCTACTGGTAGCTCGCGCCGTCAAAACGGGTGGATCCCGGAGACCTGCCCGTCACAATGCAAAGGCTAGTCTTACGAACTCCGGGCCAACTTTTATTTACACAAAGAACAACTTGCAGCATGCACACAGGAGACAGTGCAATACACGCGAGTTCTACCGCGAGCCACAGTCATAATATAAACGGAGGTTAGTGTTTTTGCGGCCAATTTGTCTTTAAAACAGGGGCGCACGGCACCGGAGACAGCGCACGGCACTGGAGACAGAAACGCCGCTACCACGGAGCGCCCTTCATCGCTGCCGCTTGCACACACGAAAATGTACGCGCAAGGGAGGAGTAGACGAGGAGAAGAGCAAGGGAAAGGAGGGAAACAGAAGAGAGAGAGAGCAGGAGGAGCTCCTCCGCGATGCGCGTCTGACACGAGATGTAGGCCTATATATACTCGAGGGAGAAAGGGAGAGTAAAAGGAGAGAGCACAGGAGCCAGGTGAGGATTGTAGTAATCCTTACTCTGTTTATCCTTCACGAAGTATTCTTGTTGTAATGTTAGTCCAAACTTCTGAGCTGAACAGAACTAAGGTGAAGTTGGACAAGCCCTCTCTCTCTGCGCGTTACCATGGAGCTACTGTCCATCACCAAAATAAAAGCTACAAAGGAAAGTAGCTGTTGAGAGCTTTAATTAAAAAATAATAATAAATCTAAATTTATCTACATGTCCCCTTACCATTTTGTTGCTATATATTAAATTTAATACTGAATAAATGATTAAATTAATTTGTAAATACATACTTTGTTGAAATAGGCTAATAGGGCCAGCCTGATAGGGCAGACCATTAACAAAAATATACTGTATATCAGCCATCGCAATAATACAAATCTACTGGTAGATCTTAGAGCCTTGCCGACTTAAAAAGTAGATCTCGGGCCAAAAAAGGTTGCCCACCCCTGATACAGAGTGTGTATGTACAAAAATGTTACGTAATTTTCCATGTTAGTTTGTGATTTATAAACAACTTATATAACTTAACTTGACAAAGAAATGAGTAATACAATCTAAAAAATCTCAAATTTGAGCACGAGAAATTATCCCGTAAAAGTTTGTGTTTTGTTCACTTTCAGTAGCAATTACAAGCAAAGTTTTATAAATAAGACCCCAGATGCCCCTTTTATAAAGCATGTGTACGTACAAAAATGTTTCGTACATAATTTTCTACGTTGATTTGTGATTTATAAAAAGACAACTTGACAAAAAATGAGCAAATCAATACAAAAAATAGCAACATTGCGTCTTTGAGATTTCAGAGATGTGGCAGAAAGAGATCTGTGAGATCTGAGAGAGATGAGAAAATGTCAAATTTGTGGAAGTTTGTATTTCATACGTACACTTTCAGTAAATCCCAAGCAAAGCTTTATAAATAAGACCCAGGTCTCATATAAAAATAAAACAAAAACCCAAAACAAGAAAAGCTCAAGTCATGAATGAAGCAAAGGCTGGTGTCATAAATCATGGCCTATCCATTGCCATTTCTGGAATAAAGTCTGTAAAGAGAAGCAAATTACAGGTCTAGATTATCCCCATGGAATCATTTACAGTTTGCAGACTTAGGCCTAGGTAAATATCAGCCAGCGCTAATACTTGCACTTTGCTGCTATTGAACGCTTAGCATCTTTAAAATATATGCTATGGTTAGCATTAGCTCTCAAAACACACAATTTATGAATAATCCAGAGATGATACAAAACCTCATTAAGTCATGTTTAAAACTAGCAAACTTTTGTTCTTGTGCATCTTTAGGAATGTGTCATTCTAACATCGCAGTATGATTCATCATTTCATCCCCAGAACTAAAATCAAGTTTGACAGTTTTGTACTGTGAAAACACCATTATACACAAACTAAGTGAGTTGTGTTTTTGTGTTGAGGGCTAAAACTCCAGAAAATCGACCAATTATTTGCATCACTTGTGCGCTTCAGCACGGTGTAAGCCAACATCTCAAGTTTTAAACACAGATATAACAAGTACACAAAGTATTTAAACATCACATCACTCACAAGATGACATCCAATTACACAGCTGGCTGCCTCTGGCCCTATTTACCGCCTAACACAAGCAGTTCTCTCACTCCAGTCTTCTGTAATGAAAAGGAATATGACGTGTAAACAAAGGTGCCACGGTTCATGTGTTCATTTATATGCATAAGTAGGAAACAACAGGTATAATATCAAAGCAGCACAAGATTACACTGCTATCAGCCGGCATCTAGCCCCTCATTACGGAGTTCTTAAATCCACACTGTGGTACTTACTGTGGTGAGTAATATGACTTTGTGCAGCTCATCTCCATAGAAATGAGCGTGTAGAGCTGGCCTTGTCCCAGCAAAAGAGCAGAGTTTATAAAGCTCATTATGACTTAGAATGGTCCTTAGAGAACTGTGTGCCAGACGTGAGAAAGTATGCAAGTTCCTTTATCTCTGTTCATGACTGTCACTAGTTTTCTGATCTCAGTTCTCTCCTGTAACTAGACCACCATCTTACAGTATATAAAAGATGGATAACTAATAATCCTTATGGAGCCCAGACATCTTGAAACATTTGTGATCGTCTTGAAATCCAACACTCTAAAAATGTTGGGCTATTTTAGCACCCCAACTGTTGGGTTACAGGGTTACAACATGTTGGGCTTGGGGAGTTTGGAGGCGTAGCCTTGTAATTTTTCAAAATGTTTATCTTTTTTCAGTTTTATAGAATGTATTTAATTTTGGCATTAGAAACAATTAAATTAATATGAGCTTTTATTTATAGATTTTTAGACAGAAACTTTTTCAAAACATTGCTTTTCACTTGATTTTATTTTTGAATAATGTTCTAAGATCCAAACTAAAAAAAATATCTGAAAGTTGGCTCGGTCCTTCTTGGACCCGTTGTTGGGTTAAAAATTGGGTTATTTCAGCTCAGCATTTTTAATGATGAAGGAACTGATTCATGGCTTTGCCAAGAAAAAATGGATCGAATTGAAATAAAGGCTGACTAATACTTATGAGGTGTACAATATTGTTCTGTTTTCCAAAGTGTTTTGAAAGTTTCTGATTTTGCTCTGAGTGCAGTGAACAATGAGACACAGGCCACACACAGTCTTGAGACACATGCTTCTCTCATCACTGTACAAACCTTCCTTTGTAAATAATACATAATAATAATGATATGATGAGTAACATGCTAACGTTAATGCGAAGCATTTGGCCAACAGTGCTCCTTGAGTGTAGTGTATAGTCCACCTTTAAAGTAAGACCCTGTGTTAAACAAGGTGATTAGCCTAGCAGAAGGTCAGTGTTAGCCACTTTACCTTTAGCTTGTACCAAAGATATGCAGCGCTCTGGACATGACCACGCCCATTCATTAGATGCGTGGGAATTTAAAATTAGAACAGTTTAACCGAAATGACCCCTCCTCAGCACTGAAGCAGGGTTTAAGCATTGCAATTGAGGCTATAGACGGAAACATTGACGGAAACGTATGGAAACATTGCAATTATTATTTTAAGTCTCTCCATGGCCTTGAATCAAAGTATGTCTCTCATTTAATCGTGTTGAAAATGTCCTTATCTCCCTGTGTGATGTCATTTGTTTAGAACTCTGTGCTAATTCCTGCTTTTTCCAAACTATTTTTTAACTTTTCTTCAAAACTTGTTCTTGAATCATGTAAAACTATTATTTACAAGCATACAAATTATAAAAAACTTCTGATAAGCACATTAAAGACACATTTCTTTTGAATTGCTACCCCCCAAAAGATATATTAATTTGTGTCCCTATCGCCTCAGTTGGAAAGAAATGCAGCTCTCTTTGTATAGTGACATTCTCCGGAGTAAGAGCCCACAGCTTTCATTGATCTGAGACTGATCAAAGTGGACAAGACCACAACAAGACAAGAGCCTCTCAGACAGACTCCACTGCAAATGATCCGAGAGAGAAAGACCAGAAGAACCACGGAAATGTGACCAAATGATCTGAGAGAGAAAGACCAGAAGAACCACGGAAATGTGACCAAATGATCTGAGAGAGAAAGACCTGAAGAACCACGGAAATGTGACCAAATGATCCGAGAGAGAAAGACCAGAAGAACTACGGAAATATGACCAAATGATCTGAGAGAGAAAGACCAGAAGAACCACGGAAATGTGACCAAATGATCTGAGAAAGACCTGAAGAACCACGGAAATGTGACCAAATGATCTGAGAAAGACCTGAAGAACCACGGAAATGTGACCAAATGATCTGAGAAAGACCTGAAGAACCACGGAAATGTGACCAAATGATCCGAGAGAGAAAGACCAGAAGAACTACGGAAATGTGACCAAATGATCCGAGAGAGAAAGACCTGAAGAACCACGGAAATGTGACCAAATGATCCTAGAGAGAAAAACCAGAAGAACCACGGAAATGTGACCAAATGATCCGAGAGAGAAAGACCAGAAGAACTTCAGAAATGTGACTTTGGTCGTGACTTTTACTACAGTATAAATAATACGACACAATTACAGAGCAGCGTAAAAAGTTTCCTCTTTTTAGGCATTTGCAATCATGATCGGGCCGATAACGGCACAAATTACGTGATCGGCGATCGGCAAAATGGACCGATCAGACGCACCGATCACACGCGCTCTTGTTTTTTGTTTGTTTTTTTACGCTGCTTCCACTGCTCCATGTCGTCCCGGCTTCACTCCGCTGCTCATAGATTAGTGAAACCACGTCATGTAGCAGAGCACATTCTGTTAAACATGCACTAAGCTGCGTGCTCACCCGCTATAGTCTGAGATGAGGCAAAATAAACATTACTACTATTTCGTAGTGATAGGATCAATATTGGCAGAAATAATTAGTTCTAAACACTTTAAAAGTTGATCGTGGAAAAATCTAGTTCTACATGCGCGTTCACGAACACCGCAGTCCAGCGGAGAGCTTTGCACAATTAAACGTTGTTAAATAGTGTCCGCAAAATGGCATCAAGGTTTATTTCATGTATGACTCAGGTCAAAGTAAGAAACAGACACTTCTCTTGTCTCTCTGTGTCAGCGCAGCAGCAGCAGCAGCTGCAGCTGTAGTGGTGAGTGGGAGAGAAAGGGGGCAGAACTAGAGTGACACACAGTGATCTGAGAAGCAGTTTAATTATTTATTTGAATAATAAGTGTAGACATTTTGAATAATAAGTATAGTGTGGGGTTGCAAAAGATTGATTGTTGTTTAAAAAAATGCAAACAAATGTTTGTACTTTGCTATCATAAATGTAAATTGACCTGGTCATAGTAATTTAAAATATATATTAAAGCAGCTAAAAAAACAATTCGATCGTATCAGCCGAGCAAATGTTAAATTATCGGTGATCGGCCTAAGAAATCCTGATCGGAGCATCTCTAAAATAAAAAAACTGATCTTGCTTGATTTGCTAATGGTGCGGAAATCCAACAAGTCTGGATGTTTTATGAACTTAAAAACAGTAGAGAATTTCAGAGATCCACTGATGACATCCAAGCCTCAGTGAAAAAAGATGGCCTTCGCTTTGGGTCCATGGCTGCGCTCAGTGGCGCATCACTGCGAGCTAGATAGCTCGGATTCAGGTAACGTCCGTCCACCAAACCTGCGCAGTTGTACGGACTCGCAAAACATGTGACCCATGCTGACCAATCAGAGTGTGACTTTGCTAGAGTGAGCAGAGTTATAGCCAAAGCTAAAGATTAAAGCTACATTAATTAACTTTTTAGTAAGCTTGAGTAAACTTGTGTTTTCCACTAAAAGGTGTATACTGTATGATAAATGCAGCACTTTGTGAAAAAATGGGACCCCTGAGAACTCTCTGAACTGAATAATAAAGAATTCTAGTTCTCATCAGGAGCCGAATGCTGCACTATGAGCTTTTGTTTGTAAAAAAAAAAAATTTAAGCAGTAATGGCAACCAAAAATGATATTAACCATGTGTCGAAGGATTTATGAGAGGCAGTTGTCAGAATTAAAAGCTAAATCATGTTTGCTGTAAAAAAAAAAAAAAAAAAATCAGCTACCACACCTTTAAAAACTGAAGACTGGGAAAAAGTTCATGATCTAAAAAATTGTCTAAGATTTACCACAAAATCCGACTTTTTAAAAATGTTTTCGTCTGTGAAGCGAGGACAAGCAGTTTGTGCTACATTACAGGACATTGTGGAAAAATGCTTTCTGGAATGTTCACATTTTTCTGCTGCAGAACAGCAACTACTACAACTCTTAAACTAGCAATGTCCTATCCAGAGTTTTTAATAGATCTATGATGACATCACAGATCTGAGGCATTCAACAGTGTTTTTTTAGGATAGGGCCACACAATTTGAGAAAAATACACAATGACTCTGTGGAACTACCTGTATCTTCTGTGTGGCTGCTGTGGCTCCGGCAGACTGACAGTGCAGAATCCTGGAGGCCTATTTAAAACTTACACTTGTACATTGTGCTTGCAGTTTGGGCTGGAAGCTTGCGGTGAAAGTTCATATAAACAGACGGGACTTCCACTGCCTCAGAGATCGACCGGTTGCGCACCACTGCTCTGAGCATTCTGTTCTGTACAAGCACAGTTTCAAACATCTGTTGTTTTTTCCTATGGCACACATCTGTTAAGATAAGAACATATTATTTGTTTATTGTCACCTGTGACACAACTGAAATCATATGAAGCTAAGGTTAAAGATGTATTGTATAGTTAGGAAAGATTTATTTAAAGTTACAGCTCATATGTGACCGGTGTAGTTCCCTCTGCGTTGTGTAAATGTTTATTTGTGTAGGAATTAACCTCTGGGAACTGTTCTCCATTTAGTCTGGACCACAACAACATATGCTGCTAGACATCCCAAAGAGACAATGTATTAGCGTTTCCCCAGATCACGTCAATAAATGGATCAACATAAGTGCTAAATATTAACTAGACTACAAGTATAGCTGTGCCACATTGGAAAATAAATAATTAACAATAAACAATAAATAAAAGACTCTTAAATCACAGGATTACATTGGATGACCAAGAGTTATGGAAAAGGAAAGACAAAGTTACGACATCTGTTTGGTTTGACAACACCGCCACCTTAAATCTGCTCCTCCGCCAGATTCACTACTGTAAACAGAGATGAAAAGATGAGCGAAGACTAAAGTAGCAAACATTTTCTCCTAAAAACACCACGGTATCTCAAGAATTCTGGACTATTTCGACTTTACAAAACAAGTATTTATGTAGACATGCTGACTAGAGTCAAACAGAAGCCACATCCAGAGAAAATACAACTGCAGTCGCTTCAAACTACCCCACAAGGACCACAATAAACTCTCTAAACTTCTCAAACTAATCCGTTAGGCTCAAGAAAACCAAAAATAAATTCACAGGCTGTGGCGTTTTAACACCAACATGTGTCTGTAGTTAACTGTGAGCTCCTCCTCTTAAAGAGCAACTGTAGGGATGCAACAATTATTTTGTAATTGATTAGTGAGACAATTATTCTTACAATTAATCAATTAGTTGTTTAAAATACAAAAGTCTCTTGAATACAAGATTTTTTAAAAATTTGAGTTAGGTTAACATGACTAACAAGTGTTTACATCAAAAAACACTCAAATTATACAAGTTTCACCGCTCGATATTATCACTGCTGTTCAATCTGTGCATTTTCTCAACTGTTTTGAAACCGATCCAAAGTAAGATTGTATCAAAAATCACATACTAATCAATATTTGTACTATACGTATATTATAAACTCATATTTGTTACAATACACGTGGGCTTTGTTTTCAACTCAAAAGGGGCAGCACCTTTTTGGTGGCACGACAAGTGGTGTATGTACAGAGAATGTCTTGCTTTTCATGTGAAAAGACAATATCGTGTCTCAGAGCCCAGATCGCAGAAATGTTCAATATCGTGTAACCCTAATGTCAAGGTAAATCAAGTAATTTGATAGAAAAAAACTTTCTCTTTTTGCCTCAATGATTCACTTAATTTGTATATTTAATAAAAAGGCATGAGTCTGTCTTTGGAGCAGACGAAGAGTCGAGATCACCAAGCAAACCAAGCAAAGTCTCAAAACGAATCCAAAGTTGAAATGACTCGAGCGCTGAAAGAATCACACGACCAGAAGACATAGCTATAGTTTACATAAAACAGACTTATAGCTCCACTGTCAGTCTGTCACATTTGGGACATGTGCAATACGCGACGACAACGTGCTTTGAGTCAAAACCACGAGCCTGCAGATGTTTGTGGATTTAATATTGAATCTAATGATACGTCACAATTAGAATAAGATCTCAGATCTCCAGCTCAATGCTTTTCTGTGAAATGATAATAATATTAGAGTGAAATGTGTCTCACTTATTATATTACAGTTTTTTTTTTACACCTTTTGAGCGCACCTTATAAGCCGCACCAACTAGATTTAAAAAGAAAAATGACAAAGTACATACATAGGCCGCACTTGTTAATAGTCTATATCTATCTACGTATCTATATCTAATCTATATTTTGCTGTGTTGTTGTATTGACCTATTTTGTCTCGCCCACTTTTCTAGGACATGCACTTCCTGTTTAGCTGCATTTAGCCTGTAGATTTCAGTCGATGGGTTTATTTTAACTGTCATTATATTTAATTAAAATTGCCCCACAAGACAGACAAACAAACACGTTAGCTACCTTAACAGAGCTAAACAGGAAGTGCATTTCCAAGCCAAGTGGGTGGGACAAAATAGGGTCAATAAGCCGCAGAGTTTAAAGTTTGTGAAAAAAGTAGCGGCTTATAGTCCAGAAATTTAAAACTTGTGTATTAAAGAGAAAAATTACTGTTTTTGATGTGCAATGAAAAATAGGTGTCTTATTAAGCAAAATATCCCCATTACCTTTATAAAAAATATCTTACAAAATGTAAAAAAGTTAATAGATTACTCGATTAATCGGAGTAATAAATCGATAGAATAATGCAAAGCTTCAGCCCTACTTGTTTCTGCCTTTAGCTGTGTCCTGTCTGTCCTGTATGCTCAATGAAGATAGCTAAAAGTAAAAAAAAAAAGAAAAGAAAGAAAAGTATGTACGTATATTTCCTCTCTATTTCTTGTATTTTTTAAACAAGCCGTGTTTATCGCCGCTTACATCTCCTACCTTACATACCAATTCTACTAATGTCGTCTGAAAGCCTTTGTCGAGCGCTGCATTACACAAGATCCATATTTATGACTCTTATATTCAAATCCATAATGTTTGCCATTAAAAGCGCATCCATTATGAACAAAAGCAGCTGGTGAAGTGTCTCTCTGAATCACCGCCGGGCTCTCCGAATGAAAGCGACAAGTCCGGGTCTGTGGAAAAGCACCGACTTCAGCAGAATTCCCAGTGCAAAAAGAGTGTGGCTGAAAGTGGGTGAAATGGGGTTTACCGTGTCAGGCCTGATGTGTGAACGGGCCCTGGGCTACGATTTGTCCTGCTCTGAAGTGCACTTGGCGAGACCGCGACAGGTTGTAATTAATCTCCCGCGCGCTAACGAGACGAGGTCGAAAACTCCACTTCCATCTGTTAGTCTGTACACAAGCCAGTCCCGAATCTGCAGAGGAACCATCGAGGCACCGTAGCAAAGTTACTCCGGGATGAGGCGGTTTGGTTTTGTCGTGATTTCATTTTCGTCTTGATGCGTGGGTCATGATTTGTTGTTAATAATCTTGATGAGTTAATTAGTTTGGTTTACATGAAATCACAACATTCTGCAGGTCAAGCAAAGCAACATGGCGGCTTTTGATGAAAAAATACGTAGAAAAATATGGAAAAAATGTCATGTGGAACAGAAAAACAGAATCAATGAGCAAAGCAAAAAACGATTTTAATGTGTGGTGAGTGAAGCTAGGTTTTTGTCTAAATGACAAGCGACCAATCAAATTCTTTGTTTCATTTGCATCACGCAAATAAACCTATTTGAATAACCGGTTCGTTGTGGAGTTGATTTAAACGCAGGCGGGGGAAAGTGGTGACCAGACCTACTTTTTGAAATTTGCTGAAGCATTGGCTCTGGATCCCAGGCAAATTTCAATCAGCTAGAGGGCAGCTAAAATGAATATTGTTTAAGTTTTTTGTTTTGTTTTTGTTTTTGCAGTAATACAAAAGGTTCCATTTAATGAAAGTATAACTTGTATGTAACTTCCATTTTAAGAAGATGCAGAGAAACTCTACGTCAGATTTGTGCATGTTCTTGTGAAGCACAATTGATTCTTAAACAGCCTTCACGCCGAATTCAACAACATCCATCTACGAATAACACGTCACTTTTTTACATTCAAATGAATGCACTTATAAGAAATGCTTTCAAAACAGGTCATTGTCATGGCCGACGGGTCATTGGACTACAAAAAAAACGAACATGAATGAGCAACGTGGAGGAGTCCTCCGACTATGGCTCTTTCAAAAGTGATTCTAAATGTAATGTCACACATGTCATGAACACATCCAGTAAGAATATGTTTAAGTCAACAGCTTATTGAAAAAAAACAAGGCTTTTGTTGCGTGGTCCGGTCTGGTGACACAGGTGATCCTGAGTCCTGTGGGGTTCTGACAGTGTCCCACACACATGTCTCTTAAAGGAGACATTCAAGTCTTTTTTTTTAATCAAATACTACTTGTACATAGGGCTGTGCAATTTCAATTATGTTTGTTGATCAAGTAAAAAAAAAAACATAAATGTGTTCATAAGTCTCACATTTTAACTTGAGTTGGAAAAGTAGGTCCCAGACAGTTTCTTTACAATTGCACAAATACAATTACAACAGTATCATTACATGATTTATCTCTACACTTTCTGCTTGCTAAGGAGCACTAATACTTTGAAGTCTGTCTAAGCAAATAATTGAGATTTCAAATAAGATATAAATAACTTTATTATGATTTTTATCTTAATAAAGCCGCTCAAAATACGAAATACTTTATTAAAACATAGAGGGATTTTTTTTTTTGTCAACACGGGAGATATACTGTACACACACCCGGACGGCAGAAAGAGCCCTGGCTCATTGACACAAGCTGTAGCAGCAACACTAGCCAGCGCTGTTATCAGCTAACTAAGAGTTTATCACTGTTAGAAAACAAAGTTATGCTGCAAAATCAACATTTTTGACAGAAGTCCATCTTTACAACTCATACACGTTACATTCAAGTGACAGAAAAAAAAAAAAAAAAAAAAGAGAAAAACACAATCTCAAGCTTCAGGAGTCAGACATCCATTTTGTTCTTGTGACTGTTCTTAAGATTTGCTCTTTTCATTAGGAACAAATTTTGTGTATTGCAAAAATGTCCGTAAAAAGACCCTGATGATCCATGACCATGATCATCAACCAGGCTCCATCTTATAAAAGAATAACTGCTCCTTGTCATTCTAAATTGTATTACAACATTTAAATGATTTGAGCAATAATCTTAGTTGAAAACGGATTACTTGCACAACCCTAGTTTGTACTCTTGACCTACGAATAAAAAATACCTAAATATATACATTATTTATAGAACCAGGCCAGATGGATAAGAGGTAAAGTCAAATAAAGTACTATTTTAGTCAAATACATTAATCTTCTAGCCCAGAGTAGAAATGTCACGATATCAAATTTCAGTGTTACGATTATTGCGAGACAGAATATCACGATTTAGCGATTATTCACGATTGACCAAACTTCATTTTTATTGTTACTTTTCCTCAAGTTTGTGACCAGTTTTATAAAATCTAAATTCCTTAATAAAAAAACATGCTAATGTGACAAAAAAAACTTTAGAATGAATGAAAAAAATATGAACTTTAGAATGAATGAAAAAATATTACCTGCCTCTAAAATGGTTTGAAAACACAGTTTCAAATTTTTACTTCACCTCCTTCTGTTTGTTGATACCAATATTTGAATTTTTAAATCACAAATTTAATTTTCAGTGCAAAATACACACAAATATATTTGATCTATACTGTATTATAAATAACAAATATAGTGTTTTTTTTCCATAACCCAGCTGCTGCCAAAACTGTAACTCCTATTAGTAAATAGATTGAACTATAGAAATTAAAAGTTGACTTCTAAAATTGCCACGATTATTATTTGTTCTTACGATTATATTGTGACTTGAATAATCACAATTATCGATTAACCTAATAATCTTGACATTAAGGCTGGGCGATATTGAGAAAAAACAAATATCTGGATTATTTTTTGTCAGATCTCGATAACGATATTTGGGCGATAATTTGTTAGTCCAACATAAATGTGCTAAAACAATCTTAAATATTCCAATGAGCCAAAAAAAACAGGTTGACTGATTTAGTGTTTATAGTGATTTTCACGTTTTGACTTACAAAATACAACAAAAAACGTAGCCTTATTTCAAGAACAGAATATTTTTTAAATAAATTGAAGTCAGTTTATATGTTTCTTATTTCATGTAAAACAAGATTTTAGTTCAAACTAATAAAAAAAGACTCAAAACCTAAAAGACTCCTCATTTCAAGCACATTGCATAGTGCAGGAATCTTTCATTATATCACAATTTTGCTGTTTTGTGAAGCGCTCTGAATTACTTATTGTACTAATTCTGGCAGGAACATAAACTGGTTGCATCTACAGTTAGAAAGTTGATAACATAATTTATTTACCTTTTATTAGAAATGTGTTATTTTGTAGCTTGTTTTTACTGCACGATATACTCGATATTCAATTTTTGCATATCTTAGAAACAACATTCACGATATGATCTAAAATTCGATATATTGCACAGCTCTACTTGACATCCCTAACCCACAGTCTGCTGATAAACATTGCATCTTACATACTGTAGAGTATGGGATGTTAAGGGTTGCCAAGGTAAAGATTTATTAGGACAACGTGCAATCACTAGATTCTAGCTTTTTCATCTGTAATCCTGGGAGAAGGGAGCCAGTACTGGACAAGTTTAGAATGGTAGCGGAGAAAACCTACGCAGAGAGAACGTGCAAACTCCACATGAGGGGATGGAACCCAGGAGGACTTTACTGCTACGTCACCAACTCCTTTTCGATGAGAGGTTTTTGAATTCACTTTCCAAGGAGTAAATCTTCACCTTGTAACTATGGCCCTGGGCTTAACTCAATCCTCCTGTGCTGACATTACAATAATAACGACGCTGCTTTTACCTGTTCTGGCTGTTAGAATAAAAAGATGATCCAGCCAAGACATACAGCATATTATAGATGCTCTTTTTAAAGCAATATTAAAGCATGTTTAATGAGTAAAATGAGGCCTTTTCACGCTGCGGCTATGCTAGCTCCGGTTTGTGTGATACCTGTGGATAGTTGCTTCCTGTTCCATTCATTTCTGGAAAACTCACATTGCCTACATACAAAAGAAATGATCAAAAAATATTTCAATAATCAATAATGCCAAGTGGGTTTTGCATATTAATGCTCTTCGACTGCTGTATTTTAGTCTTGTTTTTCCTTATTTAACTTATGTAATAAAAGTTTGGGGTAACAATTACACAAGTTCACTCCAGCCACTGTTAATGCTCCAGAAGCGTGCAGTTAGAATTATTCATAAAGCGGAATATCTAGATCACACCAATCAACTATTTTTGCAATCAAGACTATTAAAATTACCCGATTTAGTCCATTTTTATACTGCTCAGTTGATGTACAAAGCTATTAAAAATGCATTACCAGTAAATATTCAGGATCTTTTTAAAGAAAGTAAGAGCTGCTACTTTTTAAGGGAATATGGCAAATTTAAAACACGAACCACAAGAAAAAGCATGAGTGTATCTGTTTTGCGGTGTTCGTCTATGGAATAGCTTAGAGTCACAACTTAAAAAGTGTTCAACAGTTTACCAGTTTAATGCTAAATACAGTCCTGCACGTTCACGGTGGAATATCTTGTTGTGGAGTGCTTAACTTATTTTTCTTCTGAACACACGAGTTTTAATGGATATACAAAATCTTCAACACCCGGAGACGCGTTGGAAGTTCTGCTGTGCGTCTCCTTCTCTACAACACAGGTAAGACACTCTTGTTTTGCTGTGGCTGGCTTACGCTACTTTGTGAGAATGAAAGATGTTTAGATTGAAAGACACAAACGCCAGAACAGCTTAAACTGTTTAGTTTTTGCCACATCTTCAGAGGAAAGTAAACCACAAACAGCCGAAAGCCAGAAATACGCAGGCTTTTTGATCTTTTGCACTTTCGTAGCGTTATAATCTGTTCAGTGCTTAAACATGAAAACAAACCATTATAACCAACCCTGTGTCTCTCTTTTGTTTGTTTCGGCAGTTTGTGTTTAGTTCATAAGCGAGGAGCACATCAGCGAGTCCTGAATATTCCTTTTACATCGGAATATTCCGATAAGCGTCTACATGAGCAGATATTCGGGTTGGAAAAGGAATAAGTCAGGGCTCATATTCGGTTTATTCATAAACGGAATATGAGCATATTCGGGTTTTTGCAGGTGTTACATGACTGAGCGCAATCGGTTTATTGCTTATATTCCGTTTTTAAACGGTTTATGAGCTGCATGTATACGCACTAGGGCTGTCAAAGTTAACGCGTTAATCATGTGATTAATCATAAAAAATTAACGCATTAATCATGAATTATCGCAGATTAATCACACTATTTAATTTGACCGCTCAGTACGCGCTTCAACGTGGAGGGAGCGCGTACTGCGCGGAGGATACCTGGAAGGCGGCGGCGCAGGTTGTTATTAGGTCTGCGCAGTAGCTCAAGTGAATGCATACGCGGTGTAAACATGAATGGGGAGACAACGACCGATGCGCCCGCCTCGGCAGAACTCGGCAGAACATCCCGACGGGACTCTAGATAAAATGAAGGTGTGCATATATTGCAATGATGAACTCTCCTTTCAACGAATTGCAACAAGCTTGAAATACCACCTTAAAACCAAACATGTGTTTGAGGCAGCTGCTGCAAGAGCGCTGCTACTAGACTAACTTATATCAAGCTGAGCACGACAATGTTAACAAAAGCATCACAGATAAGTTAAGCAACTCTTTTGCTTAATGGAGCCACAGCATGTAGACCCACTAACATCGTTAAAGACCAAGGGACGCAAAAATATCAATGATTATGCATATGGCCACAGGTGATCCCACTTACAAGTTCAGAGGAACAATCACAACCAGAATAAACCAACTGTAGAGCGCAAATAATAATAATTGACATATTCAAGTTACAAACATTTGAATGTTAAAACATCTAACAGTCATTTTCAAAATGTTGTGGTCTTTTATAGAATATCTTTGAAAGTTTGCAATCAAGAAATTAACTGTGATTAATCGTGATTAATCAAAATTTGAAAGTGTGATTAATCTGATTTAAAAAATTAATCGTTTGACAGCACTAATACGCACTGATTCTTTTTTTGTCTGCATTCCACTTTCTCTGGACATCAGTGCACGATGACCCTGTCTTTCCCTGCCCGACTGCATTCTCAACCTGAATTGAAAATTAATCAAAATAATACACTTCAGTTGAATAGACAGATTAGAACATACCCTAATGTTTTCATCTAGCTCATACATCATACATTGTCATAAAATCTACCATAACAACCGATATTTACCTTCCAAAGAATAGCTGCAGCGTGACTGCAAGATCTGCCTTGACCAGCCACACATGTACACCCTGCAGTTTCTACGTTCCCTGACGTTGACACCAAAACCCAGGTCCGTGATGAGGTACTTTGAGGCTTTGACTTGGCTCAATGTCTGCTTTTAGATACATTAGATTGTGCCCAACCTCTTCAACAAAACCCGACCAACCTTATTGCTATGAAGGTACTGGTATGCCTCGGAGCTTTTAAGATTGTTCATAGCTTCGCCATCTGCCGCAATAGAGCTGAGAAAGTAGCTTAAAATGCTACTATAGGTGATGTTCGGCCACTTTTCAGGTCATCCTCCCATCCTTTAATTTTAGTAGGCAACGGAATTGTTATATCGCCTCGTTTAAGACATGAAAGCGGGTGTTCCCACATTTTTATGTAGTTTCGATCCAGAAAAAAACAGGAATCGCGCGATCGGTTCAACATTTATAATGTAAACAAACGCGCGTTCCGGTGTCTACCGGAAGTTTCGCCCATAATTCACGCAAAGGCTCATGGGGGCTAGGAATAAGGTGGATACTACAATAGAATGAGGTGTAATCATGCAGAACTGCTTTGGTTAGCGAAGGAATTAAGTGTGTTATTGATTGTATTGTTCTCACTGATTTACTATGCACAATGTACCTAATACTGTAGATCATGTTATCTAATTACGTATATAAGTATTATCTACATTCTAAAAAGGTATAAAACAAATGTATGTTCAATCATGATAATGTTTTTGTGCAACCACATAAGAATTATGTAGCCCTGGGAGTGGGATTAAATACGTTTTTTTTACTTCTTCCCACGCCTTTTCGAGCTATTGACTGTCAGTTGTATTGTTTAAGAAATTATACATTATTTAACAGATTTGTTAACTTGTAAATTTGATGAATGTATTATTAAAAAAAAGTGTAAATTATCCTGACAAACAAGCTTGAAATAAAATGATTGATTGATTGATTGATTGATTGATTGAGTTTCCCTGGTGAAGTATTTACCTCGTATCTGAAGCTCTGAACAAGCTGCAAATGATGAACTTGTTGTCGCTTTGTGTCATTTGAATATTTAATTAGTTTACGACATTTGAGCTAGCCTCCCGAGGGAATGAAGTTGACCGGAAACAATATATTCAGACCGGAACTAGCCAAGCCGCAGCGGGAAAAGGTCTATGCGAGAAGAAAACACTAAAATTAAAAAATTAAAAAAAGTTAATTACCTAACAAAATAAAGTAGGGCTGGGTATACCAAGAGCCTTCCGATACAATAGTATCCTGATACATGTGTATTTCGATACAATTCGATACAAATATATTTTATCAACCAAAATGAGAAAAAGTAGAAAAAAAACTATAGTAAAGTATTTTATATTACCTGTCAAAATGTTTCAACATGTTTTGAGAGCAGGACTCCTTAAAATCAATGTAGAGAATGTAACAGAATGATAAAATGCAAAAAAAAAAAGTGTATTTCATATAGTTTTCAATGTTTGATTGAAGTGTCTTATGGAAAAGTCACTTTCAGCTCAACAGTTTCAGCCTTAAACCAGCAATCCAGGGTCAGAACAGAAGTGTAAAGTTTTATGAGTTTAAGCATCCTGATACATATCCCGATACACTTGCTCTATCGATACGTGTATTGCATATGTTCGTCACGATATATCCCGATACCAATACATCGAGTACAGCCGTAAATTAAAGTAAGTTTAGTTGAAAGCTTTCAAACAGGAATGTGTACAGAAATTAAATCAAAGTGCTGAATATAATACAAGTGTGTGTTTGTGATTCATTTGACAAACATTTCACATTTGTCTGATATATGGCATAGACTGTAATTGAAAGTAGAACTTATCTGAGCACTAAAGCAACAGCTGCATTACAATACAAGAACAAGCAGGAATCAATCCAAATACAACTTTAGAAAACTAATGATGAGAGAAACTACATGCCTACAAACTCAAAAAAAGTGGATTCTACAAAACAGATCCCCTTTAAACAGTCACTTAAAGTTGTCACTCACCAGATTGAAAACAGTGTCCACGATGTCCTGGTTGCTAACTTCTCCCGCCTGGATGAGCCGAGTGAGCACCGCAAACTTGCTCCTGACACTCCGGAGCGGGGACAGACACACAGGATCGAGAGCTCCGGGAGGCAGAGGGAGGTCAGAGTCAAACCCGGGCATGGTGGTGAGAGGGTCCCCGGTGAGAACAGGTGGAGTCTGCACGGTCCTGTCCTGTATCGTGTCCCGCTGGTGCTTCTTCTTCTGCTTCGTCACACGGTCCGGGACACCTGCAGCAGAAAGCAGAGGAGGGAAACAGCGGGGAAAACTGTAAATGTGGCCACTTCCGTCATATGTGGAAGGTGAGTCTGCGGGGACAGGTCACGCCGGGACCGATAACACTAGTGAGACTGAGCCGAGTGAGAGTGTGGAAGTGTCCGCTGTGTGGTGAGTGAAAATGTTGAATTTGATGAGGATGAGAGAGGAGAGCTGTGTTTGCGGCATGTTGTCTCCCTCTGTCTGCGAGTCTGGGAAGTACGATGCTGCTTTCACGAGCCTGTGGGAAAAAATAAGTTCACTATCTCAAGTAATGCTGCCTTCATTTACTGTAGAAAAGATGGTAAATTCCACTTGCAAGGTGTCTGTTATGTTCAATTTTTTTTTTTTTATTCGTAACTAAAAGAAAAATGTTAAAAACTAATTTTATCAAATGTTAATGCAGTGTAGACAAGTACATTTACAATTTACCGTATTATACATACGATTGGTCTGAAGAAAATAAAAAAAAAATTGACTTTTGATTTATTTACAGTAAGTGGCATTAGAGATGTTATTTAGCTGTTTAAATATATTTGAATTCTTAATGTGTGATTATTTTGCCGCTGTTTCATATGCTTTTTTCTATTTTGCAAGTAGTATTTACCGTAGCTCCCACACCCAGTGAAGGCAGCATCAAAGTACAGTAAATTGGCTTTTCAGTGAGATAAGTTATTTAGGCCCATAGGCTTATTAAATTGTATGTAAGCATGTGTCAAAAAGATAATTGACTGAAATTAATTTATTAGACAATTTATATTAAAATGGTTGATTTTGTGTGTGTTTTTAATCTAGGCAGGTACAAGTTTCATTTCCACTTGACAAAACATGAAGAAAAAAAAAACTGAAAAATTGTATATTTTTTTTTCCTTTATATTGTTTAAGTATAAAGTTAAAAGTGTCCAGTTGGAAAACAACTGGACACTTTAACTTTATACTTTGTATTGTAATCTTGCTCTGTAATAAAAGAGGACAAATGTTTGCAGACTGTATAGCAGGTATTCTGACCCACTCTGGCACAGTTTTGACATTGTTAGATGTGAGGTTTTTCTGTGTTAAAGCTCATATAAAAATTATCTTTCTAGCATCATTTTGCTATTAAACTATTGCTTCTTTATCAAAAACAACTAAGCTAAAAGGGTCTTCATACCGTCATGCATTGGGGTTGTCACTGGGAAATATGAACTTCAACCACTAGTTACCCATGTCGGAAGTATTTAATTTGTCTTTTAGTGTATTAAAGACATGGTAAAAATTAAATTAAAAAAAAAATCAAGTAAATTATTTTTCAAAACAAAGACATTTGACTTAATGACCTCGTCTGATTTATATTATTATCCAATGTAATGGCTTGATAATGTAACTGTAAGATCAGTAATAGCTTGTGTTTTGACCTTCCCAAAATGGTGGGCTTTAGGATTGTTAGGTAATCAAACAGTTCTGCTCAGCTCTCAAAAATAATTAAACCAAAAGAACTTACAGTAAGTCTCTCATACTCAAGTCACCAGGAAAAATGTTTATTCAACTCTCTTCTTTGTTTTTGAAATGCCCACTGTGACACTGCCTTCTGCTGGCTAAAAGTAGTGTTGCACTTACAACAGATATGTATTCTGCTTTTAATAGTTTAAATATACAACTATAACACAATAAGAAGACAATGATTTTGTAGCATTTCTTTTTAATATAGCCTATTTTCTTCAGTGCTGTTCTTTGATAAATGTCTGCATCCTGCATCTCTGGCATGTGACCCTTTGAAGACAGCTTGTTCTCTGAGTTTCACAGATTTTTCTTTAGCCTCAACCTGCAGTTAAAATAAATCACAAAATTTTAAAATCTTGTTGTAAATCCTGGTATACATGAGCTCTAGGCTCTTTTCTCTCACCAGTGTTGGAGATCCTCCTTGTTTCTGTGAGTCTGGCTTCATCTGGTGAATTTCCTGGTTTCCTTCTTAAACAAAGTCAAAGCGTCATTAGATTGTACTTCAGAGTAACAGTAGATCACACAGACTGAAGCTTTTCTCACTTGTGAGGTCTCTTTCTGGATCAGGACTTGTCAGGTTCTCCTCTTCCTCTGATGTGCCACTCACAGATGGTCACACTCACAAATGCAGATTTATTGATTTTTGAACCCTAAAACGCACTGAGATGTAGGTTTGATGTATGAACACCTTATTATTTACAGACACTTGTTTACTAAAATCAGTTTATCAGAGCTGGCTGATTACTGGGAAATTCTTCTTCTCTGGCATATAGACAATTACAGTCACCTGGATCTAAAAATAAATAATAATAATAATTAGACAAGAAAATAAAATACAGACACATTGTCTTTCTTGTTCTGAATGAAGCCTGGATTTGTCAATCTTTTTAACTCATATGAACACAGTAAGACTAAACTAGTCATACAGACCTACATTCCAAATGAAAGAGCAATAACATTAAAAGAAAAACAATACACATGAGTTTTCAACAGCAAAATACCTTGTCACTCAGCCTCCATGTGACTTCAGGTCCAGGGCTCCCTCTGGTGGTGGTTCACTGCAGTGTGTGGATGATACCATGGACAGCTCCATAAGGAACACACGTGTCTGTAGAGACGTGTTTAACACAATGTGATCAGGGTCAGAATTTGTATGGAGACAAAAAGAAGAAAATTTGGTGCTGTAACACAAAATATTCTAATTTTAAAACACAATAGTCTATGATTACATCTACTCTGTGTAAAGTATTACTTCATAAATCTAGTGCAAACACTGAATATATATATATATATATATATATATATATATATATATATATATATATATATATATATATATATATACCATCAGAGCCCCGTGGTGGTGGATGTGGCAATACCAAGTGATGGCAACATCAGGAGAAAGGAGCATGAGAAACTAGAGAAATACCAAGGGCTCAGAGAAGAGCTGGAGAAGGCTTGGAAGGTGAAGGCAACAGTGGTGCCCGTGGTGATCGGTGCACTGGGGGCCGTGACCCCAAACTGGATGAGTGGCTACAACATATCCTGGATCTACATCCGACATCTCAGTCCAGAAAAGTGCAGTCCTAGGAACAGCAAGGATACTGCGCAGAACCCTCAAGCTCCCTGGCCTCTGGTAGAGGACCCGAGCTTGGAAAGCGGATGAGACCACCCGCGTAGGGTGAGAGGGATCATTTATATTTTTATATATATATATATATATATATATATATATATAATATATATATATATATATATATATATATATATAAGCAGAGAGAGAGGGTTATCGAACAGATTTGCATTGTCAAACTACTACTAATACATTTATAAATTCATTCTAACATAATGATCAACCATAACAATAAAGTGATACACATGACAATGAAACTACTGTATAATAAATAAGTTCTAAGTCTCAAATGTTTGGGTGTTTAGTTTTACAATTTGTTTTAAACTTGTCCAATTAGTGTTGAATAAATGCTTAAGTGCGAAACAAACTGAATGAACTGTACAGACAACACTGAGATTTCCACTTTGTGGGACAAAGACACCATCTCTTATCTTATTACATCCAATGTTACATTCCACTGCACCAGAAATCCTTTCAAAATACATTTAGGCCTCTGTCCCTAAACAAATCTACATTTTCAAAGTGTTCTTCTGCCTAAATTGTAGTTTAAGCTGGTCCTAGTTTTGACCTGTGGAAGTCCTGATGTAGACTTAGTTTGAAACCACCAAAAGAAACTAAAAGTCCAACTATTTGTTGTAAAAGAAAAAGTCAAGAAAACAGGGTGAGAGAAGAGCTTTGGGCCTGTTTTTATTCACTTTTACAAGCCTGGAGGTTTCTGTGGTTCTGTGTTGTTCTGTGCCAGCCAAACTTCACGTACTCTCTTTATTTTGTGTCTTAAGGTTCTTGTATATTTGGATTTGCTTCTCTGAACCACTGTTTGTCACTCCTGTCCTGTAACACAGTCTCTGATTGGTCCAAACGCTCAGCTCATTGGCACAGCAGACACTGAAGGAGCAGAGTGCATAATAGATCTGTAAAAAACAACAAGGACAGAGGTGTTTAACATCAAATGAATGTCCACTCATGTCTGAGTAGTAAAGCAAACTTTCTTCTCTTTTTTTCAATCTACAATGGTGCAGATTGATTAAAAAATATATTAAAAGAACCAAAATGCAATGTGGTTTGACTGTCTTTGTAAATGTATTTGATTTGAAAGTGTATTCTAAGACAAAATGACTCTTGTGTGTGGCTTTAGCAGGGTTACCTGTGAGCTTCAGACTCTGGAGAAGCTCTTTCATCACTGCTTCCATGTCTTCGCTGATGGGAATGGGGACCTTTTCTGTGTGTCCATAATGTGTCTCTGATTGGTCCAACACTTTTCCATGACTTCCTGAAGGCCAATAGGAAAGAGCTACATTCTGATGGTTTGAGTTGAGTTGAAGGAGTTACTTTGACCAAGTTCTTATGCATCTCTATTGTTCCTCCTTCTAAAAGTTTCAGGTGCGTTGAGACTGTTTTGGCGGTTGTGATGTTGAAAAGCTGACTGTGGTGTTGTCCTGTTTGGTTAAGAGAACAGAAGGAGTCTTTGTTTCCAGATTCATTGGATGACTTGCTCTCAATTGAAACATTTGATTGGCTCTTGAAGCTTTGTAGATTTGAGGAACAAGCTGTACACAAACAAAAAATAAAAAGTGTTAAAGAATATTGAAAAACATCTCTGTATCAATGGATTTCTGTGGAGAACATGCAAGAATTCAAATGATTTATTACTAATTATTAAAAAACACATTGAAAAAGGCTGTACCTCCATGGTCAGTGAGCCAGTCAGTGTTGCTTTCCATTGGGTCTTGCTGTTTGGTGACAGAGCTTTGGAAAGCTGCAAAATGACATCATAAACTTTAAAATCTATATTCTTTCAACAGCAAAGTCATGTCCATTTGTCACATTCAACTCACAGCTTGTAGTTGTTTCTCCAGTGTTGTTTCCAGGTTGTTTCTTGGTGGAGGCGACAGCAGTCAGAAGAGTTTTGGGACACAAACTCAAACTGGAGCTGGAGAACAAGGCTGTGCTCATCTTGGAACAATCAGGTTTGTGTCTTTACCAAGTTTATTAGAGACCTACAAGTCAAAAAGAAAAGATGTATTTCCAAACCTAAAACCTACTTGTGACAAACTGAATGACATTTACTGTAAGACTTTTGAAGATGCACAAACTGAAGTCTGGTGCAAACTTCTGCATTGACAGGAACTGAAACATTTGTTGAAATCTGAGTTTCTGTGTATTCTTCTCTCTTTGTACAAGCTTTTAATGTCCAAATATATGTCCCATTAGAGTTTGTACAATAAAGATCAGATTTGTACTTGAGTGTGGTCCCAATGACCTGCAGAGACACAAAGTTTGAGAATCAAAGCAAATGATCACAAGTTTTTACAAAGGAAAGGACAATAATTCTTACCTTGAAACACCAAGAGTGGCTCCAAACCAATCGCATCTGTCTCCTTCTGCTTCCACAGAGCCGGCTTATCTGAGCAGGGACTTAAGGAAAATGTCAGGAATGTTTGAAAACATTTTAAACAAAACTAAGCTTTTTTTGTTTTTGTTGTGTATAATTTTTTTAATTATTTATTGTTTCTACAAAAAAACAAAACAAAGTTGTGACCTTTCTTAGTCCACAATGTCCTGAGATTGTGACAAGACCAAGATCACTCAGTCTTAAGACTGAGACAAGACGACACAAGACTGAGACCACTGAGCAGCGAGACCGAGACCACCGAGTGTTGAGACCAAGACGAGACCAAGACAAGACCGAGACCACCGAGTGTTGAGACCAATATCACTGAGTGTCAAAATCATGCCAAGACCAAGACCACTGAGCGGCGAGATCGAGACAAGACCGACACAAAGACCGAGACAAGACCAAGACCACTGAGTATCGAGACCAAGACAAGACCGAGACAAGACCCGAGACAAGACCGAGACCACTGAGCGGCGAGACCGAGACAAGACAGAGACAAGACCGAGACCACTGAGTGTTGAGACTGAGACATGACCCAAATCCTAAAATCCAAGGCTTAACACCAAACACTATTGACATTAAATAGTCAATAGAGACTGCACCGACCTCACCACTTTAGGAAATTTTGAAGACCCATCTGTTTAAATCTGCTTTAATAATTGATTGAATAATGTTGTAATTACTAACTGTTTTTATGTGTTGTACCTTTGTTTAATTGCCTTTGTCTGTAAAGCGTCTTTGAGTGTCTAGAAAAGCGCTATATAAATAAAATGTATTATTATTATTAAATAAAGCACACAATGTAAACTTCATTACATGCCCACACACACACACACCACCACCACCACCACACAAAATTAAATGTGTTCAAGACCAGCGCTTCCTCTTGAAGCCGACCTCTGTATTATCATCCTCATCATCATCCCTGGGACGTTTACGGGCTGCACTAGAGGGAGGAGAGGGGGAGGGAGGAGAGGGGGAGGGAGAGGAGGGCGAGGAAGGGAGGGAGGAGAGGGGGAGGGAGGGGATGAGGAAGGAGAGGAGGGAGGAGAGGGGAGGGAGGGGATGGGGAGGAGGGGGGAGAAGAGGGAGGGGAGGGGGAGGAGGGTGGAGATGGGGAGGGAGAACGGGGAGGGGAGGGGGAGGAGGGAGGAGATGGGGAGGGAGAAAGGGGAGGGGAGGAGGTTGGAGATGGGGAGGGAGAACGGGGAGGGGAGGGGGAGGAGCGAGGAGACTGGGAGGGGGAGGAGGGAGGAGATGGGGAGGGAGAGCGGGGAGGGGAGGGGAGGAGGAGATAGGAGGGGGAGGGAGGGTAGGGCGCCACAGGAACTACAGGAGCCACACCAACCATAGGAACCCTGCGAACCATATGTGCCATATGAGCCATAGGAACCCTACGAGCCATAGGGGCCATAGGAACCATGCGAGCCATAGGGGCCATACGAGCCATAGGAACCATAGGGGCCATAGGAACCACAGGAACAGGAACCACAGGGAAGGCAGGCGCAGGAGCCACAGGGGCCAGAGCAGCAGCGTAGGCGTGGTGTTCTATAGGACAGAACAAACATGAATCAATATGTAAGCATTTAACAACAAGAAGTCTGTGCTAAGCAGTTTTAAAGCTCCATCCGGAGCAACGTGCTACACATGCTACATGATTAAACACTTATATTTAGATGCAACTGGTTTGTCTGAGGATTTTTTTTTTTCAACAGCAATTTTCTTCTTTGTGGCTAATGACAAACCATTAATTAGTTCATCACTAACGCCAACACAGTCTCTGGAGAAAACGGAATTATCCAACGAAATGTCAAAAACAAACAATAAGTACGTTTTCACTGCTTTTTTACTTCAATATGTTAGAAAAAGGGTAAGTTTAGGCTTCAAGTTACTAAAATGGGTTTAGGACTGGGGCTTGGGGTAAGTTAAGATTCACGTCTTTGTTTATTAACAGTAAATGACTCTATTGCTCACTAAATGTAGTAAAATAAGAGTATTATTCTTGGTCCTGATGGTACATGAACAGTTTTCTTTGCACCACTTACCTAGATAAACATCTACGTCCCCACACCACCAGGATGTACGAGAGGAGCCACAGCAGCAGGGCGGATGTAGTCACCTAAGACCAAACACACGTCAGTCAAGATGCTCCAACACAGATGAAGGTTTGGTTTTGTGTTAAAATGATTGTTCTCTGTATAAATGTGTGTCTTCTTGGAGACTGGACAGGAAGAGACGCTGCTTCTTAGGTACTATTCTGCAAATTCACTTTTCTAAGTTTTTTAACCTTGTATATAATGGCCTTTCTTCATCATTAGTTTGCTCAAAGTTATATTTGAATTGATTCCTGCATGTTGAGTAATCTTGTATTGTTCTTCAGCTGCAGTTCAAGTGCTCAAAAATCCCCGTTCTCACCTACCACCTATCCCCTCCCACTTGTCTGTATTTACTTGCTATATTTCAAAAGATTAAAACTCAAAGTGAAGCCTATAAGATTCAAAACAGTCCCAGAGCCACTTTCCAACAATAATAATTTGTTATTTTAAATCTGCTGCTTCTTACAGTTACATTTTAAACTGAAGAGGCGGGGCTTATCAGATCTGCAGTTTTGAACAGGAAGTCAGTAGAGCTGTTCCTATTTTTAAGTTGTTTTAGATCAACTTTGTGTTTTACAATGAACAAAAGGTCAATTACTGATCTACATATGTTCTAGTTTCTTACTAAATATAAAAAAAAAACACAATAGGACCCCTTTAACTAACAAAAGCCAATGTGATGTGTAATTACTTAAATGCAAATGAGAAACTGGAATTTAGAAACCCTGATTTTGGACATCAACAACAATGAGTCGTGCAACAGTCAGTTGTTTGTTTGGGTTTCTTTCCTCATAAGTAAGTTTTAACAGATCTGAATATACAATTGCTAAATCAAATCTATATTGTTAATCAAATAACCACAGCCAAGTGACGAAAATACATGAAGAACTAGTTATTTCTACTTACTGATACTGTCTATGTCTGCAAGAGTATTTTCCCTGAACACACATGTTAAATGTGATGTGAGAAACTAACTCGTTTACTATATAATAGTACAAGCCAATAAGTCTGAGGCTCATTTTGGAAGTTTAACAGTTAGAACAACCTCATTATTTGTAGTTTGTGACATAATGCAGCACATTATTAAAGACTTTTGATTATTCAGTTCATCTTTCTGACCTACAGCCTTTGTTCTGTTGTTTTCATCAAAGTAGATTGTTCTATGTAAAAAGCATTTCTGATTAGAGCTGCAGAAATCAGGGACAAAGTTATTGGTGTGAGGGCCGCATCTGGCACCCGGGCCATAGTTTCAGGTTTCAGACAGATTTGAATCTACCATGACTTTTTAATGTTTTTCATGACTGTACAAAGCTCGTGGTTTGGACAATCCTGCTTTAAACAGACTTTAAAAGTCACATTCTGAGTTACTCTGTTGTTTAGTAAAAGTAGTAAACTAAAAGATTATTCTTGACTCTGATGGTACATTAGCAGTTTCATTAGCACCACTTACCTGCGTCCCCACCACCACCACCAGGATGTACCAGAGGAGCCACAGGGGCCACATGGGGAGGGACCACAGGGACCATAGGAGCCACAGGAACTGCAGGAGCTACAGGAGGAAGAGCCACAGGGGCCACAAAGTGGACACCTAGTGTATATGAGAGAACAAACATGAATCAGTATGTAAGCATTTAACAACAAGGAGTCCTGTGCTAAGAAGTTTTAAAGCTCCATCCGGCGTCTTAGGCCCTGTCCCAAGATCCACCCTTCCACCCTTGTGACCCTCAAATGCGCGTTGTGGTTTTTGTGAGTTTTTTGCTGCGTGTACAAAAATGTCAGATGTCAGTTCATTCTTAAAGTGACAGTAACATAAAAACCTAACAAACATTAAATATCCAGAAATAAAAGTAAATTTCTGGATATCCAGTAAATCCAGCTCAAAATATGTATGAATGTAGCATAATGCTGGGCAATATTGTGATAAAAATCGAATCGTGAGCTCATCCTTGTGACAATCCTCTTTTTTGATGAAATCGTCACATCGGGATTTCCCATTTCTCTATTTAATCCATCTGTTCAAATACCGCCTTTTTTTTCAACCTACTTTTCTCAGCCTGAGAGTTGCAAGTTTTCTTCTTGATAGCACAAAGTTTTTTTTTGTTTTTTTTATGAATTTTGAAGGTTGTTTTTTGGGGGGCCTCACTTTCAAGTCATAAAAAAGGTGGATTTTAGCTATTTTGTAGGTCTGATTTAAACATTTAATAGACTTTTAGCATATTTGAATGTCTAAAAGTCATTATAAATGTTGAAAATTGCTATAAATTTGTTTTGTGGAGATACACAACGTTCTAATTAAATTATAATTTTTAATACAGTATATATATATATATTTTTTTTTTTTAATTGAAGGGTTGAGGTCACTTGTTTTGGGATTGGTCGCTTGTTTTTCTCGGAAAATCTGGCAACACTGATCAGCCTATGACTGCTGGATCTAGACACTGACCATGAAGAAGAAACTTTCTAAAAAAGCAGATTTATTAAACAAAAGCATTCTGAAAATGGACAGTTTACAAGAATCGTGATAAAATCGAAATCGTGATCTGGCTCCAAGAAAATTGTGATATTAATTTTTTGCCGTATCGCCCAGCCCTAATGTAGCATATGTAAAACAAATGATAAGATTAACAACATAATAACACTTTTAATACAAACATAAGCTTATTCTACTGGCATCTACAGCACTGCTGTTAATTGTTTTAGGCAAAATCAGCAAATGATCCAAACTAAAGTGAGCTGTGGCTTTGTGACTTTAGCGGTTTAATTACACAGATAACAGCTGTTTGACTTGATCACTTGTTTGTGTATGTGTTTACCTTGAGCAGCTCATACCTCTGTTTCAAAAAGTTTCTCCCAACGGGAGACAAATAAAGTAAACTAAACTAAACTAAACTAAACTAAACTAAACTAAACTAAACATTCAAGTGAAGTGTGGACAGTCCCATTTCTTACATTGACCTGTCCTGAACACTTAAGTACACACTTGGTGCACTTTAAGAAAATGCACACTTGAGTGAAGAGTGTAGTGTGTAGTTGAATATTGGGACAGGGCCTTTGACCAGGATCATGCTACAAACGCTGATTAAACACTCAATCATATGTTTGATTTAGATGGAACTGGTTTGTCTGAGGGATTGTTTCATTTCTGTTGAACACATTTTCACAGCACTTTTCTTCTCTGTGGCTCACGACAAACCTTTATTTAGTTTATCAATAAATCTACAGATTTTCTTTTGCTGAAGCATGTTTTGGTAAGAACATGATCCGACCTAGAGTTCATTTACAGACAAGAGAGCATTTTCATCTCAAATCTCATGTGCGTGTCTTTCACTTTTTATGTTTTCCACTATAAACTGACTCCTCAATTACTAAATTAGTTCATGAATAGTTCAATAAATCATTGTTTTCCATTCATAAAGGAAACTTCTCTGCACAAAGTTTATTAAAATCATGCTTTTTGTTTGTCTCATGTTTAAAACTATTTAAATCTACTCTCTAAGAAACATATTTATTTGCATGGGTCATAGTCTCATAAATATGTAGCATATGTTGATTTAGATTTCCGTGACTTTTCAGTGTTTTCCACGACTGTACAAAGCACATGGTTTGGACAACCCTGCTTTAAACAGACTTTAAAAGTCACATTCTGAGTTGCTCTGTTGTTTAGTAAAAGCAGTAAATTAGAGGATTATTCTTGGATCTTATGGTACATTAGTAGTTTCAGTAGCAACTCTTACCTGCGTCTCCACCACCACCACCACCAGCAGGATGTACCCGAGGAGCCACAGCAGCAGGGCGGATGTAGTCACCTAAAAGACAAAATACACATAAGTCAAGATGCTCCAAACACAATGTGAAAGAAATGTTCTGATCATTACACCAAATCATCACATCCCAGTGTGAAGAAGAAAATACATGAAGAATTGGTCATTTCTAGCAATGATACTGTAGAATGTCTGCAAAGTGCTTTTTCTCTGAACACACATGTTAAATATGATGTGAAAAACTAACTCGTTTACCATAGAATAGTACAAGCCAATAAATGTGAGCCTCATTTTTAAAACTTAACAGAACAGCCTCAATATTTGTAGTTTGTGAAATATTGCAGCACATTATTAAAATGACATGCTGACTGTTTATGACATTTAGGTTTTTACATTATTAATGGTCTATAAAAAACTCTTATTTACACAGGTAGTAAATAGGCAGGTAGGCAGTCTGCCCTCATCACATTTTCTTTCGTAAACCATGTTCACCTCAGATTTGATAAGAAGGGCAGGGATAAGTGCAGATCAACGGGACCGATGCTGTGAAGTGCTTTGGTTCATTAGAACAGCAGCAAAATAAGGCCTAGCCAAATAGTTAAGTCAGATTTTGGTGTGCCCATTGACTAAGCTCTGAGGTTTATGTCGCATTATTTTGACTCGCTCTGACAGTTTAGGCCATAGACCACAAATAGAGACAGTCTTTAACAAACCTGCATCAATCTGTCCACAGAGATTTCAATAAAAACATTCCCATTTTGAACGAGCGCCATGTTTTACACAAAATGCGCTTTAAACTTCGACGCCCAGTAAAAAAAATACACACGATTTTCCAGATATTTCTACATAAATGATTAGCTTACGCCCCAAACTGCATATTTATACCAGTTTTGTCCGGTTTCCACCACGCATTTTAAAGAAATTGTCCAGTGCAGTTTCTACCAATGTGATGAGTTAACGTTATAGGCCGTGGGCCAGATATCGAAATCATTCACCCGTCTGGGGATTTTTGAAGACATATATTTCTGAAAACTACAGACCTAGAGCCATTCAAATCTGATGTCTGCAAGCAAAATATTGGTGGGTGTGGCTGTGACACACTTTCAAAGATCGGTACCGCCCAAAATTTGATATATTTATATATATGCCCATACACACTAAAATGAGCCTTTTTAATGATTTTAAGATGCATTATTAGGTCCTAGCCTATAGTAGAATATGTGGTGAAGGGTTATTGTATGAAAAAAGCTTGGTATTTTTTATATATGGCAATAAAATGCTAAAAAACAGTTAAAAATAAGCATCGTTTTTAATGTGTAAGTACAGTTTTTCACTTACATTGGAAGCAAAAGTATTCAAATGTGCCTCAAATTGATACATTTTGATCCCTATTCATTCTACCATGACGTACAAAACAGTATGAGTGCATAAAATGAATAATAACCCCTCCACATGTCAATATGTTAATGAAACAATGAGACGGTTTCAACAGATCAATCTACAGTTCATATGTTGTAGCAGGGACAATAATTATGGTGTAAGGTACATTTCTCTCTATATAGATGTTTTCTTTGTTAAAGATTTTGAATGTCTAAAATAATAAATAAATAAATAATAATATTAATTAATTAATGTTAATAATAAAGTCTAATGCTTTAGATAAGACCAAGGTTAATTCAATCGTGTCTTTACAAAACAAGTGTCAGTGCCAGAAAACTCCATGTGTTCTATTTGGTTGTGCTACTGCGTGTATAAAATAAAATCACTGTACTGACTTTCATTATTAACCACTTAGAGTAAAGATTAGTGATAGGAATCTTGGATCTTAGTCCGATACGATGTGCATCTTGATGCACTTGCAGCGATACGATTCATGTCTCGAGTTAACGATCCGATTCAGTTCAATCTGTCCTCTGATCACCATTCACTTGACATAGTTTTTTTGGTTAAAATAATTTTAAAATACTGGGTAAGTTTGAGAATGTGTATTTTACAAATAAATATTCATGAGTTTAATGCTGAAATTGTGAAACTGTGTAATACAAATTGCATAGTACATATTTGTCTGTGGGCAATGAGTTTTTCTAAAGCACTAATACTAGGTTTAGTTTTCAGCAAATACAACAAACCCAGGCAGACCTATTGAAGAACTGTAAACCGGTTTTCGGAAAACCAGTTGGCGCACGTGGTCCTGACCGATTGTAGTCTGATTTCAGACTCATGTAAACAGACAATCGGTCTGCAGCTGGATAAATGCAACTGAGCAGCTCACAACTCTTGCCCACTGCACAGCCCAGCAATAAAGTTAACATTTTCACAACAAAAAGCTCCTGCACAAAGTGGCACATACAGTCACATATTTAAGCACAGGCTTAACACAGTCATGTTAACACTGTTCAAATATTACCAACAGTTATTAATATATATTTAGGTATATCAACATAACACAGTCTTAATCATGCAGTAGTGAATCTGATATAGCAGGACTTGTTTCTCCAGGGTAATCGGTTTACTCTCTTGCATGTAAACAGGAGCAAAACTGGTCCGACTGGTTTGAGTCCAGTTTTCTAGCCGAGTCTGATTTCCCTGATCATGTAAACGCACTGACTGATCAACATCAATCAGGTGATCAGTGACACTGGAAAGGACTTCTGCTCTGCATTACCAGCCATCCATGCTTACAGTGGCTGTGACACCACAAGAGTGTTTGTGAGAAAGGGCAAAAAAACTACTGAAAACTGTACTGAAAACCCTAAGAGCACATCCTGTCAGATGTCAGAAGCCTAGATCTAGATTGCAAAGCGCTTTGAGTGCGTTGAAAGGTGAAAAAGCGCTATATAAAAAGTGACCATTTACCATTTACATGGACAGGAGGAGACCTACTACTACTATAAGAACTGTGAATGTGCTGACTGAGGACCCAAGCACCAAAGATGACAATGATTCTCCTGAACTTGATTATCTTGATGATGTTGTATTTGCTGAAAACTAGTGCTTTAAACACTCATTGCCTACAGACAAACTGAACAAATTATAAACGCACAAACAAATACATTGATACTGCATGACATGCAAATCATTATATGACCCAATATTTTGTTCAGATGTATCTATTGGTGATGTCTTTCAAGCCATGTGATAAAATGTGTGCACACTTTGAGAATCAGACATTAGGTGTAATAGTGCCAGTCCACCCATAATACAGGTGTGGGGCAACAAAAGGGCACAACCAAAATGTTCACTTTTGTCACTTGTCAACATGCCCCAGATGTAAATCATGAGGGAACGTGCCATTGGCTGCTCACTGCTGGATTTCTGTTACTGCAGTGGTAACCCAACTGAATGTGCATCATTCCAATATCAGCCGCCTGAGGACTCTCCTCAGAGAGACTGTACCACAGTGAACCGCGCACATGCCCGCCGGCCACCTGTGACCACACCCGCATAGGACCAGTACATGAGGCTCCAGCACCTGCGTGATCGGAGTCGCCCAACAACCATAACTGCTGATGAGACTGTTGGTCTTCACACAGGCAGATTTCAGCCCAGACAGTCAGGAACCGGCTGCGGGAGGCTCATCTCTGATGAGGTCGACCACACCAGGGCCTCAACTTCACGGCAGCCCGACGTCGGATGCGACTGGACTGGGACAATGTTCATGTGTGCTGGACACTTGCACGTTGGAGGCCCATTCTCTTTAGTGATGAATCTGGCTTCCAGCTGTACCATGCTGATGGCAGAGTCCGTGTTTGGTGCCGTTTTAGTGAGCGTTATGCTGAGGCTAATGTCCTGCGACAGGTGGCTCATGAGGGCGGTAGTGTCACAGTGTGGGCAGACATTTGCCATGGACAGCGCATACTTGCGAACATCTAAATGCGCAACGTNAACCCTGCTTTAAACAGACTTTAAAAGTCACATTCTGAGTTGCTCTGTTGTTTAGTAAAAGCAGTAAATTAGAGGATTATTCTTGGATCTTATGGTACATTAGTAGTTTCAGTAGCAACTCTTACCTGCGTCTCCACCACCACCACCACCAGCAGGATGTACCCGAGGAGCCACAGCAGCAGGGCGGATGTAGTCACCTAAAAGACAAAATACACATAAGTCAAGATGCTCCAAACACAATGTGAAAGAAATGTTCTGATCATTACACCAAATCATCACATCCCAGTGTGAAGAAGAAAATACATGAAGAATTGGTCATTTCTAGCAATGATACTGTAGAATGTCTGCAAAGTGCTTTTTTCTCTGAACACAACATGTTAAAATGATGTGAAAAGTATCTTTGACCATAGAATAGTAAAGCCAATAAATGTGAGCCTCATTTTAAAACTTAAAAACAGCCTCAATATTTGTAGTTTGTGAGATATTGGCAGCACATTTTAAAATCATGCTGACTGTTTATGACATTTAGGTTTTGCATATAATGTCTATAAAAAAACTCTTATTTACACAGGTAGTAAATAGGCAGGTAGCGTCTGCCCTTCATTCCACATTTTCTTTGGTAAACCATGTTCACCTCAGATTTGATAAGAAGGGCAAGGGATAGTGCAGATCAACGGGACCGATCTGTGAAGTGCTTTGGTTCATTAGAACAGCAGCAAAATAGGCCTAGCCAAATAGTTAGTCAGATTTTGTGCCATTGACTAGCCTGAGGTTTATGTCCATTATTTTGACTCGCTCTGACAGTTTAGGCCATAGACCAAAATAGAGACATACTTTAACAAACTGCATCAATCTGGTCCACAGAGATTTCAATAAAAACATTCCATTTGAACGAGCGCCATGTTTACACAAATGCCTTTAATTCGACGCCCAGTAAAAAAAATACACAGATTTCCAGATATTTCTACATAATGATTAGTTACGCCCAAACTGCATATTTATACCAGTTTGTCCGGTTTCCACCAGCATCTTAAAGAAATTGTCCATGCAGTTTCTACCAATGTGATGAGTTAACGTTATAGGCCGTGGGCCAGATATCGAAATCATTCACCCGTCTGGGGATTTTTGAAGACATATATTTCTGAAAACTACAGACCTAGAGCATTCAAATCTGATGGTCTGCAAGCAAAATATTGGTGGGTGTGGCTTTGACACACTTTCAAAGATCGGTACCGCCCAAAAATTTGATATATTTATATATATGCCCATACACACTAAAATGAGCCTTTTTAATGATTTTAAGATGCATTATTAGGTCCTAGCCTATAGCAGAATATGTGGTGAAGGGTTATTGTATGAAAAAAGCTTGGTATTTTTTATATATGGCAATAAAATGCTAAAAAACAGTTAAAATAAGCATCGTTTTTAATGTGTAAGTACAGTTTTTCACTTACATTGGAAGCAAAAGTATTCAAATGTGCCTCAAATTGATACCATTTGATCCCTATTCATTCTACCATGATGTACAAAACAGTATGAGTGCATAAAATGAATAATAACCCTCCACATGTCAATATGTTAATGAAACAATGAGACGGTTTCAACAGATCAATCTACAGTTCATATGTTGTGCAGGGACAATAATTATGGTGTAAGGTAATTTCTCTCTATATAGATGTTTTCTTTGTTAAAGATTTTGAATGTCTAAAATAATAAATAAATAATAATAATATTAATTAATTAATGTTAATAATAAAGTCTAATGCTTTAGATAAGACTCAGGTTAATTCAATCGTGTCTTTACAAAACAAGTGTCAGTGCCAGAAAACTCCATGTGTTCTATTTGGTTGTGCTACTACATGTATAAGATAAAATCACTGTACTGACTTTCATTATTAACCACTTAGAGTAAAGATTAGTGATAGGAATCTTGGATCTTAGTCCGATACGATGTGCATCTTGATGCACTTGCAGCGATACGATTCATGTCTTCGAGTTAACGATCCGATTCAGTTCAATCTGTCCTCTGATCACCATTCACTTGACATAGTTTTTTTGGTTAAAATAATTTTAAAATACTGGGTAAGTTTGAGAATGTGTATTTTACACATAAATATTCATGAGTTTAATGCTGAAATTGTGAAACTGTGTAATACAAATGCATAGTACATATTTGTCTGTGTGCAATGAGTTTTTCTAAAGCACTAATACTAGGTTTAGTTTTCAGCAATACAACAAACCCAGGCAGACCTATTGAAGAACTGTAAACCGGTTTTCGGAAAACCAGTTGGCGCACGTGGTCCTGACCGATTGTAGTCTGATTTCAGACTCATGTAAACAGACAATCGGTCTGCAGCTGGATAAATGCAACTGAGCAGCTCACAACTCTTGACCACTGCACAGCCCAGCAATAAAGTTAACATTTTCACAACCAAAAAGCTCCTGCACAAAGTGGCACATACAGTCACATATTTAAGCACAGGCTTAACACAGTCATGTTTAACACTGTTCAAATATTACCAACAGTTATTAATAATAAACTATATTTAGGTATATCAACATAACACAGTCTTAATCATGCAGTAGTGAATCTGATATAGCAGGACTTGTTTCTCCAGGGTAATCGGTTTACTCTCTTGCATGTAAACAGGAGCAAAACTGGTCCGACTGGTTTGAGTCCAGTTTTCTAGCCGAGTCTGATTTCCCTGATCATGTAACGCACTGACTGATCAACATCAATCAGGTGATCAGTGACACTGGAAAGGACTTCTGCTCTGCATTACCAGCCATCCATGCTTACAGTGGCTGTGACACCACAAGAGTGTTTGTGAGAAAGGGCAAAAAAACTACTGAAAACTGTACTGAAAACCCTAAGAGCACATCCTGTCAGATGTCAGAAGCCTAGATCCTAGATGCAAAGCGCTTTGATGCGTTGAAAGGTGAAAAAGCGCTATATAAAAAGTGACCATTTACCATTTACATGGACAGGAGGAGACCTACTACTACTATAAGAACTGTGAATGTGCTGACTGAGGACCTAAGCACCAAAGATGACAATGATTCTCCTGAACTTGATTATCTTGATGATGTTGTATTTGCTGAAAACTAGTGCTTTAAACACTCATTGCCTACAGACAAACTGAACAAATATATAAACGCACAAACAAATACATTGATACTGCATGACATGCAAATCATTATATGACCCAATATTTTGTTCAGATGTATCTATTGGTGATGTCTTTCAAGCCATGTGATAAAATGTGTGCACACTTTTGAGAATCAGACATTAGGTGTAATAGTGCCAGTCCACCCATAATACAGGTGTGGGGCAACAAAAGGGCACAACCAAAATGTTCACTTTTGTCACTTGTCAACATGCCCCAGATGTAAATCATGAGGGAACGTGCCATTGGCTGCTCACTGCTGGATTTGCTGTTACTGCAGTGGTAACCCAACTGAATGTGCATCATTCCAATATCAGCCGCCTGAGGACTCTCCTCAGAGAGACTGGTACCACAGTGAACCGCGCACATGCCCGCCGGCCACCTGTGACCACACCCGCATAGGACCAGTACATGCAGCTCCAGCCCCTGCGTGATCGAGTCGCCCAACAACCATAACTGCTGATGAGACTGTTGGTCTTCACAACAGGCAGATTTCAGCCCAGACAGTCAGGAACCGGCTGCGGGAGGCTCATCTCTGATGAGGTCGACCACACCAGGGCCTCAACTTCACGGCAGCCCGACGTCGGATGCGACTGGACTGGGACAATGTTCATGTGCGCTGGACACTTGCACGTTGGAGGATGTTCTTTAGTGATGAATCTGGCTTCCAGCTGTACCATGCTGATGGCAGAGTCCGTGTTTGGTGCCGTTTTAGTGAGCGTTATGCTGAGGCTAATGTCCTGCGACAGGTGGCTCATGAGGGCGGTAGTGTCACAGTGTGGGCAGACATTTGCCATGGACAGCGCATACTGCGAACATCTAAATGCGCAACGTTACCGAGATGAAATCCTGAGACCTATTGTTGCGCCCTTTGTGGAGCTCCATCATGTGACTTTCCAACAAGACAACGCCCGCCCACACATGGCCAGGATATGCAGGGACTTCCTCGAGGACGAGGATATTCCGGTCCTCAACTGGCCGCCGTATTCACCAGACATGTCGCCCAGCGAAAAACTGGGATGTTCTGGGTAGGTGTGTCCGCCACCTGGTTCCAGTTCCACAGAACATTCCCCAACTGTCAGTGGCACTCCAGAGGAATGGGACAACATCCCCCAACCCTCAACTGACTTGGTGATGTCCACGCGAGGCTAATGGTGGACACACACCTCACTGACGTCTGTGAACTTGGCCTATTGACCCTCATTGTGCTCTTGCTGCCATTACTGCAGGACTATGGCTTTAAAATTGATTGCAATGGTCGCAAATTAAAGCTGAGTTGTTAAGAAAGATGTCCTGTTATTTTGGGATATGTACTATATTTTATGACATGAAAATAACTAAAAGTATTTGTTTGTGCGTTTTTGTTCTGTATTTGTCTAAGCAATTTGTATTAAAAGTTTCACTATTTGCCATGTTTCAGCATTAAACTCATGAGTTTTGTTATTGTTGTATTTGCTGAAAACTAAACCTAGTATTAGTGCTTTAGAAAAACTCATTGCCCACAGACAAATATGTACTATGCAATTTGTATTACACAGTTTCACAATTTCAGCATTAAACTCATGAATATTTATGTGTAAAATACACATTCTCAAACTTACCCAGTATTTTAAAATTATTTTAACCAAAAAAACTATGTCAAGTGAATGGTGATCAGAGGACAGATTGAACTGAATCGGATCGTTAACTCGAAGACATGAATCGTATCGCTGCAAGTGCATCAAGATGCACATCGTATCGGAGTAAGATCCAAGATTCCTATCACTAATCTTTACTCTAAGTGGTTAATAATGAAAGTCAGTACAGTGATTTTATTTATACATGTAGTAGCACAACCAAATAGAACACCTGGAGTTTTCTGGCACTGACACTTGTTTTGTAAAGACACGATTGAATTAACCTTAGTCTTATCTAAAGCATTCGACTTTATTATTAACATTAATTAATTAATATTATTATTTATTTATTTATTATTTTAGACATTCAAAATCTTTAACAAAGAAAACATCTATATAGAGAGAAATGTACCTTACACCATAATTATTGTGTCCCTGCTACAACATATGAACTGTAGATTGATCTGTTGAAACTGTCTCATTGTTTCATTAACATATTGACATGTGGAGGGGTTATTATTCATTTTATGCACTCATACTGTTTTGTATTCATGGTAGAATGAATAGGGATCAAAATGGTATCAATTTGAGGCACATTTGAATACTTTTGCTTCCAATGTAAGTGAAAAACTGTACTTACACATTAAAAACGATGCTTATTTTTAACTGTTTTTTAGCATTTTATTGCCATATATAAAAAATACCAAGCTTTTTTCATACAATAACCCTTCACCACATATTCTGCTATAGGCTAGGACCTAATAATGCATCTTAAAATCATTAAAAAGGCTCATTTTAGTGTGTATGGGCATATATATAAATATATCAAATTTTTGGGCGGTACCGATCTTTGAAAGTGTGTCACAGCCACACCCACCAATATTTTGCTTGCAGACCATCAGATTTGAATGGCTCTAGGTCTGTAGTTTTCAGAAATATATGTCTTCAAAAATCCCCAGACGGGTGAAGGGGGGGTCCACCTAGCCCGTGGTCTATTAGCTTAGCTAAGTCAAACAAACCAATGTAAACCATCAATGTAGACTTCATTTCTTACGGAAACGTGAACTTTCAGTGTGTAGCCTACTATTTCCAGCACTTTGATCCAAATGAGTCAAACTTTGAAACGTTACCTGCGGCTTTCATCCAGCCTTGGAAGTCCTCGAAGCTCATGTTCAGTAGAAAGTCCATTTTCAGTAGTTTGAGTTGCAAACCTGCCAGACATAATGTAAACATGTGTTTAGTTTATTTTACCAATAATGACTGTAATCTGTCACTAGGGCTCTTCTCGCTGCTTAAAGGTGAAACTCACGCACCAGTTTTTCTGCAGAGCGCTCACTGTCAATGCGAGAAAGTGAAGAGATCTGTCCGCGCGCGGCGTTTAAATAGTCCACCCAACTCGTTCCTATGGCAACGACGCACGCGCGTGTTTGCGCCCACTTATTAGTATTTTAATATCTACCTATCTATGTTAGGTATGACCTTTTTCCTTCCAAAACTAAAACTTGTTGAAATAGGCCACTTTACTCATTTAACACTATTATAAAGCAATAATTTAAAAGCTCCCATCTGCGAATTAACTTTATTTATTCTTCATGGGAGAAAATCAGGAACAAATATCTGTCTAATTTTTAAAATGGCATTCTTGCGTCAGTTTTAATCTTACTCAGTTATGCAGGCCTATGTGATTGTTTAATAAAAACATTAATAATTACAGGGTTTGTAATTTAAAAGTGGGGTAGTTGGTTTTGACACTGCAAACACAATTTTCAATCTGACAACTTCCTCTTATAAATCCTTAATATTAACATGTATTCATTTTTGGTGCCAACTGTGGCTTAAATACAAGTTTTTACAAACAGCAAACTGAAACTGGAGAGGACCACCTAAGCACAGCCAATCAGAGTGTTGCATTTGGCTCCTGATTAAAACAAAAATTCTTTATTATTCAGATCAGACAGTGCACGTGGATCTAAAAGTGCTGCATTTATCATAGACGTTTTAGTGAAAAACACAAAGTCTACTTACAACTCAAAAAAAAAAAAAAATAGCTACCCCACATTTAATGTACAATTCTATGCATACTCCTACTTGATTTAATAATAACCTGCATTTCTATAAAATATAATACAATTTATTTATTTGGATCCCCATTAGTCTTTACAGTAGAAAAGACTATTCTTCCTGGGGTCCAAGCAGACAATAAAATTTACAATTAAAACATTACATTTTATAAAAAGTATACTCAATCAAAAGGTAACCACAATCCTGTTCCAGTTTACAATACATCAGTGAATCTTCAGAAATAATGCAAGTCCAAAAATTAATGACATACATTATCAGCATCACTTACAATTATCACTTATGCAATTTTTAAAATGTGTCTTTAACAATATTTTAAAGCAAGATTTATTGGTGTGAATAATGAAAGATTCAGGGAGTCCATTCCACAGCACTATCGCTCTGTACATGACAGTTCTTTTTAGAGCATTCGTTCTGGGCAGTGGCAAGGTAAAACGACCCTGAGAAGCATGTCTTGTATTAAAACCATGCTGATCACTAGAGAACCTAAGCTGTGCAAACAGACTCAAAGGCTTCTGTGATATAAACACATTTCTAAAAAATAAAGTGAGGCGACAGGCCAGTCTTTCCTCAACAGTGAACCAGGAAAGCCTCTCATGCATGACACTCACACTGGTCCTAAATGGACATTGCAATGCAAGGCGAGCTGCTCTGTTCTGGATAAGTTGTAATTTAGAAAGATCACTCTTTGAAGCACTCGACCAAATTACTGAGCAATAATCCAGGTGAGAAAGGACAAGAGACTGAATTACTAATTTCAATGTAAATAAGGGTAAGACATTTGCACATCTCCTTATATTTGAAATAGCTGTGCTAATTTTTCCAACAATGTTTTTTATATGTGAAGTCCAAGATAAACTTGAATCAATTTTGACACCCAATAATTTAGCTTCATTCACCTGTTCAATGCCAGCACCTTGCATGAAGAGGCTTAAATTGTGGCCTGACTTCACAGCAAATTTTGAACCCAAAACCATAGATTTAGTTTTTAATACATTAATTCTTAGCTTATTTTCAGTAGCCCAATTATCAATTATGTCAACATCCTGTTGAAGAAGGTTATTCAAATCATCCCTAGTTTTTGCTGATACATAGAGGGTTACATCATCTGCATAAACAACAGTCTGAGCAATTTTCAAATCTATGAATTACAATTACAATTAAATGTATTAATGCGAGGTTTAGATAAGCTAGCCTATATAATCCTTGGGTAGAATATTTATGTTCTGTATTATTTTAATTAGCTGAATTACTCATTTAAAGTGTAAAGTGCTTTTGAGTTACTAACCTATTTATTGTTTAGTGCCGGTGGGACTGCATTTATTTTCTGACTCGATATGTATGTAATCCCTGTTTTGTTCATCATTTATGAACTGAAAGGCTCAAGTAAACTAAACTTCTATTTTCACTCAACGCAAACTCAAATTTCATATTAGTCCTTTATTTAGAACTTCTTGTTTCATTGTCTCGATTTTTCTTCTCTCTGGTTCTCTTCGTGTTGTTCCAACCTAAAACACAGAAAACATAGTGGACTAGTGGCTTACCATACTTTTATGACCCAATAAAAGAGATTTAAAGGTGGGGTAGGTGATTTTAACACTGCTAACACAACTTAGGTTTTAAATCTGACAAGATTCTCTCATAAATTCTTAATATCTCAATATGTATGTAAGTTTTGGTTGAAATTTTGAAACTGAAGTGGACCACCCAAGCTCAGCCAATCAGAACACTGCATTCTGCTCCTGATTAGAACTAAAATGCTTTATTATTCCATTCAGAGAGTATTTTTTTCACAAAGTGCTGCATTTATCATAGACCTTTTGGTAGAAAACACAAAGTTTACTTACTAACAGATCTTTTTTGCAAAATATAATCTCTTCAGATGTTTTCATCTCTTCTTTGACCTCTCCACTCTGACTTTCTTACACTTTATCGAAGGTCAGGTCGCAGAGGTACCAGTCTGAGGGAAGAGGCCCAGACTTTCTTTTCTACACACACCTCCCCCTCGTTCTTCTGGACAATAATCAGATGCTGATTCACTCAGTCTACACATGTAAGAAATAGTTGCCGCAGCTCCAATAAACACAGTATAAAAGCTAGAACAAACGGCTGCTACGACAGTCATTAAAAAAAGTCCAGAATTTAGTTTCTGACAAATGAGTTCAGATTCTTTCAGAGACAGAAATTCTTCAGTGCATGATGCTCTGTGGAGCTTTTGGGCAGGAGCTGTTACTCACTAAACAACCTCCCCAGCCTATCCAGTGTGCTGTGAAGAGGTTGGAGGGGGTTTCTCACTATAGACCTGACTGTTCCCAAGGTCCTCATGTCCATCTTCTTCCCCGATCACAGCACTGGCTTTTGGGATCAGTTTCTTCAGTCTGATGCAGCTCTCAACTCACTCCTCCAAAATATGTCGCCGGACAGGACGGCGCTGTCTTCTACAGATTCAGAAAACATTCACAACGTGATCCTGCAGATACTCAAACAACATACGGTTTTCAGGAGACACAAACAAGCTCTGACCTGTTTTAAAGGCAATAAGTGTGAGCCAAAATATGACACAGTACTTGAGACATTGAAGGATGAGTCCAAGACAGAAGACAATTTTCTACTATGACAACAAAATGTACCTTAACCATAACTTTTTGGAGTGTTGGACATTCCTAATGTTACTACCTTAAGTGGTAGTGATCTTTATAAAGTCAGTAACTTTGGTTGAGGAAAACTTTATTATCCCTGTAGGAAATTTGTCTTTGTTTAACCCATCCTTCAATGCGTTAGGAGCAGTGAGCACCACATCACTGCACTCAGAGACTTCAGATCTTATCAAGCTTGTTCTTGTTCAGAACAACAGCAGCTGGATGATATTCATGTGGTGCATGTGTTGACTGTGAAGTACTCTAATTCATGCATGTTCACCAGTACAAAAGTCAATCTGAAATACACAATTATTCAATTCAACCGTTGTTACATTTAACTTTAAAGCTGAAGACTGCAGCACATCTCAAAGAAGAATTGCTTATGATTTGTGAAACAGTCTGAAGCATCTATATTGTGCAAAATAATATTTTCAATACGGAAAAAAAACAAAAATAAAATAAATAAAATCAGTTAATTTTACTTGTGATTGTGCTCATCAAATACTCAAGTCATCTAATCCTTTGGTCAATGAAAGATATAAATATATCTTTTCTTATTTAATTTTTCCAAACAAACAGCTAAGAGTGATTTTGACGTTCTCTATTTAATGTTCCCAATAATTTGACATTACTGTGTCCATCTTACTGTACCTGTCCTGAGAACTCTAAAACTGGCTGCATCTGGAGGAAGTGAGAAACTGATGAGCTGCTCTTCAGTGGTCTCCAGCCTCATTCTGTAAGCCTGCATCTGCCTGGACTACAACACACACAGCCTGTAAAGATGTTTTATAGAAAAATGCACCAAAATCACTGCAGCATTTGATCAATTCAGTAATAAGGTCTAAATGTAAATTGTAATTATTTTTGAAATACAACAATAAGCTTTCAATATCATAATATGTAGTACTGCTCTGAGACATTTCAGCATCCAAAGGAGAAAACATTTAATTTTAAGTGAACCATTGTGAAAGCCATGTTTAACAAAAAGATAGACTTATCTGACGCAGAGGTGTCTCACTGGACCAGGCTGGTCTGGGGCCAGATTTCATGCTCTACAATACTTCTATCTATCTCATTCTATGGACTTTAGAACACATCAAGAGCTTTGAGCAGGTAGCACTCCCTCCAGTGCCTGATTGACCTTTGGTCTTTGTACAGGTTTTTATTATATCACTGCACTGTTTGGATTAAGAGTTAAAACCATTTGACAAACACCGCACAAAGCGAATTAAAAGTTTAAGAATTTTCTAAAAAAAAAAAAAAAAAAAAAGGGGGCTGGTAGGTTTGGAAGGTAGTTTCACTTTTCTGCTCAGCTGTGAATTTCATCATTATCTCAACAGTGACACTAGATCACTCTAGGGATGGGACCATATTAAAATTTGCACTCATGATTACTGTGACCAAATAATTGCGATTAACGATACTATCACCATAATTTACTAAACGTAAAAGTGCACAGGTTCAAAATCATTAAAATATTTATTAGCGCACAATATGTATGTGTTTGAACAACTACTGATTGTATCAATTAACTTTAGCACATTAATCTTTTCTTTGTTTAACCATAATACAGCTTTTACTGGGTTCACAGCAGTCAGATTTCAGATGCACCTGCTGTTATAATTGCGATTGTCATCACTTACAATTATCACAATTATGAAAAAACGCCACGATTATTTTTTTGTGGCTCTTAATTATCGCGATTAGCGGTAATATCGTATATCCCATCCCTAGATCGCTCTAAAGACTATACTCTGAAAGCAACACTTCTTTGAGATCAAATGTCAGCAGGCCTTGAGGCACACTGGTAGCATTACACGCTGTGCCCTACTCTCCTTTGCTGACTAGAAGTAATGTTGCATTTATAACAGAGGCGTATTCGGATTTTCAATAATTACTAATATAAGAACGTTATCACAATGACAAGAATATGTCAACATAGGTTTTTACTTTCTTTCTCTCTTTTTGAGATCGATTCTTCACTGCAGTCTTCTAATGAATATATTCATCCTTCCATCATAGGTCTTTGGTTTCTCTGGAGATAGTTTGTTTCTTTTCAACAGAGTTCCTCTATTAGATCCACAGGCTTAAAGTTCTTCTGCAGCCTCCACCTGCACAGTTAGATTAAATGACAAGACTGTTTAAATCTTGTTGTAAATACTTTTATAGATATGCTCTTGGTTCTTTTCCCTCACCAGCGTTGGAGATCCTCCTTGTTTCTGTGAGTCTGGCTTTATGAATTTCCTGGTTTCCTTCTTAAACAAAGTCAAAGCGTCATTAGATTGTACTTCAGAGTAACAGTAGATCCCACAGACTGAAGGTTTTCTCACTTGTGAGGTCTCTTTCTGGATCAGGACTTGTTCAGGTTCTCCTCTTCCTCTGATGTGCCACTCACAGATGGTCACACTCACAGACGCAGATTTCTTGATTTTTGGACCCTTAAACACACCATTTCCTGAGATGTAGGTTTGATGTTTTTATAACACCTTATTATCTACAGACACTTGCTTACTAAAATCAGTTTGTGTTCTTCTGACAGGAGTAGACAGGAAACAGGAGTTGTACAGGACTTAGCAGAGCTGGCTGATTACTGGGAAATGCTTCTTCTCTGGCAGATACAGTTACAGTCACCTGGAAATAAAAAAATAAATAATTAGACATGCAAATAAATTAAAGATATATTGTCTTTCTTTCTTTTTCTTCAGTTTGTTCTGAATGAAGCCTGAATTTGTCTGTCTTTTCAACTCATATGAAACACAGTAAGACTAAACTAGTCATACAGACCTACATTCCAAATGAAAGAGCAAAAACATCAAGGAGAAAAACAATACACGAGTTTTCAACAGCAAAATACCTTGTCACTCAGTCTCCATGTGACTTCAGGTCCAGGGCTCCCTCTGGTGGTGGTTCACTGCAGTGTGTGGATGATACCATGGACAGCTCCATAAGGAACACACGTGTTTGTGGAGACACGTGTATAAACACAAAGTAAATCAGGGTCAGAATTGGTAGAAAGACAAAAAAAAAAAGAAAATTTCGTGTTTTAACACAATTGTAATCATTTTAAAACTAAATTGTCTGTCTATGATTAAATCTTTTCTGTTTTACAATGAGCAAAATGTAAAGTATTACTTTATATTATACTGCAAACATTGAGGGCCGTTAGTGCAAATCCACGAGATTCATTGCAGTGATTTTTGAAATAGGGACAGGCTGCACTTTTTAAGTCAGTAGTAACTTGTGCAGCTTCACATTAGTTTCTAGAGACAGAGAACTATACATAAGGAAAACAGAAATAAATTTGAGGAAAATTGGACAGAGAAGGGTCTCGAACAGATTTGCATTGTCAAAACTTCTAATAATACATTTTTCAATTGATTCTAACATAATGATCAACCATAACAATAAAGTGATACACATGACAATGAAACTATTGTATAATAAATAAGTTCTAAGTCTCAAATGTTTAATTGTAAAACGAAACACCCAGTTTTAAACTTAAACTTTAAACTAAACAGTTAGTGTTGAATAAATGCTTAGGTGTGAAAGAAACAGAATGAATTGTACAGACAACACTGAGATTTCCACTTTGTGGGACAAAGACACCATCTCTTATCTTATTACATCCAATGTTACATAACCAGAAATCCTTTCAAAATACATTTAGGTCATTAAACAAATCTACATTTTCAAAGTGTTCTTCTGCCTAAGGTGTGGTTTAAACTGGTCCTAGTTTTGACCTGTGGAAGTCCTGATGTAGACCTAGTTAGTTTGGAACCACCAAAAACTAAAAGTCCAACTATTTGTTGGAAAAGAAAGAGCCAAGAAAACAGAGTGAGAGAAAAGCTTTGGGCTTGTTTTTATTCACTTTTACAAGCCTGGAGGTTTCTGTGGTTCTGTGTTGTCCCGTACTGTCTTTATTTGTCTCTTAAGGTTCATGTATATTTGGATTTGTGGATGTAGTTTGAAGCTTTTCTGAACCACGTTTTGTCATTCATGTTTTAAAACACAGTCTCTGATTGGTCAGCTCGTTGGCACAGCAGACACTGAAGGAGCAGAGTGCATAATAGATCTGTAAAAAACAACAAGGACAGAGGTGTTTTACATCAAATTAATGTCCAATTATGTCTGAGTAGTAAAGCAAACTTTCTTCTCCATTTTTCAATCTACAGTGGTGCAGATTGATTAAAAAATATATTAAAAGAACCAAAATGCAATGTGGTTTGACCGTCGTTGTAATGTATTTGATTTGAAAGAATATTCGGTGACAAAATGACTCTTGTGTGTGGCTTTAGCAGGGTTACCTGTGAGCTTCAGACTCTGGAGAAGCTCTTTTCATCACTGCTTCCATGTCTTCGCTGATGGGAATGGGGACCTTTTCTGTGTGTCCATAATGTTTCTCTGATTGGTCCAACACTTTTCCATGACTTCCTGAAGGCCAATAGGAAAGAGCTACATTCTGATGGTTTGAGTTGAGTTAAAGGAGTTACTTTGACCAAGTTCTTATGCATCTCTATTGTTCCTCCTTCTAAAAGTTTCAGGTGCGTTGAGACTGATTTGGCGGTTGTGATATTGAAAAGCTGACTGTGGTGTTGTCCTGTTTGGTTTAAGAGAACAGAAGGAGTCTTTGTTTCCAGATTCATTGGACGACTTGCTCTCAATTGAAACATTTGATTGGCTCTTGAAGCTTTGTAGGTTTGAGGAACGAGCTGTACACAAACAAAAAATAAAAAGTGTTAAAGAATATTGAAAAACATCTCTGTATCAATGGATTTCTGTGGAGAACATGCAAGAATTCAAATGATCTATTACTAATTATTAAAAAACACATTGAAAAAAGGCTGTACCTCCATGGTCAGTGAGCCAGTCAGTGTTGCTTTCTATTGGGTCTTGCTGTTTGGTGACAGAGCTTTGGAAAGCTGCAAAAATGACATCATAAACTTTAAAATCTATATTCTTTCAACAGCAAAGTCATGTCCATATGTCACATTCAACTCACAGCTTGTAGTTGTTTCTCCAGTGTTGTTTCCAGGTTGTTTCTTGGTGGAGGCGACAGCAGTCAGAAGAGTTTTGGGACACAAACTCAAACTGGAGCTGGAGAACAAGGCTGTGCTCATCTTGGAACAATCAGGTTTGTGTCTTTACCAAGTTTATTAGAGACCTACAAGTCAAAAAGAAAAGATGTATTTCCAAACCTAAAACCTACTTGTGACAAACTGAATGACATTTACTGTAAGACGTTTGAAGAAGCACAAACTGAAGTCTGGTGCAAACTTCTGCATTGACAGGAACTGAAACATTTGTTGAAATCTGAGTTTCTGTGTATTCTTCTCTCTTTGTACAAGCTTTTAATGTCCAAATATATGTCCCATTAGAGTTTGTACAATAAAGTCAGATTTGTACTTGAGTGTGGTCCCAATGACCTGCAGAGACACAAAGTTTGAGAATCAAAGCAAATGATCACAAGTTTTTACAAAGGAAAGGACAATAATTCTTACCTTGAAACACCAAGAGTGGCTCCAAACCAATCGCATCTGTCTCCTTCTGCTTCCACAGAGCCGGCTTATCTGAGCAGGGACTTAGGGAAAATGTCAGGAATGTTTGAAAACATTTTAAACAAAACTAAACTTGTTTTGTTTATTTATTGATTTCTACAAAAAAAAAAAAACAAAGTTGTGACCTTTCTTAGTCCACAATGTCCTGAGATTGTGACAAGACCAAGATTACTCAGTCTTGAGACCGAGACAAGACGACACAAGACTGAAACCACTGAGCAGCGAGACCGAGACCACCGAGTATTGAGACCAAGACGAGACCAAGACAAGACCGAGACCACCGAGTATTGAGACCAAGACAAGACCGAGACCACCGAGTGTTGAGACCAAGACAAGACCAGACAAGACCGAGACCACTGAGTATTGAGACCAAGACAAGACCGAGACCACCGAGTATTGAGACCAATATTACTGAGTGTCAAGACCAAGACCACTGAGCGGCGAGACCGACACAAGACCGAGACAAGACCAAGACCACTGAGTATCGAGACACAAGACAAGACCGAGACAAGACCGAGCCAAGACCGAGACAAGACTGAGACAAGACCGAGACCACCGAGTGTTGAAACTGAGACAAGACCAAGACAAGACCGAGACCCTGAGTGTGAGACTGAGACATGACCCAAATCCTAAAATCCAAGGCTTAACACCAAACACTATTGACATTAAATAGTCAATAGAGACTGCACCGACCTCACCACTTTTAGACATTTCAAGACCCATCTGTTTAAATCTGCTTTGATAATTGATTGAATAATGTTGTAATTACTAACTGTTTTTATGTGTTGTACCTTTGTTTAATTGACTTTGTCTGTAAAGCGTCTTTGAGTGTCTAGAAAAGCGCTATATAAATAAAATGTATTATTATTATTAAACAAAGCACACAATGTAAACTACATTACATGCCCACACACACACCCACACCACCACCACACAAAATTAAATCTGTTTAAGACCGCGCTTCCTCTTAAAGCTGACCTCTGTATTATCATCCTCATCATCATCCCTGGGACGTTTACGGGCTGCACTAGAGGGAGGAGGGGGAGGAGGGCAGGGAGATGGGGAGGGAGGGGAGGGGGAGGGGGGAGGAGGGGAGGAGGAGAGGGGAGGGAGGGGAGGGAGAGGAGGGGAGGGAGGAGAGAGGGAGGAGAGGGAGGAGAGGGGGAGGGAGGAGAGGGAGGGAGGAGGGAGAGGGAGGGGAGGGAGGGGAGGAGAGGAGAGAGGGAGGAGGAGAGGAGGGAGGAGGAGGGAGGGAGGAACTGGAGGGGAGGAGGATGGAGATGGGGAGGGAGAACAGGGAAGGGAGGGGAGGAGGGAGGAGACTGGGAGGGGGAGGAGGATGGAGATGGGAGGGAGAACGGGGAGGGGAGGGGAGAGGAGGGGGAGGGAGGAGGGAGGGTAGGGCGCCACAGGAACTGCAGGAGCCACACCAACCATAGGAACCCTGCGAACCATATGTGCCATATGAGCCATAGGAACCATACGAGCCATAGGTGACATAGGAACCCTACGAGCCATAGGGCCATAGGAACCATAGAGCCATAGGGGCC